>CM062804.1:1486780830-1487184630 GCA_031772625.1 Pinus tabuliformis
AATATTTCTTGACAGACCATAAGCATATGTGTGCAACCCTTCATAGGCAATTTTACTATTTTTTTTTTTTTAACTAGTGGAAATAAAAATTTACATTTCTTTTGACGTATAATTTTATCTTACCCACTTCTGTGACGTGTTAAAGCCCTCTTGACAGGCTATAACGGGTTCAATTTTGAACCATGGTCGTATCCCCTCAACTTTTTCTAATGCCTCTCGTTATACGTAAATTTACACATTTGCATTTTTTATCAATGGATTGGACATTTGACTAGTTTGGTGGTTGGCAGTTGCTGGTACTAATGCATTCCAATAGATGGTTGTTCCTTTATATGGATGTAGGCATTTTTTTTTATCATGTTTGTAAACACCAGGAACATAGCTACACTTTCTTGATTAAGATCGAGACAAGTACTCATTAAGGGGGCGACTTGGAAATATAATTCCTACTTGTCTTATTGTGATTCTTTCTATGTAAAGGAATATGTTTCTATTCTTTAAGAGTTTTTTTAAATCTAGATGTTTCCTAGATTGGTGTGTGTTGAGATATTCTCTCAACGAACTGATTGTGTGTCCAAGACAATTTCTCTATATTGAGACAACACTTCATGTATATATGTAATATTATTTTATCAATATAATGGGGTGTGTGCATTATCAAAATATTTCTTCTTCTTGCATAACATTTCATTTTCATTGTTATCACCAACTAAGTTGCCCCTCAAAAACTTTGCATTCAAATCGTTATTATTTGTGAAATTTTAAACTGCCTTTGCCATTTTCTTTTTCATTTTCTCATACCTATAACACATTTGTAGTCATGCAGAGATCAGATCCATAATGTTTTGGATAGTTACATATGAGCAATATGAATCCACAATTTTCAAAGCAAATATCGCCCAATGAATGCCAAAACTTGACTAGAAATTATTAGCTTTATTCACCAAGAGGTTTGTGCACGAGTGCGCGCCCCTCCCGTTACGAAATGCACTAAGTGTCGGATGTGTGAGCGCTCCAAACGACGAAGGCACGAGTTAAAGTGCGCGCGGTTGTGAGAGGGCGCTCGCCCATTTATAGAGCGGGCTGGCAGCTCGCCATACAAACCAAGCCGACGGTAATTGGCATAATAGTTGGGCGTTCTTATTGTAAAAGTGAAGGTCGGCCGCATGCAGGACAACATACCAAGAGTGCGTATATAAACATGAAGGCGCACGTTCATTTGGCAATCAACTCATCGCAGGTCTTCTTCGCACTAGTCTTGGGTGCGCATGAAGAGGTGAGACGAGAACCGCAACTCGCACAAGGAGATGTGCCCGCCGAGTCGGGCGACGGTTTCATGTGAACTGGTTGGGTGAGTGGTGCGCACGGGCGCCCACCGCATGATATATACTTTGGTTGGTTGAGGTTTGGGTACGGGTCGTGCACGGGTGCGCCTGCCCGCCCAACGCTAGACTTGTATATGTAATCTTTGTATTCGGTGATGGTTGAGGCAGATCGCCGTGCGCTCTTGCACGGGCGGGCGCCCACCTTGGTTATGAACGCCGGTGGAGCACGCTCCCGGTCATTGTAATTTTCTCTTATATAATAAAAGATTACTTCTTGCATATTATTGGGTTTATTATCGTTCTTGTATTATTGATGGTTTCTGCACATTAATAATGTTAAATTCATGTTATCATGAATTGTTGAAGGCGTAGTTCGTAAAGTTAATTAACGATGGATAAAGTTATTAACTTAGGCGGTGCCGCACCCGGCCAATTAAACGAAAAAAGAATTGGGGGCGTGACAGGTGGTATCAGAGCAGGTTCATGACGAGTGAAGCCGGTGTATGATGAAGATGATACACACCTGCACTTCATGACAGGTGGTATCAGAGCAGGTTCACAGGTGGTGAAGTCGTTGCTTATGATAGGTGAAGCTGATTCAGGGTTGAAGAAGCTTGATGAACAAGGAAAAGTTATGGAGAAATCGTGGATGAACAGTCTGGGTTTCGTGGACTTGATGGTTCATGGCAAGACCATTCAAGCTCTGGTGGACACGGGGGCCACTCATAACTTCATGACGACACGGTTGGCAAAAGAGGTTGGACTGATGATATTCCCATCGAATGTGGAAGTCAAGGCAGTGAACTCTAGAGCTAAAGTGGCGGGTTTGGTACACGAAGTACCTGTGCAGATAAAAGACTGGAAGGGTCAGTTGGACTTCACGGTGATGGAGATGAACGACTTCGATATGATACTCGGACAGGATTTCTTGAAGGGCAACAAGGCTATTGTTGTCCCCTTCTGTGATGAGGTGGTGCTGTTTGGACAGTCACAAACTTGGACTTTGCCCACTCATAGGCAAAGGAAGGAAGTCAAGGTGCAGCATGTTTCGGCACTGAGTTTGGAGAAGGCTATGAAGGAGTCAGATATGGAGACATATGCGGTGATGTTCAAGGATGTCGAAGGTGATGGAGTGGAGACGCCTGTTCCAGCTGAGATATCTGATGTGCTGACCAAATATGCAGATTTGATGCCTGATGAGCTTCCGAAGAAACTTCCGCCAAGGCGTGCAGTGGACCATAGCATTGAGCTTGAGCCAGGAAAGCAACCCCCGGCTAAAGCACCTTATCGGTTGTCAGGGCCTGAGTTGGAGGAATTGAAACGACAGTTAAAGGAGTTAACTGATGCAGGTTTCATTAGACCTTCAAGGTCCCCTTATGGAGCTCCGGTATTGTTCCAACAGAAGAAGGATTCGAATGAGCTACGGATGTGCTGTGATTACCGTGCATTGAACAAGCAGACGGTAAGGAACAGGTATCCTTTGCCATTGGCTGCTGATTGCTTTGACAAGCTTGCGAAAGCCCGAGTGTTTTCCAAGCTGGACTTGAGGCATGGGTATTATCAGGTGCAGATAGCTGAAGGAGACGAGAAGAAGACCGCGATAGTAACAAGGTATGGTAGCTTTGAGTTCCTTGTTATGCCATTCGGGTTGTGCAATGCTCCTGCTACGTTTTGCACTTTGATGAACGATGTTCTACGACCATACTTGGATTCGTTCGTAGTAGTGTACTTGGACGATATAGTGGTGTTCAGTGACAACATGGAGGATCATAAGAAGCACTTGGCGATGGTGTTCGAGGCACTGAGGGCAAATCAGTTGTTCTTGAAGAAGTCTAAGTGTGTGTTCGCTCAGACCGAGATTCCGTTCCTTGGGCATATTGTTGGTCAAGGGTACATACGGATGGAGCTGAGCAGGGTGAAGGCGATCAAGGACTGGGTTGAACCGAAGAATGTCCATGAGATGAGGGTGTTCTTGGGCATGACCAACTACCAACGGAAGTTTGTAGAGGGGTACTCCAAGGTGACATCGGCACTGACAGACTTATTGAAGAAAGACAAGAGGTGGAGTTGGACGAACAAATGTCAGGAGGCATTTGATGACTTGAAGAAGAGGATGGTTACAGCTCCGATACTGAAGTTGCCTGACTTCGAGAGACCGTTTGAGGTACACACAGATGCTTCAGATTTTGCCATAGGAGGGGTTCTTATGCAGGATGGGCATCCGGTGGCGTATGAGAGTCGGAAGTTGCAGGATAGAGAACGGAGGTATCCGGTTCATGAGAAGGAGATGACTGCGATCATTCACTGTCTTCATGTGTGGAGGCATTACCTGATTGGGAAGTCGTTTGTTGTCAAGACTGACAACGTTGCCGCAAGTTATTTTGCATCACAACCGAAGCTTTCCGCGAAGCAAGCTCGTTGGCAGGACTTCTTGGCAGAATTCGACATGACTATCGAGTATCGACCGGGAAGGCACAATGCGGTAGCAGATGCCCTTAGTAGGAAGGGACAACTTGCAGCATTGGAGGGAGAAGACCGGGCAGCTAGTAGCAGGAGTCGAGTTCATATGTCGGAAGAGATGCAGAATAAGATCAAGGAAAGTGTTGAAACCGATACTTTGGCGCAGAATATAGTGAAGCAGATAAAGGAGGGGAAGACACGAAAGTTCTTTCTACGAGACGGGTTCTTGTTCTTTGGAAACCGACTCTATGTTCCAAAGTCATCTGGACTTAGGAGGCACCTTTTGAAGGAGTGCCACGACTCGCCATGGGCTGGCCACCCAGGGATGCGTCGTTCTTTGGCATTGTTGGAGAGAGGATTCTTTTGGGAGAAGATGCGGGAGGATGTGGAGGAGTATGTACATACGTGCATCATTTGTCAGCAGGACAAATCGGATACTCAGAGGCAAGGAGGACTGTTGCAGCCTTTACCGATTCCAGAGAGGCCATGGATGAGTGTCTCAATGGACTTCATCACTCAGTTACCACAGGTTCAGGGGTATAATGGGATTATGGTCGTGGTTGATCGTTTTTCCAAGTATGCTGTCTTTGTTCCTACAAAGATACCTTGTGGGGTCGAGCGGACTGCGGAGTTGTTCTTTAAGAACATAGTGAAGTATTGGGGGATGCCATTGAGCATTGTGTCGGATAGAGATCCGCGTTTTACAGGGAGATTTTGGACCACATTGTTCAAGTTAGTCGGGACAGAGTTGTTGATGAGTTCGAGTTACCATCCGCAGACAGATGGGCAGACCGAGAGGATCAACGCATTGCTGGAGGACTACTTGCGACATTATGTGACGGCTGATCAGAAGAATTGGCCTGAACTCTTGGATATTGCTCAGTTTAGCTACAATATTCAAAAGAGTTCTGCGACAGGGTATAGTCCATTTGAGTTGGTGAATGGGCAGATGCCGGTTGCACCACATACCGTAGTGACGGGAGGCTTCTTGAGAAGTCCTCATGCGAAGAAGTTCATGAAGGCTTGGGAGGAGACCTTGGAGTTAGCACGGTTACGCTTGCACGATGCTGCAAGGAGGATGAAAAAGTATGCTGATCGTGGGAGACGGGAGGCACACTTCAGTGTGGGAGATATGGTGTTTCTCAGGATTACCGGAGAGCAGTTTCAGCCAGCCAGGGGACGACGAGCAAACTGACACGGAAGTATGAGGGACCATTCCGAGTGAAGAAGAGAGTGGGGGAAGTTGCTTACGAGCTGGAGCTTCCACGCCATATGCACATGAAGCACCCAGTTTTTCATGTGAGTCAGTTGAAGAGATGTAGACTTGATTCAGACCATCCAGAGAGAGTTGAACCAACAAGAGGACCAGCCGGGATTGTGGACAAGCCAGGATTGGAGTTGGAGAAGATTTCGAGGCTCAGAACTACAGGAGTTGGTTGCCACATGAGAAGGGAATTTCTTTGCAGATGGAAGAATGCACCGAAGGAAGAGAGTTGGGAATCAGAGGACTCTCTTTGGAGATGGAAGGACAAGATCGAGAAGTACAACAGGAAGTTGATGAGAAGAGCAGGATTGTCGAGGGCAACAATGATTTCCAGTGGGGGAGGATGTAACGCCTTGCAGGTTTGTGCACAAGCGCGCGCCCCTCCCGTTGTGAAATGCGACTAAGTGTGGGATGTGCGAGCGCTCCAAACGACGAAGGCACGAGTTAAAGTGCGCGCGGTTGTGAGAGGGCGCTCGCCCATTTATAGAGCGGGCTGGCAGCTCGCCATACAAACCAAGGCGACGAGGTATGCATTAGGCGTTGGGGCAAGTTGACGATAATTGGCATAATAGTTGGGCATTCTTATTGTAAAAGTGAAGGTCGGCTGCATGGAGGACGACATACCAAGAGTGCGTATATAAACATGAAGGCGCACGTTCATTTGGCAATCAACTCATCGCAGGTCTTCTTCGCACTAGTCTTGTGTGTGCATGAAGAGGTGAGACGAGAACCGTAGCTCGCACAAGGAGATGTGCCCGCCGAGTCAGGCGACGGTTTCGTGTGGTGCGCACGGGCGCCCACCGCACGATATATACTTTGGTTGGGTTGAGGTTTGGGTACGGGTCGTGCACGGGTGCGCCCGCCCGCCCAACGCTAGACTTGTATATGTAATCTTTGTATTCGGTGGATGGTTGAGGCAGACCGCCGTGCGCTCTTGCACGGGCGGGCGCCCACCTTGGTTATGAACGTCGGTGGAGCGCGGCTCCCGGTCATTGTAATTTTCTCTTATATAATAAAAGATTACTTCTTGCATATTATTGGGTTTATTATCGTTCTTGTATTATTGATGGTTTCCGCACATTAATAATGTTAAATTCATGTTATCATGAATTGTTGAAGGCGTAGTTCATAAAGTTAATTAACGATGGATAAAGTTATTAACTTAAGCGATGCCGCACCCGGCCAATTAAACGAAAAAAGAATTGGGGGCGTGACAAGATCCTTCTTATCCCCCCAATGCTTTAGGAATGCATCATCTAAGGCTTCCCTCCATCAAATAATATTAACTTGATATTATTAATAAATAATCTTAATATAGAAATTGATATTATTAATTATTGAATTATATTGGAATTAAATATTTTAAATTCCTAACAACTAGTTTTCTACCAAATACATTTTATTTAATATGAATAAGTCAACCCCTAACAAATAAGATGATATAAATTATTACTAAATAATTACTTTAAATAAATCGATAATATTGAAATACAATATTTTATATTTAATTATTTTTTAACGAATATTTTTAACTAAATATAGAATATTTTAATAAAATAACTCCTTACCACTAATTCCAAAGTAATTATTTTCTTTACCTATTAACTAATTCACCAACAACTAATTTTTAACCGCTAACTCTGGCCAATCATACATCCTTACAGATTTCTCACCTTGTCTTGAGAATGAACCACATTAGTAAGTTGACCTTAGTTTATTAGGTTTACTATATCAACCATACTCAACCATGGTGACCAAGATTGACTATTCTAAATCTTGGTTGATCAATATGAACCATGGGTAACCATGGTCAACTATTATCAAACATGAAAAACCTTGATGAACTATAGTCCATCATAATTTATTATAGTTAGCTATAGTTAGATGTGGTCAAACATGGTCATTCATAGTCATCTTTATGTTGACCATAATAAAGTCTCTCCAACCATAATTTGAACATATTTAACAATAGTTAACCATTGAGTGTTAAGCCTCTCCACCTAAATTTGTTGTCAACTAACACAACTACATTAATAAAATAGTTAAAATAAACTGATAAAGATGGAAATTTCAATATCCCTATAGTATATATAAATTCATCCATTCAAATTGCAAAGCCAGCGTTTTTTTCTCCCTTAAGAAAGCAAAAAATAGATTGCAAAATTGATATTAAAAAGTAACCATGAATTAGATCACTTGTTCCGGCTTAGAAACGAACATTCATGTAAATTCAAATCATTAACCATGGGAAACATTGATGTATTTAAAGCTGTCTATGCTTGCAATTTCAGATTCTCACATACAACACAAGATCGCTGAATAATGTTCAGGAAAGGCGCCTGCACAGCGTCACTCCATCGGCAATTGGGATCTGAGTAATCTCGATGCGAGGGTCTGCAGCAAGGGCCCTGTTTAGTTCCAACATATGCTCTCTGTCTTCCCCATAACTCATGCCTTCGCTCATGGCGACTTCTGGGGGAAGCGCAACGGATCCTTGCCACAGAGTATTGTCATACGCAATCAATCCTCCGACCTTCACCAGATCTATCAGCCGCATGTGGTAATTCAGATAGTTGCCTTTGTCAGCATCTACAAACGCGAAATCAAACGATCCGTGCATCTCCTCCTGCACAATAAATTCATCAATTTATTAAGCATTAATCCGCCATCCCCGAACTTTTAAGCTCTCCCCCCTATATTTTACTTACATTCTTAAGCATTTCATCCAGAACTGGCAGAGCAGGGACTTCTCTGAAATCAATTTTGTGGGCAACTCCAGCTTTCTCAATGATAGGTCGCCCCATATCATAATTCGCTCTGTTAATGTCCATCGCTATTATCTGCCATGCCATGCCATCCTTCATTAATTAATTGGCCCACATACAAACGTTAAATTCCCCTGTTTGGGAATATCTATGAATGTGAATATAAATGCACCTTTCCATCACAGGGTAAGGCAAGGGCTGTGCTGAGAAGTGAGTAACCAGTGTACACCCCAATCTCGATGGTGTTCTTGGCGTTCATCAGCTTCAATAGGAGGCCCAGAAATTGACCTTCATCTGGAGGAATAGCCATGCCGTGCCTGTCATACCAGACAATCCACAGTGGCTTCACACCATGAAAAGTAAAACTGGTTTTGCCTGCAGAGCACCCATCTGTATCTAGATTTAAGGAATTTAGAGCCACAAGGAGTAAGATGGATAGGTGGGGCTTACCAGGGATGTTTGATAGTCAATTCCCGGAGCTCCTTCAAGGGCTCTGGCTCACGAGGGTACACGCTGGTTTCCAATATATACTGCAATATTCACATTATTAGCCATTCCCACGTGACAAGTGCATGAATACAATCCACTAATAGACAAACATTAACTTTATCCATTAATGGTTCTCCTAAATTTATGTAGCCTAGTTAAGGTGAGAGTAACCTCATAAAGGGCATCGCTCTGCAACAGACTTTTGTAATCCATTTTCTGATGCGTCGCAACCTTACTCTGCTCCTGCCCTTGGAGTTAAGTCCACCTTCACGTTTGCTGCAGCTGGATGTTATATCCTTACACCTGCGACACAGCTGAAAACAGATATAATAACAAATAAAACTAGAAAAAATTAAACCCAACCAAACAAATCCCGTCGGACTTCCCCAATCGGCTCTATGCAATTGGCCTGCAACTTAGATATTCAGACAGACAGTGATCCAATTACATATTCAACCATCAAAAATGCGTACAGGTGGTCTAGCTGGAAGTTACGAGGGGATCAAATTTGTATTAGCCCCAAAACCCTAACCCCATATCTACCTAGTGGATACGAATGAACCTGGTGCAAGTTCTATTTGATTTTTATTGTACAGAAACACCCTTCATAGCGCAGACCCTTACCCAAATGACAACTGTAACTTTTTCAGGACGAAAAAAGCAAGATGTATTATATAAGATATATAAAGACAGATCAGTACATTGACATAGTAATTTTGCATATGGCAAAATATAGAACTGAGCCGAGAGAAACTAGAAGAAATGGGAAGCATAATCCCAGCGGATGGAAAAAGATTTCCATGGAAAAAAAACAAGACAGTCCAAAGAGCTGCCAGCCAGATGTAAAAAAATATTACTCTTCTGATAGACAAATGAGGCAATTGATAAGCAGAGGGAGAAACACGGGCTTCCCAAAATACACCGATTATACATCAACCTTTCAAAATGACAACTGTAACTTACTGTACAGAGCATTTCCAGAAATGAAAGAAAAAAACGTTTAAGCCAAAATGCATCACCCTCTGTCAAAATCGCTCAGACAACCTAACCGAAGAACAAAACAGTGGGCTGAATCAGATCAAATACATTAAACATTAAAATTTTGTTGGAGAGATACATGTCAACATACCCTAAAACGCAAATCTCACACCTCTGAGAAGAAGAATTTGCCCCAAATAAAGGGCATCCACCCTCTGTCAAAATCGCTCAGACAACCTAACCGAAGAACAAAACAGTGGGCTGAATCAGATCAAATACATTAAACATTAAAATTTTGTTGGAGAGATACATGTCAACATACCCTAAAACGCAAATCTCACACCTCTGAGAAGAAGAATTTGCCCCAAATAAATGTGTAGTGGAATATCTGTGGTGGATATAAATGTGGAGTGGAATAGTAAATGACCACAAGGTCATCAAACCCAACTGCAACCCAACTGCAGTAACCTCTATCTCCTTGCAACCCTACAGCTACTTGGTCACTTAACTCTAATGTCGGTGCATGCAATTAACAGGTCAAATTCACACAGTAACCCTTAGTAAGATATCCTGGGTATCCCTGTGACAGTAGACACACAGAATCTTCCTGTCACACTTATTACATGACTCAACCATGCAGAATTAGAGTGGAATGTCTGTCGCTCAAAGCCTCTGTTTCTCTGTTTTTGGCTGTAATTTTAATTTTGGTTGGAATTATGTTAGAATTTTGAGTTTCATTGGTTGGAATTATGTTAGAAGTTTGAGTTTCATTGGTTGGAATTATGTTAGAAGTTTGAGTTTCATCTGTCTTACTTTCAATCTTCTAGATTTTGGTTGGAATTATGTTAGAATTTTGAGTTTCATCTGCCACACTTCCAATCTTCTACCCCATTTCCAATCTTCTTGACTTTCTTTAGAATTATGTCAGAATTTTGAGTTTCATCCGCCACACTTCCAATCTTCTTGACTTATTAAGTCAAGCCTAACTAAAGTGCCTTTTTCCCTTCTCTTTGATCATAGAAACAAGATTTTGAAAAATCACATTTAGATTCTTTTTCTTTTCTTGAGGTCCGATAGACAGCATTGGTTAATCATCATCATCAATTTGAGTAAGAAAATTTTTAGCTAATTTTAAGTAATCTAACTTTTATATATTTGAGTCTTAATTTTTATACATTTTGGAATTTTTTTAATATAATTTATTAAATGATTTTATAGAGAGATTTTTCTCTTATATTTTTGGCTTTTATCCAGCATGTAACAGAGATTTATTATAATAACAAATTTGAGTTTTATAATTTGCACAATACAAATTTACTTTTAAATTTTTTTTAGACTATTAAATCTATTTATATAGCTAAAAATACATTTTAAACAATTAAATATCACAATTTCACTAACAATTCTATCACTAACTTTAAGCCTAAAATAATTTTCTCCTTTACAACTAGCTGTTAAATAAGCTTTGCCATTTTCTGATGCCTATAACACATTTGTATAAGGGTTTAATAATAACTAAATCTACAAAAATTTTGCTACTGATGTAGATATCAAATCCAGAGTGTTGTGAATAGTTCCGTAGAAGTAAATATGATTAATGTTCAAAGAAAAGATTCCCAGGTCTTTATAATGTTCAAAGAATTAATTCCCGGGTCTTTATAATGTTCAAAGCAAGAATTCCATGTCCAGCATGTGGGATAAATATGGTCCAACGAATACTAAAATTTGAGTGGAATATAGGTGACTTTTAATCAAATTTAGTGTCCTATTGGGCACAAAAATTCCTAACACACATGCATTACATCTACAAATATATAATCATCTTAATGATTTTTATATTTTTTTTTTGATATTTTTATAAGATTATTACCATGTTGAAAAAGATTTGAGTGGAATATAGGTGACTTTTAATCAAATTTAATGTCCTACTGGGCACAAAAATTCCTAACACACATGCATTGCATCTACAAATATATAATCATCTTAATGATTTTTATATTTTTTTGGATATTTTTATAAGATTATTACCATGTTGAAAAAGATTTGAGTGGAATATAGGTGACTTTTAATCAAATTTAATGTCCTACTGGGCACAAAAATTCCTAACACACATGCATTACATCTACAAATATATAATCATCTTAATGATTTTTATATTTTTTTTGGATATTTTTATAAGATTATTACCATGTTGAAAAAGACTTGAGCGGAATATAGGTGACTTTTAATCAAATTTAATGTCCTACTGGGCACAAAAATTCCTAACACACATGCATTACATCTACAAATATATAATCATCTTAATGATTTTTATATTTTTATAAGATTATTACCATGTTGAAAAAGATTTGAGTGGAATATAGATGACTTTTAATCAAATTTAATGTCTTACTGGGCACAAAAATTCCTAACACACATGCATTACATCTACAAATATATAATCATCTTAATGATTTTTATATTTTTTTTTGAATATTTTTATAAGATTATTACCATGTTGAAAAATACTTGAGTTGAATATAGGTGACTTTTAATCAAATTTAATGTCCTACTGGGCACAAAAATTCCTAACACACATGCATTACATCTACAAATATATAATCATCTTAATGATTTTTATATTTTTTTGGATATTTTTATAAGATTATTACCATGTTGAAAATGATAAATGAAAAGTTCATATTTACTTGACCATGGTGCACATAGAAAGCATGGATTCTTTGATTAGTCATTATCATAGCATTTTATTTTGGTCCTAAGTTGTCACTGTGGTAAGCTTCCCCATCTACAACTACAACACAACTTGACAACTAAATATTCCTTGAGGTTAAAGCATAATAAATTTGAATAAAATTACTCAAAGTTACCAAAACATGAAGTAGCTTCCGACCTACTTTCAAATTTGTATAGAAGGGTGAACCATGTGTACCTTTACATTCTATACTTCTAATGGGAAGGACTTGATGGGATTCAATCATTGAACCGTGCATTTTTCACATAGCCATGGAGAATGTTTTTGGGTTATAAAGTAATGTTACCGCTTTATAGAGTTTAGAAGATTGTTTTGAAATGAGTAGGTTAAGCTTTCATCTTAGCTAGGATCCTTATTATATTGTGAGTTATAAGGATCATTATTATCCTTAAGCTTTCATCTCAGTTAGGATCCTTATTATCTTGTGAGTTATAAGGATCCTTATTATCTGTATATTTTTAATAGTCACTTAAATTTATTGAACAACATAAAAGGAATTTCCACCGTATTGCAATTTTGACACCAAACATTAAGGTGATCACAATCTTGTGATGTGAATTTCCTCTTGATAATGTGATGCCCAATTTCCCATTGCAATAATTTTTTAGATGTGTTCCTTGTACTATTTTTTTATTTTATTTTTTCTAATTCTTTTGCTACACTTAACTCTTTTTTATTTAAAATGCTTTTGTTACATTTAGCTTATCTACATGAAATGATGCTTTCTTGTTGCATATCATTTGTGAAAATCAAATTGGAATGAAGCATAACAAAGCTCCATTTTAACAACCCAAGCCATTTTGTTTGTCAAAGTGCTCCAAATCCAAATAAAAAAACAATTCACACATGTCCACATAATATTCCACCTAATTTAATTGAAAAATATACCAACAAACTAGTTTTTGGAATTTTCTTCATATGATCATTTTTCCCTTTATATTAAGGTGATCTAATAATCTGCTAGCTAATCTCACCTAGTAGCACTTTTTGATTTGAAACACTTTCATCGCGTCCACTAATGTATGAAAGTAATGGGATTAATAACACTTTTAACCATTCAAGTGATTTTATGCGCAAAAATGATTAAAAAGCTTCACTTTGTACAGATAGTGCACCTAAATCAATCGAGCAATATAAAATTTGGGGAGGTTTTGAAACACTTTCATTGCATCAACTAATGTATGAAACTAGTGGGATTAACAATACTTTTAATCATTCAAGTGATTTTATTTGCGAAAATGTTAAAAAAGCGTCACTCTATACACAATAAAATCTAGGGAAACTTGAATCATTTGAACAATATAAAAATGGAGGAAGTTAAAAAAAAACAAGGCTTTTTCAAGTGCAGTCGCTCTTGGAAGTGACAATCTTGATTCATGTTTGATGCATTTTTCTTGCAATACAATCAAAACCCTCATGCCGAAGGGGCTGACCCATGTGTTCAACACCTTCACCTGCTCCTCCTCGCCACACTGAAACTAAATAAATGAGAACAGAGTTATATGAATCAGTGAATGCCTCTGTGTGTGTAGAGTGTGGCTTGAATTGTTGGAGAGGCATCCAAACAGAGTTATATAGTGTTAGTAAGGGAGGTCGGAATGTCGTATTCTAGAAGCACAAGGAATATTTCTTGACAGACCATAAGCATATGTGTGCAACCCTTCATAGGCAATTTTACTATTTTTTTTTTTTAACTAGTGGAAATAAAAATTTACATTTCTTTTGACGTATAATTTTATCTTACCACTTCTGTGACGTGTTAAAGCCCTCTTGACAGGCTATAACGGGTTCAATTTTGAACCATGGTCGTATCCCCTCAACTTTTTCTAATGCCTCTCGTTATACGTAAATTTACATTTTGCATTTTTATCAATGGATTGGGACATTTGACTAGTTTGGTGGTTGCAGTTGCTGGTACTAATGCATTCCAATAGATGGTTGTTCCTTTATATGGATGTAGGCATTTTTTTTATCATGTTTGTAAACACCAGGAACATAGCTACACTTTCTTGATTAAGATCGAGACAAGTACTCATTAAGGGGGCGACTTGGAAATATAATTCCTACTTGTCTTTATTGTGATTCTTTCTATGTAAAGGAATATGTTTCTATTCTTTAAGAGTTTTTTAAATCTAGATGTTTCCTAGATTGGTGTGTGGTTGAGATATTCTCTCAACGAACTGATTGTGTGTCCAAGACAATTTCTCTATATTGAGACAACACTTCATGTATATATGTAATATTATTTTATCAATATAATGGGGTGTGTGCATTATCAAAATATTTCTTCTTCTTGCATAACATTTCATTTTCATTGTTATCACCAATTAAGTTGCCCCTCAAAAACTCTGCATTCAAATCGTTATTATTTGTGAAATTTTAAACTGCCTTTGCCATTTTCTTTTTCATTTTCTCATACCTATAACACATTTGTAGTCATGCAGAGATCAGATCCATAATGTTTTGGATAGTTACATATGAGCAATATGAATCCACAATTTTCAAAGCAAATATCGCCCAATGAATGCCAAAACTTGACTAGAAATTATTAGCTTTATTCACCAAGAGGTGATATGATTTACGCTACTGAGAGTTGATATGATTTATGGTACTTGTCTATCACAAATCAGAAATGATTCTCGTTGCACAAATATTAATCCTTTCTAGGGGTGGAATTTGACAAGTAAATTTCCTATAATGGGGTGATCTTCATGCCAAATACAGCTTTTCTGTAGCCATGATGTTTGATTCTACTTCCAGGGCTACATCTTGCATATCAGCCAAAGAAGTACATCGCCTCTCCCTCAACAGTAAATAGAAGTTAGAATCAAAGGCACTGGCATAAATGAGTCTAGCAGAGGTAGTGGTGGGTTTTACTTCAGCTGGTATCTTGATGTACATGCGGTTAAATCTCTTATTAAAATCAGACAGCAGGTCACCATTTTCCCTCTGTAAGTTCCCAAACTCAGTGTGGTAGTAAAGGAGATCTGTAACGCCTTGCAGGTTTGTGCACGAGTGCGCGCCCCTCCCGTTACGAAATGCGACTAAGTGTCGGATGTGTGAGCGCTCCAAACGACGAAGGCACGAGTTAAAGTGCGCGCGGTTGTGAGAGGGCGCTCGCCCATTTATAGAGCGGGCTGGCAGCTCGCCATACAAACCAAGCCGACGAGGTATGCATTAGGCATTGGGGCAAGCCGACGGTAATTGGCATAATAGTTGGGCGTTCTTATTGTAAAAGTGAAGGTCGGCCGCATGCAGGACAACATACCAAGAGTGCGTATATAAACATGAAGGCGCACGTTCATTTGGCAATCAACTCATCGCAGGTCTTCTTCGCACTAGTCTTGGGTGCGCATGAAGAGGTGAGACGAGAACCGCAACTCGCACAAGGAGATGTGCCCGCCGAGTCGGGCGACGGTTTCGTGTGAACGGTGGTTGGGTGAGTGGTGCGCACGGGCGCCCACCGCATGATATATACTTTGGTTGGGTTGAGGTTTGGGTACGGGTCGTGCACGGGTGCGCCTGCCCGCCCAACGCTAGACTTGTATATGTAATCTTTGTATTCGGTGGATGGTTGAGGCAGATCGCCGTGCGCTCTTGCACGGGCGGGCGCCCACCTTGGTTATGAACGCCGGTGGAGCACGGCTCCCGGTCATTGTAATTTTCTCTTATATAATAAAAGATTACTTCTTGCATATTATTGGGTTTATTATCGTTCTTGTATTATTGATGGTTTCTGCACATTAATAATGTTAAATTCATGTTATCATGAATTGTTGAAGGCGTAGTTCGTAAAGTTAATTAACGATGGATAAAGTTATTAACTTAGGCGGTGCCGCACCCGGCCAATTAAACGAAAAAAGAATTGGGGGCGTGACAGGTGGTATCAGAGCAGGTTCATGACGAGTGAAGCCGGTGTATGATGAAGATGATACACACCTGCACTTCATGACAGGTGGTATCAGAGCAGGTTCACAGGTGGTGAAGTCGTTGCTTATGATAGGTGAAGCTGATTCAGGGTTGAAGAAGCTTGATGAACAAGGAAAAGTTATGGAGAAATCGTGGATGAACAGTCTGGGTTTCGTGGACTTGATGGTTCATGGCAAGACCATTCAAGCTCTGGTGGACACGGGGGCCACTCATAACTTCATGACGACACGGTTGGCAAAAGAGGTTGGACTGATGATCTTCCCATCGAATGTGGAAGTCAAGGCAGTGAACTCTAGAGCTAAAGTGGCGGGTTTGGTACACGAAGTACCTGTGCAGATAAAAGACTGGAAGGGTCAGTTGGACTTCACGGTGATGGAGATGAACGACTTCGATATGATACTCGGACATGATTTCTTGAAGGGCAACAAGGCTATTGTTGTCCCCTTCTGTGATGAGGTGGTGCTGGTTGGACAGTCACAAACTTGGACTTTGCCCACTCATAGGCAAAGGAAGGAAGTCAAGGTGCAGCATGTTTCGGCACTGAGTTTGGAGAAGGCTATGAAGGAGTCAGATATGGAGACATATGCGGTGATGTTCAAGGATGTCGAAGGTGATGGAGTGGGGACGCCTGTTCCAGCTGAGATATCTGATGTGCTGACCAAATATGCAGATTTGATGCCTGATGAGCTTCCGAAGAAACTTCCACCAAGGCGTGCAGTGGACCATAGCATTGAGCTTGAGCCAGGAAAGCAACCCCCGGCTAAAGCACCTTATCGGTTGTCAGGGCCTGAGTTGGAGGAATTGAAACGACAGTTAAAGGAGTTAACTGATGCAGGTTTCATTAGACCTTCAAGGTCCCCTTATGGAGCTCCGGTATTGTTCCAGCAGAAGAAGGATTCGAATGAGCTACGGATGTGCTGTGATTACCGTGCATTGAACAAGCAGACGGTAAGGAACAGGTATCCTTTGCCATTGGCTGCTGATTGCTTTGACAAGCTTGCGAAAGCCCGAGTGTTTTCCAAGCTGGACTTGAGGCATGGGTATTATCAGGTGCAGATAGCTGAAGGAGACGAGAAGAAGACCGCGATAGTAACAAGGTATGGTAGCTTTGAGTTCCTTGTTATGCCATTCGGGTTGTGCAATGCTCCTGCTACGTTTTGCACTTTGATGAACGATGTTCTACGACCATACTTGGATTCGTTCGTAGTAGTGTACTTGGACGATATAGTGGTGTTCAGTGACAACATGGAGGATCATAAGAAGCACTTGGCGATGGTGTTCGAGGCACTGAGGGCAAATCAGTTGTTCTTGAAGAAGTCTAAGTGTGTGTTCGCTCAGACCGAGATTCCGTTCCTTGGGCATATTGTTGGTCAAGGGTACATACGGATGGAGCTGAGCAGGGTGAAGGCGATCAAGGACTGGGTTGAACCGAAGAATGTCCATGAGATGAGGGTGTTCTTGGGCATGACCAACTACCAACGGAAGTTTGTAGAGGGGTACTCCAAGGTGACATCGGCACTGACAGACTTATTGAAGAAAGACAAGAGGTGGAGTTGGACGAACAAATGTCAGGAGGCATTTGATGACTTGAAGAAGAGGATGGTTACAGCACCGATACTGAAGTTGCCTGACTTCGAGAGACCGTTTGAGGTACACACAGATGCTTCAGATTTTGCCATAGGAGGGGTTCTTATGCAGGATGGGCATCCGGTGGCGTATGAGAGTCGGAAGTTGCAGGATAGAGAACGGAGGTATCCGGTTCATGAGAAGGAGATGACTGCGATCATTCACTGTCTTCATGTGTGGAGGCATTACCTGATTGGGAAGTCGTTTGTTGTCAAGACTGACAACGTTGCCGCAAGTTATTTTGCATCACAACCGAAGCTTTCCGCGAAGCAAGCTCGTTGGCAGGACTTCTTGGCAGAATTCGACATGACTATCGAGTATCGACCGGGAAGGCACAATGCGGTAGCAGATGCCCTTAGTAGGAAGGGACAACTTGCAGCATTGGAGGGAGAAGACCGGGCAGCTAGTAGTAGGAGTCGAGTTCAGATGTCGGAAGAGATGCAGAATAAGATCAAGGAAAGTGTTGAAACCGATACTTTGGCGCAGAATATAGTGAAGCAGATAAAGGAGGGGAAGACACGAAAGTTCTTTCTACGAGACGGGTTCTTGTTCTTTGGAAACCGACTCTATGTTCCAAAGTCATCTGGACTTAGGAGGCACCTTTTGAAGGAGTGCCACGACTCGCCATGGGCTGGCCACCCAGGGATGCGTCGTTCTTTGGCATTGTTGGAGAGAGGATTCTTTTGGGAGAAGATGCGGGAGGATGTGGAGGAGTATGTACATACGTGCATCATTTGTCAGCAGGACAAATCGGATACTCAGAGGCAAGGAGGACTGTTGCAGCCTTTACCGATTCCAGAGAGGCCATGGATGAGTGTCTCAATGGACTTCATCACTCAGTTACCACAGGTTCAGGGGTATAATGGGATTATGGTCGTGGTTGATCGTTTTTCCAAGTATGCTGTCTTTGTTCCTACAAAGATACCTTGTGGAGTCGAGCGGACTGCGGAGTTGTTCTTTAAGAACATAGTGAAGTATTGGGGGATGCCATTGAGCATTGTGTCGGATAGAGATCCGCGTTTTACAGGGAGATTTTGGACCACATTGTTCAAGTTAGTCGGGACAGAGTTGTTGATGAGTTCGAGTTACCATCCGCAGACAGATGGGCAGACCGAGAGGATCAACGCATTGCTGGAGGACTACTTGCGACATTATGTGACGGCTGATCAGAAGAATTGGCCTGAACTCTTGGATATTGCTCAGTTTAGCTACAATATTCAAAAGAGTTCTGCGACAGGGTATAGTCCATTTGAGTTGGTGAATGGGCAGATGCCGGTTGCACCACATACCGTAGTGACGGGAGGCTTCTTGAGAAGTCCTCATGCGAAGAAGTTCATGAAGGCTTGGGAGGAGACCTTGGAGTTAGCACGGTTACGCTTGCACGATGCTGCAAGGAGGATGAAAAAGTATGCTGATCGTGGGAGACGGGAGGCACACTTCAGTGTGGGAGATATGGTGTTTCTCAGGATTACCGGAGAGCAGTTTCAGCCAGCCCAGGGGACGACGAGCAAACTGACACGGAAGTATGAGGGACCATTCCGAGTGAAGAAGAGAGTGGGGGAAGTTGCTTACGAGCTGGAGCTTCCACGCCATATGCACATGAAGCACCCAGTTTTTCATGTGAGTCAGTTGAAGAGATGTAGACTTGATTCAGACCATCCAGAGAGAGTTGAACCAACAAGAGGACCAGCCGGGATTGTGGACAAGCCAGGATTGGAGTTGGAGAAGATTTTGAGGCTCAGAACTACAGGAGTTGGTTGCCACATGAGAAGGGAATTTCTTTGCAGATGGAAGAATGCACCGGAGGAAGAGAGTTGGGAATCGGAGGACTCTCTTTGGAGATGGAAGGACAAGATCGAGAAGTACAACAGGAAGTTGATGAGAAGAGCAGGATTGTCGAGGGCAACAATGATTTCCAGTGGGGGAGGATGTAACGCCTTGCAGGTTTGTGCACGAGCGCGCGCCCCTCCCGTTGTGAAATGCGACTAAGTGTCGGATGTGCGAGCGCTCCAAACGACGAAGGCACGAGTTAAAGTGCGCGCGGTTGTGAGAGGGCGCTCGCCCATTTATAGAGCGGGCTGGCAGCTCGCCATACAAACCAAGGCGACGAGGTATGCATTAGGCGTTGGGGCAAGCCGACGATAATTGGCATAATAGTTGGGCGTTCTTATTGTAAAAGTGAAGGTCGGCTGCATGGAGGACGACATACCAAGAGTGCGTATATAAACATGAAGGCGCACGTTCATTTGGCAATCAACTCATCGCAGGTCTTCTTCGCACTAGTCTTGGGTGTGCATGAAGAGGTGAGACGAGAACCGTAGCTCGCACAAGGAGATGTGCCCGCCGAGTCAGGCGACGGTTTCGTGTGGTGCGCACGGGCGCCCACCGCACGATATATACTTTGGTTGGGTTGAGGTTTGGGTACGGGTCGTGCACGGGTGCGCCCGCCCGCCCAACGCTAGACTTGTATATGTAATCTTTGTATTCGGTGGATGGTTGAGGCAGACCGCCGTGCGCTCTTGCACGGGCGGGCGCCCACCTTGGTTATGAACGTCGGTGGAGCGCGGCTCCCGGTCATTGTAATTTTCTCTTATATAATAAAAGATTACTTCTTGCATATTATTGGGTTTATTATCGTTCTTGTATTATTGATGGTTTCCGCACATTAATAATGTTAAATTCATGTTATCATGAATTGTTGAAGGCGTAGTTCATAAAGTTAATTAACGATGGATAAAGTTATTAACTTAAGCGATGCCGCACCCGCCAATTAAACGAAAAAAGAATTGGGGGCGTGACAAGATCCTTCTTATCCCCCCAATGCTTTAGGAATGCATCATCTAAGGCTTCCCTCCATCAAATAATATTAACTTGATATTATTAATAAATAATCTTAATATAGAAATTGATATTATTAATTATTGAATTATATTGGAATTAAATATTTTAAATTCCTAACAACTAGTTTTCTACCAAATACATTTTATTTAATATGAATAAGTCAACCCCTAACAAATAAGATGATATAAATTATTACTAAATAATTACTTTAAATAAATCGATAATATTGAAATACAATATTTTATATTTAATTATTTTTTAACGAATATTTTTAACTAAATATAGAATATTTTAATAAAATAACTCCTTACCACTAATTCCAAAGTAATTATTTTCTTTACCTATTAACTAATTCACCAACAACTAATTTTTAACCGCTAACTCTGGCCAATCATACATCCTTACAGATTTCTCACCTTGTCTTGAGAATGAACCACATTAGTAAGTTGACCTTAGTTTATTAGGTTTACTATATCAACCATACTCAACCATGGTGACCAAGATTGACTATTCTAAATCTTGGTTGATCAATATGAACCATGGGTAACCATGGTCAACTATTATCAAACATGAAAAACCTTGATGAACTATAGTCCATCATAATTTATTATAGTTAGCTATAGTTAGATGTGGTCAAACATGGTCATTCATAGTCATCTTTATGTTGACCATAATAAAGTCTCTCCAACCATAATTTGAACATATTTAACAATAGTTAACCATTGAGTGTTAAGCCTCTCCACCTAAATTTGTTGTCAACTAACACAACTTTTAGCTTAGAAACGAACATTCATGTAAATTCAAATCATTAACCATGGGAAACATTGATGTATTTAAAGCTGTCTATGCTTGCAATTTCAGATTCTCACATACAACACAAGATCGCTGAATAATGTTCAGGAAAGGCGCCTGCACAGCGTCACTCCATCGGCAATTGGGATCTGAGTAATCTCGATGCGAGGGTCTGCAGCAAGGGCCCTGTTTAGTTCCAACATATGCTCTCTGTCTTCCCCATAACTCATGCCTTCGCTCATGGCGACTTCTGGGGGAAGCGCAACGGATCCTTGCCACAGAGTATTGTCATACGCAATCAATCCTCCGACCTTCACCAGATCTATCAGCCGCATGTGGTAATTCAGATAGTTGCCTTTGTCAGCATCTACAAACGCGAAATCAAACGATCCGTGCATCTCCTCCTGCACAATAAATTCATCAATTTATTAAGCATTAATCCGCCATCCCCGAACTTTTAAGCTCTCCCCCCTATATTTTACTTACATTCTTAAGCATTTCATCCAGAACTGGCAGAGCAGGGACTTCTCTGAAATCAATTTTGTGGGCAACTCCAGCTTTCTCAATGATAGGTCGCCCCATATCATAATTCGCTCTGTTAATGTCCATCGCTATTATCTGCCATGCCATGCCATCCTTCATTAATTAATTGGCCCACATACAAACGTTAAATTCCCCTGTTTGGGAATATCTATGAATGTGAATATAAATGCACCTTTCCATCACAGGGTAAGGCAAGGGCTGTGCTGAGAAGTGAGTAACCAGTGTACACCCCAATCTCGATGGTGTTCTTGGCGTTCATCAGCTTCAATAGGAGGCCCAGAAATTGACCTTCATCTGGAGGAATAGCCATGCCGTGCCTGTCATACCAGACAATCCACAGTGGCTTCACACCATGAAAAGTAAAACTGGTTTTGCCTGCAGAGCACCCATCTGTATCTAGATTTAAGGAATTTAGAGCCACAAGGAGTAAGATGGATAGGTGGGGCTTACCAGGGATGTTTGATAGTCAATTCCCGGAGCTCCTTCAAGGGCTCTGGCTCACGAGGGTACACGCTGGTTTCCAATATATACTGCAATATTCACATTATTAGCCATTCCCACGTGACAAGTGCATGAATACAATCCACTAATAGACAAACATTAACTTTATCCATTAATGGTTCTCCTAAATTTATGTAGCCTAGTTAAGGTGAGAGTAACCTCATAAAGGGCATCGCTCTGCAACAGACTTTTGTAATCCATTTTCTGATGCGTCGCAACCTTACTCTGCTCCTGCCCTTGGAGTTAAGTCCACCTTCACGTTTGCTGCAGCTGGATGTTATATCCTTACACCTGCGACACAGCTGAAAACAGATATAATAACAAATAAAACTAGAAAAAATTAAACCCAACCAAACAAATCCCGTCGGACTTCCCCAATCGGCTCTATGCAATTGGCCTGCAACTTAGATATTCAGACAGACAGTGATCCAATTACATATTCAACCATCAAAAATGCGTACAGGTGGTCTAGCTGGAAGTTACGAGGGGATCAAATTTGTATTAGCCCCAAAACCCTAACCCCATATCTACCTAGTGGATACGAATGAACCTGGTGCAAGTTCTATTTGATTTTTATTGTACAGAAACACCCTTCATAGCGCAGACCCTTACCCAAATGACAACTGTAACTTTTTCAGGACGAAAAAAGCAAGATGTATTATATAAGATATATAAAGACAGATCAGTACATTGACATAGTAATTTTGCATATGGCAAAATATAGAACTGAGCCGAGAGAAACTAGAAGAAATGGGAAGCATAATCCCAGCGGATGGAAAAAGATTTCCATGGAAAAAAAACAAGACAGTCCAAAGAGCTGCCAGCCAGATGTAAAAAAATATTACACTTCTGATAGACAAATGAGGCAATTGATAAGCAGAGGGAGAAACACGGGCTTCCCAAAATACACCGATTATACATCAACCTTTCAAAATGACAACTGTAACTTACTGTACAGAGCATTTCCAGAAATGAAAGAAAAAAACGTTTAAGCCAAAATGCATCACCCTCTGTCAAAATCGCTCAGACAACCTAACCGAAGAACAAAACAGTGGGCTGAATCAGATCAAATACATTAAACATTAAAATTTTGTTGGAGAGATACATGTCAACATACCCTAAAACGCAAATCTCACACCTCTGAGAAGAAGAATTTGCCCCAAATAAATGTGTAGTGGAATATCTGTGGTGGATATAAATGTGGAGTGGAATAGTAAATGACCACAAGGTCATCAAACCCAACTGCAGTAACCTCTATCTCCTTGCAACCCTACAGCTACTTGGTCACTTAACTCTAATGTCGGTGCATGCAATTAACAGGTCAAATTCACACAGTAACCCTTAGTAAGATATCCTGGGTATCCCTGTGACAGTAGACACACAGAATCTTCCTGTCACACTTATTACATGACTCAACCATGCAGAATTAGAGTGGAATGTCTGTCGCTCAAAGCCTCTGTTTCTCTGTTTTTAGCTGTAATTTTAATTTTGGTTGGAATTATGTTAGAATTTTGAGTTTCATTGGTTGGAATTATGTTAGAAGTTTGAGTTTCATTGGTTGGAATTATGTTAGAAGTTTGAGTTTCATCTGTCTTACTTTCAATCTTCTAGATTTTGGTTGGAATTATGTTAGAATTTTGAGTTTCATCTGCCACACTTCCAATCTTCTACCCCATTTCCAATCTTCTTGACTTTCTTTAGAATTATGTCAGAATTTTGAGTTTCATCCGCCACACTTCCAATCTTCTTGACTTATTAAGTCAAGCCTAACTAAAGTGCCTTTTTCCCTTCTCTTTGATCATAGAAACAAGATTTTGAAAAATCACATTTAGATTCTTTTTCTTTTCTTGAGGTCCGATAGACAGCATTGGTTAATCATCATCATCAATTTGAGTAAGAAAATTTTTAGCTAATTTTAAGTAATCTAACTTTTATATATTTGAGTCTTAATTTTTATACATTTTGGAATTTTTTTAATATAATTTATTAAATGATTTTATAGAGAGATTTTTCTCTTATATTTTTGGCTTTTATCCAGCATGTAACAGAGATTTATTATAATAACAAATTTGAGTTTTATAATTTGCACAATACAAATTTACTTTTAAATTTTTTTTAGACTATTAAATCTATTTATATAGCTAAAAGTACATTTTAAACAATTAAATATCACAATTTCACTAACAATTCTATCACTAACTTTAAGCATAAAATAATTTTCTCTGTTACAACTAGCTGTTAAATAAGCTTTGCCATTTTCTGATGCCTATAACACATTTGTATAAGGGTTTAATAATAACTAAATCTACAAAAATTTTGCTAGTGATGTAGATATCAAATCCAGAGTGTTGTGAATAGTTCCGTAGAAGTAAATATGATTGATGTTCAAAGAAAAGATTCCCGCGTCTTTATAATGTTCAAAGAATTAATTCCCGGGTCTTTATAATGTTCAAAGCAAGAATTCCATGTCCAGCATGTTCAAAGCAAGAATTCCATGTCCAGCATGTGGGATAAATATGGTCCAACGAATACTAAAATTTGAGTGGAATATAGGTGACTTTTAATCAAATTTAGTGTCCTATTGGGCACAAAAATTCCTAACACACATGCATTACATCTACAAATATATAATCATCTTAATGATTTTTATATTTTTTTTTTGATATTTTTATAAGATTATTACCATGTTGAAAAAGATTTGAGTGGAATATAGGTGACTTTTAATCAAATTTAATGTCCTACTGGGCACAAAAATTCCTAACACACATGCATTGCATCTACAAATATATAATCATCTTAATGATTTTTATATTTTTTTGGATATTTTTATAAGATTATTACCATGTTGAAAAAGATTTGAGTGGAATATAGGTGACTTTTAATCAAATTTAATGTCTTACTGGGCACAAAAATTCCTAACACACATGCATTACATCTACAAATATATAATCATCTTAATGATTTTTATATTTTTTTTGGATATTTTTATAAGATTATTACCATGTTGAAAAAGACTTGAAAGGGATATAGGTGACTTTTAATCAAATTTAATGTCCTATTGGGCACAAAAATTCCTAACACACATGCATTACATCTACAAATATATAATCATCTTAATGATTTTTATATTTTTTTTGGATATTTTTATAAGATTATTACCATGTTGAAAAAGATTTGAGTGGAATATAGATGACTTTTAATCAAATTTAGTGTCTTACTGGGCACAAAAATTCCTAACACACATGCATTACATCTACAAATATATAATCATCTTAATGATTTTTATATTTTTTTTTGAATATTTTTATAAGATTATTACCATGTTGAAAAATACTTGAGTTGAATATAGGTGACTTTTAATCAAATTTAATGTCCTACTGGGCACAAAAATTCCTAACACACATGCATTACATCTACAAATATATAATCATCTTAATGATTTTTATATTTTTTTGGATATTTTTATAAGATTATTACCATGTTGAAAATGATAAATGAAAAGTTCATATTTACTTGACCATGGTGCACATAGAAAGCATGGATTCTTTGATTAGTCATTATCATAGCATTTTATTTTGGTCCTAAGTTGTCACTGTGGTAAGCTTCCCCATCTACAACTACAACACAACTTGACAACTAAATATTCCTTGAGGTTAAAGCATAATAAATTTGAATAAAATTACTCAAAGTTACCAAAACATGAAGTAGCTTCCGACCTACTTTCAAATTTGTATAGAAGGGTGAACCATGTGTACCTTTACATTCTATACTTCTAATGGGAAGGACTTGATGGGATTCAATCATTGAACCGTGCATTTTTCACATAGCCATGGAGAATGTTTTTGGGTTATAAAGTAATGTTACCGCTTTATAGAGTTTAGAAGATTGTTTTGAAATGAGTAGGTTAAGCTTTCATCTTAGCTAGGATCCTTATTATATTGTGAGTTATAAGGATCATTATTATCCTTAAGCTTTCATCTCAGTTAGGATCCTTATTATCTTGTGAGTTATAAGGATCCTTATTATCTGTATATTTTTAATAGTCACTTAAATTTATTGAACAACATAAAAGGAATTTCCACCGTATTGCAATTTTGACACCAAACATTAAGGTGATCACAATCTTGTGATGTGAATTTCCTCTTGATAATGTGATGCCCAATTTCCCATTGCAATAATTTTTTAGATGTGTTCCTTGTACTATTTTTTTATTTTATTTTTTCTAATTCTTTTGCTACACTTAACTCTTTTTTATTTAAAATGCTTTTGTTACATTTAGCTTATCTACATGAAATGATGCTTTCTTGTTGCATATCATTTGTGAAAATCAAATTGGAATGAAGCATAACAAAGCTCCATTTTAACAACCCAAGCCATTTTGTTTGTCAAAGTGCTCCAAATCCAAATAAAAAAACAATTCACACATGTCCACATAATATTCCACCTAATTTAATTGAAAAATATACCAACAAACTAGTTTTTGGAATTTTCTTCATATGATCATTTTTCCCTTTATATTAAGGTGATCTAATAATCTGCTAGCTAATCTCACCTAGCAGCACTTTTTGATTTGAAACACTTTCATCGCGTCCACTAATGTATGAAAGTAATGGGATTAATAACACTTTTAACCATTCAAGTGATTTTATGCGCAAAAATGATTAAAAAGCTTCACTTTGTACAGATAGTGCACCTAAATCAATCGAGCAATATAAAATCTGGGGAGGTTTTGAAACACTTTCATTGCATCAACTAATGTATGAAACTAGTGGGATTAACAATACTTTTAATCATTCAAGTGATTTTATTTGCGAAAATGTTAAAAAAGCGTCACTCTATACACAATAAAATCTAGGGAAACTTGAATCATTTGAACAATATAAAAATGGAGGAAGTTAAAAAAAAACAAGGCTTTTTCAAGTGCAGTCGCTCTTGGAAGTGACAATCTTGATTCATGTTTGATGCATTTTTCTTGCAATACAATCAAAACCCTCATGCCGAAGGGGCTGACCCATGTGTTCAACACCTTCACCTGCTCCTCCTCGCCACACTGAAACTAAATAAATGAGAACAGAGTTATATGAATCAGTGAATGCCTCTGTGTGTGTAGAGTGTGGCTTGAATTGTTGGAGAGGCATCCAAACAGAGTTATATAGTGTTAGTAAGGGAGGTCGGAATGTCGTATTCTAGAAGCACAAGGAATATTTCTGGACAGACCATAAGCATATGTGTGCAACCCTTCATAGGCAATTTTACTATTTTTTTTTTTAACTAGTGGAAATAAAAATTTAAATTTCTTTTGACGTATAATTTTATCTTACCACTTCTGTGATGTGTTAAAGCCCTCTTGACAGGCTATAACGGGTTCAATTTTGAACCATGGTTGTATCCCCTCAACTTTTTCTAATGCCTCTCGTTATACGTAAATTTACATTTTGCATTTTTATCAATGGATTGGGACATTTGACTAGTTTGGTGGTTGCAGTTGCTGGTACTAATGCATTCCAATAGATGGTTGTTCCTTTATATGGATGTAGGCATTTTTTTTATCATGTTTGTAAACACCAGGAACATAGCTACACTTTCTTGATTAAGATCGAGACAAGTACTCATTAAGGGGGCGACTTGGAAATATAATTCCTACTTGTCTTTATTGTGATTCTTTCTATGTAAAGGAATATGTTTCTATTCTTTAAGAGTTTTTTAAATCTAGATGTTTCCTAGATTGGTGTGTGGTTGAGATATTCTCTCAACCAACTGATTGTGTGTCCAAGACAATTTCTCTATATTGAGACAACACTTCATGTATATATGTAATATTATTTTATCAATATAATGGGGTGTGTGCATTATCAAAATATTTCTTCTTCTTGCATAACATTTCATTTTCATTGTTATCACCAATTAAGTTGCCCCTCAAAAACTCTGCATTCAAATCGTTATTATTTGTGAAATTTTAAACTGCCTTTGCCATTTTCTTTTTCATTTTCTCATACCTATAACACATTTGTAGTCATGCAGAGATCAGATCCATAATGTTTTGGATAGTTACATATGAGCAATATGAATCCACAATTTTCAAAGCAAATATCGCCCAATGAATGCCAAAACTTGACTAGAAATTATTAGCTTTATTCACCAAGAGGTGATATGATTTACGCTACTGAGAGTTGATATGATTTATGGTACTTGTCTATCACAAATCAGAAATGATTCTCGTTGCACAAATATTAATCCTTTCTAGGGGTGGAATTTGACAAGTAAATTTCCTATAATGGGGTGATCTTCATGCCAAATACAGCTTTTCTGTAGCCATGATGTTTGATTCTACTTCCAGGGCTACATCTTGCATATCAGCCAAAGAAGTACATCGCCTCTCCCTCAACAGTAAATAGAAGTTAGAATCAAAGGCACTGGCATAAATGAGTCTAGCAGAGGTAGTGGTGGGTTTTACTTCAGCTGGTATCTTGATGTACATGCGGTTAAATCTCTTATTAAAATCAGACAGCAGGTCACCATTTTCCCTCTGTAAGTTCCCAAACTCAGTGTGGTAGTAAAGGAGATCTGTAACGCCTTGCAGGTTTGTGCACGAGTGCGCGCCCCTCCCGTTACGAAATGCGACTAAGTGTCGGATGTGTGAGCGCTCCAAACGACGAAGGCACGAGTTAAAGTGCGCGCGGTTGTGAGAGGGCGCTCGCCCATTTATAGAGCGGGCTGGCAGCTCGCCATACAAACCAAGCCGACGAGGTATGCATTAGGCATTGGGGCAAGCCGACGGTAATTGGCATAATAGTTGGGCGTTCTTATTGTAAAAGTGAAGGTCAGCCGCATGCAGGACAACATACCAAGAGTGCATATATAAACATGAAGGCACACGTTCATTTGGCAATCAACTCATCGCAGGTCTTCTTTGCACTAGTCTTGGGTGCGCATGAAGAGGTGAGACGAGAACCGCAACTCGCACAAGGAGATGTGCCCGCCGAGTCGGGCGACGGTTTCGTGTGAACGGTGGTTGGGTGAGTGGTGCGCACGGGCGCCCACCGCATGATATATACTTTGGTTGGGTTGAGGTTTGGGTAAGGGTCGTGCACGGGTGCGCCTGCCCGCCCAACGCTAGACTTGTATATGTAATCTTTGTATTCGCTGGATGGTTGAGGCAGATCGCCGTGCGCTCTTGCACGGGCGGGCGCCCACCTTGGTTATGAACGCCGGTGGAGCACGGCTCCCGGTCATTGTAATTTTCTCTTATATAATAAAAGATTACTTCTTGCATATTATTGGGTTTATTATCGTTCTTGTATTATTGATGGTTTCTGCACATTAATAATGTTAAATTCATGTTATCATGAATCGTTGAAGGCGTAGTTCGTAAAGTTAATTAACGATGGATAAAGTTATTAACTTAGGCGGTGCCGCACCCGGCCAATTAAACGAAAAAAGAATTGGGGGCGTGACAGGTGGTATCAGAGCAGGTTCATGACGAGTGAAGCCGGTGTATGATGAAGATGATACACACCTGCACTTCATGACAGGTGGTATCAGAGCAGGTTCACAGGTGGTGAAGTCGTTGCTTATGATAGGTGAAGCTGATTCAGGGTTGAAGAAGCTTGATGAACAAGGAAAAGTTATGGAGAAATCGTGGATGAACAGTCTGGGTTTCGTGGACTTGATGGTTCATGGCAAGACCATTCAAGCTCTGGTGGACACGGGGGCCACTCATAACTTCATGACGACACGGTTGGCAAAAGAGGTTGGACTGATGATCTTCCCATCGAATGTGGAAGTCAAGGCAGTGAACTCTAGAGCTAAAGTGGCGGGTTTGGTACACGAAGTACCTGTGCAGATAAAAGACTGGAAGGGTCAGTTGGACTTCACGGTGATGGAGATGAACGACTTTGATATGATACTCGGACATGATTTCTTGAAGGGCAACAAGGCTATTGTTGTCCCCTTCTGTGATGAGGTGGTGTTGTTTGGACAGTCACAAACTTGGACTTTGCCCACTCATAGGCAAAGGAAGGAAGTCAAGGTGCAGCATGTTTCGGCACTGAGTTTGGAGAAGGCTATGAAGGAGTCAGATATGGAGACATATGCGGTGATGTTCAAGGATGTCGAAGGTGATGGAGTGGAGACGCCTGTTCCAGCTGAGATATCTGATGTGCTGACCAAATATGCAGATTTGATGCCTGATGAGATTCCGAAGAAACTTCCGCCAAGGCGTGCAGTGGACCATAGCATTGAGCTTGAGCCAGGAAAGCAACCCCCGGTTAAAGCACCTTATCGGTTGTCAGGGCCTGAGTTGGAGGAATTGAAACGACAGTTAAAGGAGTTAACTGATGCAGGTTTCATTAGACCTTCAAGGTCCCCTTATGGAGCTCCGGTATTGTTCCAACAGAAGAAGGATTCGAATGAGCTACGGATGTGCTGTGATTACCGTGCATTGAACAAGCAGACGGTAAGGAACAGGTATCCTTTGCCATTGGCTGTTGATTGCTTTGACAAGCTTGCGAAAGCCCGAGTGTTTTCCAAGCTGGACTTGAGGCATGGGTATTATCAGGTGCAGATAGCTGAAGGAGACGAGAAGAAGACCGCGATAGTAACAAGGTATGGTAGCTTTGAGTTCCTTGTTATGCCATTCGGGTTGTGCAATGCTCCTGCTACGTTTTGCACTTTGATGAACGATGTTCTACGACCATACTTGGATTCGTTCGTAGTAGTGTACTTGGACGATATAGTGGTGTTCAGTGACAACATGGAGGATCATAAGAAGCACTTGGCGATGGTGTTCGAGGCACTGAGGGCAAATCAGTTGTTCTTGAAGAAGTCTAAGTGTGTGTTCGCTCAGACCGAGATTCCGTTCCTTGGGCATATTGTTGGTCAAGGGTACATACGGATGGAGCTGAGCAGGGTGAAGGCGATCAAGGACTGGGTTGAACCGAAGAATGTCCATGAGATGAGGGTGTTCTTGGGCATGACCAACTACCAACGGAAGTTTGTAGAGGGGTACTCCAAGGTGACATCGGCACTGACAAACTTATTGAAGAAAGACAAGAGGTGGAGTTGGACGAACAAATGTCAGGAGGCATTTGATGACTTGAAGAAGAGGATGGTTACAGCACCGATACTGAAGTTGCCTGACTTCGAGAGACCGTTTGAGGTACACACAGATGCTTCAGATTTTGCCATAGGAGGGGTTCTTATGCAGGATGGGCATCCGGTGGCGTATGAGAGTCGGAAGTTGCAGGATAGAGAACGGAGGTATCCGGTTCATGAGAAGGAGATGACTGCGATCATTCACTGTCTTCATGTGTGGAGGCATTACCTGATTGGGAAGTCGTTTGTTGTCAAGACTGACAACGTTGCAGCAAGTTATTTTGCATCACAACCGAAGCTTTCTGCGAAGCAAGCTCGTTGGCAGGACTTCTTGGCAGAATTCGACATGACTATCGAGTATAGACCGGGAAGGCACAATGCGGTAGCAGATGCCCTTAGTAGGAAGGGACAACTTGCAGCATTGGAGGGAGAAGACCGGGCAGCTAGGAGTAGGAGTCGAGTTCAGATGTCGGAAGAGATGCAGAATAAGATCAAGGAAAGTGTTGAAACCGATACTTTGGCGCAGAATATAGTGAAGCAGATAAAGGAGGGGAAGACACGAAAGTTCTTTCTACGAGACGGGTTCTTGTTCTTTGGAAACCGACTCTATGTTCCAAAGTCATCTGGACTTAGGAGGCACCTTTTGAAGGAGTGCCACGACTCGCCATGGGCTGGCCACCCAGGGATGCGTCGTTCTTTGGCATTGTTGGAGAGAGGATTCTTTTGGGAGAAGATGCGGGAGGATGTGGAGGAGTATGTACATACGTGCATCATTTGTCAGCAGGACAAATCGGATACTCAGAGGCAAGGAGGACTGTTGCAGCCTTTACCGATTCCAGAGAGGCCATGGATGAGTGTCTCAATGGACTTCATCACTCAGTTACCACAGGTTCAGGGGTATAATGGGATTATGGTCGTGGTTGATCGTTTTTTCAAGTATGCTGTCTTTGTTCCTACAAAGATACCTTGTGGGGTCGAGCGGACTGCGGAGTTGTTCTTTAAGAACATAGTGAAGTATTGGGGGATGCCATTGAGCATTGTGTCGGATAGAGATCCGCGTTTTACAGGGAGATTTTGGACCACATTGTTCAAGTTAGTCGGGACAGAGTTGTTGATGAGTTCGAGTTACCATCCGCAGACAGATGGGCAGACCGAGAGGATCAACGCATTGCTGGAGGACTACTTGCGACATTATGTGACGGCTGATCAGAAGAATTGGCCTGAACTCTTGGATATTGCTCAGTTTAGCTACAATATTCAAAAGAGTTCTGCGACAGGGTATAGTCCATTTGAGTTGGTGAATGGGCAGATGCCGGTTGCACCACATACCGTAGTGACGGGAGGCTTCTTGAGAAGTCCTCATGCGAAGAAGTTCATGAAGGCTTGGGAGGAGACCTTGGAGTTAGCACGGTTACGCTTGCACGATGCTGCAAGGAGGATGAAAAAGTATGCTGATCGTGGGAGACGGGAGGCACACTTCAGTGTGGGAGATATGGTGTTTCTCAGGATTACCGGAGAGCAGTTTCAGCCAGCCCAGGGGACGACGAGCAAACTGACACGGAAGTATGAGGGACCATTCCGAGTGAAGAAGAGAGTGGGGGAAGTTGCTTACGAGCTGGAGCTTCCACGCCATATGCACATGAAGCACCCAGTTTTTCATGTGAGTCAGTTGAAGAGATGTAGACTTGATTCAGACCATCCAGAGAGAGTTGAACCAACAAGAGGACCAGCCGGGATTGTGGACAAGCCAGGATTGGAGTTGGAGAAGATTTTGAGGCTCAGAACTACAGGAGTTGGTTGCCACATGAGAAGGGAATTTCTTTGCAGATGGAAGAATGCACCGGAGGAAGAGAGTTGGGAATCGGAGGACTCTCTTTGGAGATGGAAGGACAAGATCGAGAAGTACAACAGGAAGTTGATGAGAAGAGCAGGATTGTCGAGGGCAACAATGATTTCCAGTGGGGGAGGATGTAACGCCTTGCAGGTTTGTGCACGAGCGCGCGCCCCTCCCGTTGTGAAATGCGACTAAGTGTCGGATGTGCGAGCGCTCCAAACGACGAAGGCACGAGTTAAAGTGCGCGCGGTTGTGAGAGGGCGCTCGCCCATTTATAGAGCGGGCTGGCAGCTCGCCATACAAACCAAGGCGACGAGGTATGCATTAGGCGTTGGGGCAAGCCGACGATAATTGGCATAATAGTTGGGCGTTCTTATTGTAAAAGTGAAGGTCGGCTGCATGGAGGACGACATACCAAGAGTGCGTATATAAACATGAAGGCGCACGTTCATTTGGCAATCAACTCATCGCAGGTCTTCTTCGCACTAGTCTTGGGTGTGCATGAAGAGGTGAGACGAGAACCGTAGCTCGCACAAGGAGATGTGCCCGCCGAGTCAAGTGACAGTTTCGTGTGGTGTGCAGGGGCGCCCACCGCACGATATATACTTTGGTTGGGTTGAGGTTTGGGTACGGGTCGTGCACGGGTGCGCCCGCCCGCCCAACGCTAGACTTGTATATGTAATCTTTGTATTCGGTGGATGGTTGAGGCAGACCGCCGTGCGCTCTTGCACGGGCGGGCGCCCACCTTGGTTATGATTCCGGTGGAGCGCGGCTCCCGGTCATTGTAATTTTCTCTTATATAATAAAAGATTACTTCTTGCATATTATTGGGTTTATTATCGTTCTTGTATTATTGATGGTTTCCGCACATTAATAATGTTAAATTCATGTTATCATGAATTGTTGAAGGCGTAGTTCATAAAGTTAATTAACGATGGATAAAGTTATTAACTTAAGCGATGCCGCACCCGGCCAATTAAACGAAAAAAGAATTGGGGGCGTGACAAGATCCTTCTTATCCCCCCAATGCTTTAGGAATGCATCATCTAAGGCTTCCCTCCATCAAATAATATTAACTTGATATTATTAATAAATAATCTTAATATAGAAATTGATATTATTAATTATTGAATTATATTGGAATTAAATATTTTAAATTCCTAACAACTAGTTTTCTACCAAATACATTTTATTTAATATGAATAAGTCAACCCCTAACAAATAAGATGATATAAATTATTACTAAATAATTACTTTAAATAAATCGATAATATTGAAATACAATATTTTATATTTAATTATTTTTTAACGAATATTTTTAACTAAATATAGAATATTTTAATAAAATAACTCCTTACCACTAATTCCAAAGTAATTATTTTCTTTACCTATTAACTAATTCACCAACAACTAATTTTTAACCGCTAACTCTGGCCAATCATACATCCTTACAGATTTCTCACCTTGTCTTGAGAATGAACCACATTAGTAAGTTGACCTTAGTTTATTAGGTTTACTATATCAACCATACTCAACCATGGTGACCAAGATTGACTATTCTAAATCTTGGTTGATCAATATGAACCATGGGTAACCATGGTCAACTATTATCAAACATGAAAAACCTTGATGAACTATAGTCCATCATAATTTATTATAGTTAGCTATAGTTAGATGTGGTCAAACATGGTCATTCATAGTCATCTTTATGTTGACCATAATAAAGTCTCTCCAACCATAATTTGAACATATTTAACAATAGTTAACCATTGAGTGTTAAGCCTCTCCACCTAAATTTGTTGTCAACTAACACAACTACATTAATAAAATAGTTAAAATAAACTGATAAAGATGGAAATTTCAATATCCCTATAGTATATATAAATTCATCCATTCAAATTGCAAAGCCAGCGTTTTTTTCTCCCTTAAGAAAGCAAAAAATAGATTGCAAAATTGATATTAAAAAGTAACCATGAATTAGATCACTTGTTCCGGCTTAGAAACGAACATTCATGTAAATTCAAATCATTAACAATGGGAAACATTGATGTATTTAAAGCTGTCTATGCTTGCAATTTCAGATTCTCACATACAACACAAGATCGCTGAATAATGTTCAGGAAAGGCGCCTGCACAGCGTCACTCCATCGGCAATTGGGATCTGAGTAATCTCGATGCGAGGGTCTGCAGCAAGGGCCCTGTTTAGTTCCAACATATGCTCTCTGTCTTCCCCATAACTCATGCCTTCGCTCATGGCGACTTCTGGGGGAAGCGCAACGGATCCTTGCCACAGAGTATTGTCATACGCAATCAATCCTCCGACCTTCACCAGATCTATCAGCCGCATGTGGTAATTCAGATAGTTGCCTTTGTCAGCATCTACAAACGCGAAATCAAACGATCCGTGCATCTCCTCCTGCACAATAAATACCCATAACGCCTTTCATCAATTTATTAAGCATTAATCCGCCATCCCCGAACTTTTAAGCTCTCCCCCCTATATTTTACTTACATTCTTAAGCATTTCATCCAGAACTGGCAGAGCAGGGACTTCTCTGAAATCAATTTTGTGGGCAACTCCAGCTTTCTCAATGATAGGTCGCCCCATATCATAATTCGCTCTGTTAATGTCCATCGCTATTATCTGCCATGCCATGCCATCCTTCATTAATTAATTGGCCCACATACAAACGTTAAATTCCCCTGTTTGGGAATATCTATGAATGTGAATATAAATGCACCTTTCCATCACAGGGTAAGGCAAGGGCTGTGCTGAGAAGTGAGTAACCAGTGTACACCCCAATCTCGATGGTGTTCTTGGCGTTCATCAGCTTCAATAGGAGGCCCAGAAATTGACCTTCATCTGGAGGAATAGCCATGCCGTGCCTGTCATACCAGACAATCCACAGTGGCTTCACACCATGAAAAGTAAAACTGGTTTTGCCTGCAGAGCACCCATCTGTATCTAGATTTAAGGAATTTAGAGCCACAAGGAGTAAGATGGATAGGTGGGGCTTACCAGGGATGTTTGATAGTCAATTCCCGGAGCTCCTTCAAGGGCTCTGGCTCACGAGGGTACACGCTGGTTTCCAATATATACTGCAATATTCACATTATTAGCCATTCCCACGTGACAAGTGCATGAATACAATCCACTAATAGACAAACATTAACTTTATCCATTAATGGTTCTCCTAAATTTATGTAGCCTAGTTAAGGTGAGAGTAACCTCATAAAGGGCATCGCTCTGCAACAGACTTTTGTAATCCATTTTCTGATGCGTCGCAACCTTACTCTGCTCCTGCCCTTGGAGTTAAGTCCACCTTCACGTTTTCTGATGCGTCGCAACCTTACTCTGCTCCTGCCCTTGGAGTTAAGTCCACCTTCACGTTTGCTGCGGCTGGATGTTATATCCTTACACCTGCGACACAGCTGAAAACAGATATAATAACAAATAAAACTAGAAAAAATTAAACCCAACCAAACAAATCCCGTCGGACTTCCCCAATCGGCTCTATACAATTGGCCTGCAACTTAGATATTCAGACAGACAGTGATCCAATTACATATTCAACCATAAAAAATGCGTACAGGTGGTCTAGCTGGAAGTTACGAGGGGATCAAATTTGTATTAGCCCCAAAACCCTAACCCCATATCTACCTAGTGGATACGAATGAACCTGGTGCAAGTTCTATTTGATTTTTATTGTACAGAAACACCCTTCATAGCGCAGACCCTTACCCAAATGACAACTGTAACTTTTTCAGGACGAAAAAAGCAAGATGTATTATATAAGATATATAAAGACAGATCAGTACATTGACATAGTAATTTTGCATATGGCAAAATATAGAACTGAGCCGAGAGAAACTAGAAGAAATGGGAAGCATAATCCCTGGGAAGCATAATCCCAGCGGATGGAAAAAGATTTCCATGGAAAAAAAACAAGACAGTCCAAAAAGCTGCCAGCCAGATGTAAAAAAATATTACACTTCTGATAGACAAATGAGGCAATTGATAAGCAGAGGGAGAAACACGGGCTTCGCAAAATACACCGATTATACATCAACCTTTCAAAATGACAACTGTAACTTACTGTACAGAGCATTTCCAGAAATGAAAGAAAAAAACGTTTAAGCCAAAATGCATCACCCTCTGTCAAAATCGCTCAGACAACCTAACCGAAGAACAAAACAGTGGGCTGAATCAGATCAAATACATTAAACATTAAAATTTTGTTGGAGAGATACATGTCAACATACCCTAAAACGCAAATCTCACACCTCTGAGAAGAAGCATTTGCCCCAAATAAAGGGCATCCACCCTCTGTCAAAATCGCTCAGACAACCTAACCGAAGAACAAAACAGTGGGCTGAATCAGATCAAATACATTAAACATTAAAATTTTGTTGGAGAGATACATGTCAACATACCCTAAAACGCAAATCTCACACCTCTGAGAAGAAGAATTTGCCCCAAATAAATGTGTAGTGGAATATCTGTGGTGGATATAAATGTGGAGTGGAATAGTAAATGACCACAAGGTCATCAAACCCAACTGCAACCCAACTGCAGTAACCTCTATCTCCTTGCAACCCTACAGCTACTTGGTCACTTAACTCTAATGTCGGTGCATGCAATTAACAGGTCAAATTCACACAGTAACCCTTAGTAAGATATCCTGGGTATCCCTGTGACAGTAGACACACAGAATCTTCCTGTCACACTTATTACATGACTCAACCATGCAGAATTAGAGTGGAATGTCTGTCGCTCAAAGCCTCTGTTTCTCTGTTTTTGGCTGTAATTTTAATTTTGGTTGGAATTATGTTAGAATTTTGAGTTTCATTGGTTGGAATTATGTTAGAAGTTTGAGTTTCATTGGTTGGAATTATGTTAGAAGTTTGAGTTTCATCTGTCTTACTTTCAATTTTCTAGATTTTGGTTGGAATTATGTTAGAATTTTGAGTTTCATCTGCCACACTTCCAATCTTCTACCCCATTTCCAATCTTCTTGACTTTCTTTAGAATTATGTCAGAATTTTGAGTTTCATCCGCCACACTTCCAATCTTCTTGACTTATTAAGTCAAGCCTAACTAAAGTGCCTTTTTCCCTTCTCTTTGATCATAGAAACAAGATTTTGAAAAATCACATTTAGATTCTTTTTCTTTTCTTGAGGTCCATAGACAGCATTGGTTAATCATCATCATCAATTTGAGTAAGAAAATTTTTAGCTAATTTTAAGTAATCTAACTTTTATATATTTGAGTCTTAATTTTTATACATTTTGGAATTTTTTTAATATAATTTATTAAATGATTTTATAGAGAGATTTTTCTCTTATATTTTTGGCTTTTATCCAGCATGTAACAGAGATTTATTATAATAACAAATTTGAGTTTTATAATTTGCACAATACAAATTTACTTTTAAATTTTTTTTAGACTATTAAATCTATTTATATAGCTAAAAGTACATTTTAAACAATTAAATATCACAATTTCACTAACAATTCTATCACTAACTTTAAGCATAAAATAATTTTCTCTGTTACAACTAGCTGTTAAATAAGCTTTGCCATTTTCTGATGCCTATAACACATTTGTATAAGGGTTTAATAATAACTAAATCTACAAAAATTTTGCTAGTGATGTAGATATCAAATCCAGAGTGTTGTGAATAGTTCCGTAGAAGTAAATATGATTAATGTTCACAGAAAAGATTCCCGGGCCTTTATAATGTTCAAAGAATTAATTCCCGGGCCTTTATAATGTTCAAAGAATTAATTCCCGGGTCTTTATAATGTTCAAAGCAAGAATTCCATGTCCAGCATGTGGGATAAATATGGTCCAACGAATACTAAAATTTGAGTGGAATATAGGTGACTTTTAATCAAATTTAGTGTCCTATTGGACACAAAAATTCCTAACACACATGCATTACATCTACAAATATATAATCATCTTAATGATTTTTATATTTTTTTTTTTGATATTTTTATAAGATTATTACCATGTTGAAAAAGATTTGAGTGGAATATAGGTGACTTTTAATCAAATTTAATGTCTCACTGGGCACAAAAATTCCTAACACACATGCATTGCATCTACAAATATATAATCATCTTAATGATTTTTATATTTTTTTGGATATTTTTATAAGATTATTACCATGTTGAAAAAGATTTGAGTGGAATATAGGTGACTTTTAATCAAATTTAATGTCCTACTGGGCACAAAAATTCCTTACACACATGCATTACATCTACAAATATATAATCATCTTAATGGTTTTTAGGCCGATAGGCCTTCCTTTGAAAGGGACCTTTCGTCGTCCTTTTCATTCTCACACTGACACCTGGCAGACTGGGCAATTTGGTTAGTATTTGTTCAGGCTTTTCTCATGCTGACACCTGGTCGATGGCCTCTTCTCGCTCCATGTTTCAATTCCCTCTGCAACGGCTTCGTCCGCATAAGCAGCCACTTTTCATGGGATAATTTTTATTGAAGCCGCAAGTCCCGGACGTCATAGTGAAGATTGTTGCAGTAATCGAAATGCAAGACCAAAATTTTTGGTAGCCGTCACTCCTCTCCTCCAAGCGGCCATTTTTTTCAAAACGAAGCCGAGTTGAAGGAAGGGTTCCAGGGTACATCGATCTGCATTTCATCTTTTCAAAGTAGCCGCTAGGGTTTAGGCCCTTGATCTCATTTCAGAATTAAATTTTGCAAGGGTTCAGCCTTGCAAAATCTCTTCAACAAAATCTGACCTGGACTCGGTTTGCATAATTGTAGACACATATTTGACTCGAATTCTGGTGCTTGAGCGAAAATCTTTAAGAGATTTAAAGCATAGAAATTTTGCAAATAAATTTTCAAGGGTTTCATTCTATGACCTTAATTGATTTGCAAGCTTCCACTCATTCATTACAAGGTCTTATCGTCCTGCCCCTGGATTTGACCGTTGAGAGTGCTCTCCTAGGCCCAGCCGTATGTCCTAAAGGCCTCATACAGCCTAGCCACAGGGATTATGTTTATTGTTTCTAATCTCATTTACTCCAGGACTAATATCTCTTTGCTTGCAGGGTTTGTTTCAGCTTGTTGGAGTGTTTCACTAGTAAATTTTATGGAGATTTACCTCTTGTGCATTTCATTTTGATGCATACTGTTTCACAAGAGGTAGATCTTATTATTTATTTATTTTTTATCGTAATCTTCCAACAGGGCTATATAAAATCACATCTGAAACATATAATAATTAAAAACCCTAACATTGAAAATTAACCAAGAAGGGGTTTGAAACATTAATCACAGTGTTGAATGCTCTAAGCTTTGTATTTCTTACCTAGATGTGGGTCCTATTCACTGTTGTAAAATGCTTCCTGTGGTCTGGTACGTAATTTGCATTCAATTTTTATGACGGTCACATTTTTTTTAAAGGCCATACTGAGATCTGAATTTACTAGGCAATGGCATTGTAAAAAAATATGTTATTCACACATGCTTCTACATTGAGTTTTTCATTTGGTTAGTTTGTTTCATAAATAGTTGAATGTCATAAGCATATAATTATCTTCAGGTCTGATTTACTTTTTATAAGATATGAAAACCTTTGAGCTAAAATATTCCCTTAACAATTCAATTACACAAGTTATTGTTCTATTCTTGGACTCAAGACTCTGGTTTACTTGTAAGTTCTATATGTAATATGAAGCACTCAAATATGGATCATTGGTTTATTTTTTCATTAAGCTTTTCAACTGCTCCAGAATTATGCATAGACTGTGAAATCGAACTCGGGTAAGGCAAAGAAACTGTATTGGTATTGGTAATATGCTGCGGAGTTGAAGTTCCATCATTGCGGCTATGTGGAAGTATAGGTCCATCGCTAAAGTTTACTTTGGAATCAGGGCAAGGTGTAATGGTTTCTCCAGTTGACTTTGCTGGAGTTGTCACTCTGCTAGAAACTACACTAAATGAAGCATGTCCTGCGTTGACTGACCCTAGATTGTGTGAGAGATTCCCAGTAACAGTGATCCCAAAAGATGCTGGAATAGCTGGCTGTACTTGTTTGAGGTGCTGTTGTTGTATGCTCCCAAGCTGCTGAGGCAAGGGCAAAAATTGCCTCAACGATTGCTGCAAATGTTGTGATGTTTGTTGATGATTCGTTGTTGGCTGTTGATGTATAGGCTGTGAATGGACTTGAGATTGTGTCCGAACTTTGTATTGTAGAGGTTGGTGGATAAGAAGCTGTTGCCCAACCTGACGATGTTGTTGCTGCGGTGAAGGTTGCTTGAGTATTTGGTGTGAATAATTCTGATTTAAAGGATAATTTTGTAGTATACTCTGCCCATGATGCTTCTGTGCAGAATCGATAAGCTGCACAGATTGTTGATGCCGCAAGTTCTGATGTTGCTGGTGCTGTTGTATATTGTAATGATTTTGATTTAGCTGTCCTTGTAGAGTTGTTGCTGATGGACCTGAGCCCAAGATTGATACCATATTTGCTGCTGTTGCTGCTGAAGACCCCTTGACTGAAGTTGAGACCACAGATAATTTTTGCTGGGATAAATGAGAATCTTTCCGAGAGAGAGAATTTTTGTTAACAGCACCAACCCCAGATTTCGAAACAGATGGGACACAAAGCATAGTGGCAGTGGCAGCAGCTGAAGGTATAGATGGACCTGGCAATATCCTTTGCATTTGACCTGAATTCAGAGTAGGCTGTTCACCCCTTGACTGTTGTCCCTGACTTAAGCCCCTCTGCAGAGCTTGAGGTGAATTACTATATATATCGGGCAAAATTGGTACTGCTGATGCAATCGTAGTAGCTTTCAGCTGAGGTAAATCCTGAGTAGTATGGCCACATTTTAACCCTTGACTAATAACACCACATGCATCTTGCCCTGGAAAATGAATCCCCTGTTCAGTAGGAAGCTTACCAAAGGTAGCAGCCTTAGTAACTGAGCCTTCAGAAAATGTAATCATGTTTTCCGTAGCATTATTTACTATTTTTGGCTCAGCATTTGTTTGAGAACCTTGCAGAATTTTAGAAGGCTCCCATTCACACCTTAATACATTAGACTTGTCCAAATTTCTTTGAACAGATGTCTTTTGGTTTTCTTCATGACCACCATTACCAGAACTTCTGTCATTGGTGGTTTTCCCAGCATCTACAACTGCAGTTGTTACCACTCTCTCTCTTAGTTGTTGTTGTTGCTTCTGTTGATTGTGACTAGCAGGAATGCTATATTGGTGAGCTTGTCCAGAGATTGGTTGGTTATGGGTAGATTTTTGGGATGGACTCTGCCCTCTTGCAAGGTCAACCATGCTCTGAGCTGTCTGTCCTTGTGAAGCCGTTATTGATGCAACACTAGGTAGCCTCAAATCAGGACTAATAGGTCCTCTATTTATCTTATTATTCATAGAAGATGGTTGTGATTTAGAGTCAAATCCTTTGGACTGTGTTTGCAAACCAGGAACAGTTGCATGATTTTGACTGGAAAGATATGCATTCTGTTGTTGGAATGGTAAATGTGCTTCTGCTTGTTGCTTCATTTTTCCCATTTGCTTTACTCCAAAGGTTGTCATCAAGCTAAAATCCTGAGAATGAACTGGCAATGTAGGTGTGCAACTAGCAACTTCTGTAGATTGAGAATTCAAACTTGAGACCTGCCCTGAAGGAAAGTTTTGGCCATATGCATTTTTTTGAACCATTGGAAGCTGTACTTTTGCAGCTGATCTGTTATCTGCTGGAATGTTCTTTTCATTCATATGGTTTGAATTCTGTGATACAACTCCAGCTTGTGATGATGAGATTGCATGTTGATGTTGCAGCTGGGAAGATTCTGAGGCAGGAAAACTGCCAAGGCCCTGAGAATTCTTTGGCTGCTTTTGACCAGGGGTTACTGAGGTTGGATTAGCCAACTGTTGAGACATCATATGAGGTTCATAGAATGGGTGATTATAAATGTGGCAACTGCAAAAGATTGTGTATTGTTATAAGAACAAAATTCCATAAAGACAAAATCTCATTGATAAATTAGAAAATTTGAAAAAATATGTAGTGTTGTCTATCAGAGTTATTGCTCAAGAATGAACCATCAACCTGCTGTGGTAGTAGAGGTCCACTGTATGTTGTTCCAAAGAGAGCAGGTGATATAGAGAAAGGGAAAGTAGGTTGCTGGATGACAGAATTAAGTAGTTGAGCCTGTAAAACTGCAGCATTTGCAACACTCCCATCAAGTAAACTGTTCCCAGCACCACTGACTGAAGAAGTGCATGTAGATGTAGTACTGCCAGTAGAAAACATAGCTGCAGTTACCAAAACATTTCCTTCCGTTGTGTTACCAGCTCCTGTATTACTGCCACTGAGAGAAGTTGCACCAGTAAAAGGCAAACTAAAAATAGATCCATTCTGCAGAAGAAAATGAAATATTACACCGATGCAGTTTGTTATTAGTCAACAGTTCATTAAATGTCAACTTAAATTTCCACCATACCTGAAATATTGGACTCTTTTTCTGTGATGGTTGAGTTTGCGGTTGTGAATTAGACTTTATTTCCAGTGCATCCATGCATGGATTACCTTCCCTATTCTTTGCCCCATTTACATTTACAGGAATAGAATTTACATCAGCACTTCCTTTATCCTTGAGACAAGTCCAAGCTAAGTCATGGGATCTACCTCCAGGTGCCAGAGCAGTACTTGCAGATGTTCCTATTAAACCATTTCCATATAGACCACTTGAACTTCCATAGGAAGCAGCCCACAAGGGGTTAGATTTCATCTGCCGCTGGCAATCAATGAAGTGGGTTATATACACATGTGTTGCACAGCGCTTCCGTGACTGGTGTGTCGGGAATAGAAATGAGGGAAGCTGCAGAAAAGATTTGAGTATGCAATAAGTACACCGTGTAATAGCTAAAACTCAAGTGAAGTGAAAGGTAAACCAATATAGAGAAGCCTGTAATTAAAGACTATTCTTCAGGCTACAATTTCTGTATTCTTGAAAGCATGTGAAAGTTCTCACAGACATAAGACAAACAGTTGATCCTTGAATCCAGGGATAACTAATATATTCCCTTACCAAGTCATCATTGTGTTTATAGATCATCACGCCTCACTCTCAAACTAACTTTCCTCAGACGATTTAACTTTTACAGATCTTTTAATATTGAATGTCACAAGGCTTATTGGACTGTAAAGTAGCGAGATTACTTTGTTTCCAGTATATTGTATCTGTTGTCTAGAATATTTTTTTATGAATTTTCTAGACCCATTAGGAATCTCATTTGTGAAGAGCTAATGGATTCGGCGTGCTGCTGTTGTTTTTTGTTCGATTTTGACGTTCATTATTTAACCCTTTGGTATGCTTGAGCATAAAATGGTGAGATTAGTTTGCTTCAATGTCTTGAATTGTGATATTTATGCAGTTGTTTTTACATTGAAAATATCTTTATATTCCATATGAGGGTTATGGATGTTCTTGTTTTTTACATTGAAAATATCTTTATATTTTATTGAAAATATTTTTATATTCCATATGAGAATTATGTCTTATTTTTTACATTGAAAATGAATTATGGATGTTCCTGCCCTTCTATTAACTATATCTTTATATTCCATTGAAAATATCTTTATATTCCATATGAGGATTATGTCCTGTTTTTTACATTGAAAATGAATGATGTATGTTCCTGCCCTTCAACAACAACAAGGCTCGAAGTCATTACATCAAATCTCATCAGGTTCATGTTTCTTTCGAGAATTAAATCTGGATAGGGAAGGCTCTAAGTCATTACATCAAATCTCATCATGTTACTTTCGAGAATTAAATCCTCTGGATAGGGAGGATCCCAATCATTACTCCAAATCACCTGAGATAAACCCAATTGACAAATTATTACATCAAATCTCATCGTGTTACTTTTGAGAATTAAATTTGGATAGGGAATGCTCAAAGTCATTACATCAAATTTCATCATGTTACTTTCTAGAATTAAATCTGGATAGGGAGGATCCCAATCATCACTACAAGTCAAATCACCCAAGATAAACCCAATTGACAAATTATAAACAGATAGGGAGGATCCCAATCATTACTCCAAATCACCCGAGATAAACCCAATTAACAAATTATTACATCAAATCTGATCGTGTTACTTTCGAGAATTAAATCTGGATAGGGAGGGCTCAAAGTCATTACATCAAATCTCATCATGTTACTTTCCAGAATTAAACTGGATAAGGAAGATTCCAATCATCACTCCAAATCACCCGAGATAAACCCAATTGACAAATTATAAACAGTTAGGAGGTTGTAGGTTTTTTTTTTTAATTTTTTTTGGTGTAGGCGGTATTTTTATTTTTTTCCTTTCTCTCGCCTAATAAGTTACAGGTGAGAATATATTCCATGAAAATCACATGGCTACTAGCTTATTCAGGAACACCTGTGTTGTTAAGCCTTATGCAAGGGTTTTACATTCTTTTTTGTTCTCTTTATATGTGGGTGTTTGTTGAATCCCAAATTATGGGGGTATGCACAACACAACCACATATGCAGACACCCATGCATATGTAAATAGATTTGGGTTTCATGGCCTCTCATCATGTTGACAATCCATTACGTGCACACGATGTCTAAGGAGGCTTCTATATTCTTCCTTTCTATATGTTTTTAGGAAGATATGTTTTCTTTTGGATTCATGAGTTGCAGACATGAAATATTTTTGGGAATTGTTGTCAATGTTTTTTTCATAGATTTAATAGAGTCTTCTTTTGTGTTTTTCCCTTAGAACTGCCCTTTCTTGCTTTTCTCTTGGGGAATTAGTTTTTGAACCACAGAGTACTTCTTTTTCCTCAATAGGATTTTGATACCGCTTTCTTCCCAGTATATTTCTGTATAATCAATTTCTAAATGAATTAATGGCATTTCATTTCTCTTGGGGAATTAGTTTTTGAATCACAGGGTAGTTCTTTTTCCTCAATAGGATTTTGATACTGCTTTCTTCCCAGTATATTTCTGTATAATCAATTTCTAAATGAATTAATGGCATTTCATTCAGAAAACTGTTATATGATGTTTTGGCTTGAGAAACAGTAGTACCTGTTGCCCTTTGTTTAGAGTTGGAGTGTCTTTGCTTGGGGCATAAAAGCCAACTCCACTTTGGTAGCATTTCATTTGCCATTTTAGGAGATATTGGAAGAAAATTAACATATATTCATGGACTGAAAAGTAAAATATATTTCTCATTTTATCATCTGAGATATCGATCACCTTAGGAATCCAGATTATGCACCATTTCTAAATTTCTGTCTTTAGTGAAATCTTTTGACTTTACTATGCTGTAGTCTAAATGTGCTATGAAATGGTCCTTTTCTGGCTGCTTAAAGTAGCAAGAAGGGAAATCAGTATTTTTATCCCAAAATCCAGCAAGAATCGTTTTGGTTTTGATGGAATTACACATATCAGATGTTAATTTTTACAATTTGTTTGCAGTAGAAGTGTTAAAGGGTGCCAAATCCATTTATGCATTAAAACGAACAATTTTATTGATTCAAACTTGCAATTTTGACAAAGATTGACTGGCTCGATTTGGCTGATGGCAAACTGGAAAAGGATAAAAACATAGTGTTTAGCCTTCTTCCTTTGATATTCCCCTGAAACCACTTTTGTGCAGAACAACAATAGAGAATGACAAATGTTACTTTTGTTTTGTTTAAGTTAGTCGATTGTGAAGTGCATTTCCATGTGTGGGTTTTCGTTCTACAACTAATGCTTTTGCAAACTTAAAAGTCAGAGCCAATATTAGTATATGGAATAGTTACCTTTGTACATGATGATATTTTTTCTTAATTTAAGAGACTAATTGTATGTCATGATGTTGATCTAAGTTATCTCTATATGAATATCTGTCATATCTATTTTCCCTGATGAGAGTTCACAGGAAATGTTGGAAAAGTTTCAAAATTCTACAGATTATACTAAAAAAGATATACGATATCTGTTAGTACTGTTTCAAGAAACGTTTGCCTTGAAAGCAATAGTGGTAATATGATTCCCACAAGTGGCTGAGGTCAGTTAGATTGGGTGTGTGCAAAAGTTATCTGATTCATTGGGGTATGAGCTTTGACACGGGGATGGCTAAAACAACCTGGAGTCCGCAGACTGGTAACTTCCAGTTTGTTTTGTTTTCTGTTTCTTAATGACTTCAGGGATTCGAAATTGAGTTTCCTGAATAAATATGTTTGACTTGGAAGTAATATTTTCTGAACAGTAAAACAGGACTCTTTTCCCCCTTGCGCTTTTTTCCCAACTTTCAATTCTTTTGCTGAAACTCGGGTCAGACCTGACTCAGGTCTGACTGCTCTCATATGGGAGTTCTTGAGAGTATTTGCTGAGTCTGCAGCAGACTTAGGAGCCTCAACATCTAGACTCCAACAGCATTTTTTTGATGTTTTTGAAACCATTGCGTGACATTTTTTTTAATCCCCATTTTTGCACTGCTTTCTGTTCTCATTTTATCATCTGAGATATCGATCACCTTAGGAATCCAGATTATGCACCATTGCTGGTAAAATCATTACTGTTGTTTTATTTCTGTTGATGCTGCTGTTGGCACTTTCAGTTTCCAGATTTTTATTTCAAAACAATTTTAAAATTACAAAAGGATCAGATTAAAAGTTTTGGAACATGACAACGAGCCTTGATATTGCAATATGTCTTCGGCAATGTTAGTCAAATCTTGAGTAGTTATAGATTGTAATATTGGGCTGGTATTAAGCAATTTTTTTTGAGTAGTTATAGATTGTAATATTGGGCTGGTATTAAGCAATTTTTCAGGTGTGAGACCTGATATCACATATGCTATCAGTAATATAGTTAAATTCTTGAGAGGTCCTTATTCACAATAGTCAACAGCAGTTTAGCAGATTTTCAAGTATTTTATGTCCAACGGACTTCAGCATCACATCAGTGGGAGTTTGGACGATGCATTGCCGCTAATCAGATATTGTGATGTGGATGGGCAAGAGATTTTGATGTCGTGGGCCTACAAGGAGCTAGCCCGTCCCAGGTTGCTTTCCGGCAAATACTTGCAAATCTTAGGAATGGAAGTGCCATCCCAGGTTGCTTTCCGGCAAATACTTGCAAATCTTAGGAATGGAATATCTACACTTGAAGATTGGCAACACCTAATGTCAAGAAAAAGTTCATCTCTTACACATGAAGAGAAATGCACATTCGACGAGTCCATGCACCTATTCGCAACAAACAACGCAATTGTCTTGCATAATAAGAAAATGCTCAAAAAATTGAACATCCGAGTATCACTTTGCTCTAGGGAACAGCAAAGGCAGAAAACTCATACTACAACAGAAGATGAGCACCTGCCCGCAAAGGTGCTCTTATGCAGTGAACAATAATGTTTACGAAAAGCGTCTTACAATTAGTTAATGCTTTAATTGTAGTGTCAACCAGCAATGTAAGTGATTTGTTTTAATATTTGCAAATCACAAATTTCGCCGCTTTTCAATTACCATGTAAAACACTGCAATTTACTTTTTATTTAAATATGAATGGTTTGGTTTTGGTTTTGTTCTTTTAATATCAAATCTACTAGTACGGGATGGTCATCGTGGTTATTGCCTTTGTCACTAGTGAGCTTTATATATGCTTGCCTATCTATAGAGGTTTCTTCCTTTTAATAATCCTATCGGCCTCTCTTTGTACCTTTTGGGACAATTGCTAGTTATATTTTTTTTGGATATTTTTATAAGATTATTACCATGTTGAAAAAGACTTGAGCGGAATATAGGTGACTTTTAATCAAATTTAATGTCCTACAAGGCACAAAAATTCCTAACACACATGCATTACATCTACAAATATATAATCATCTTAATGATTTTTATATTTTTTTTGGATATTTTTATAAGATTATTACCATGTTGAAAAAGATTTGAGTGGAATATAGATGACTTTTAATCAAATTTAATGTCTTACTGGGCACAAAAATTCCTAACACACATGCATTACATCTACAAATATATAATCATCTTAATGATTTTTATATTTTTTTTGAATATTTTTATAAGATTATTACCATGTTGAAAAATACTTGAGTTGAATATAGGTGACTTTTAATCAAATTTAATGTCCTACTGGGCACAAAAATTCCTAACACACATGCATTACATCTACAAATATATAATCATCTTAATGATTTTTATATTTTTTTGGATATTTTTATAAGATTATTACCATGTTGAAAATGATAAATGAAAAGTTCATATTTACTTGACCATGGTGCACATAGAAAGCATGGATTCTTTGATTAGTCATTATCATAGCATTTTATTTTGTTCCTAAGTTGTCACTGTGGTAAGCTTCCCCATCTACAACTACAACACAACTTGACAACTAAATATTCCTTGAGGTTAAAGCATAATAAATTTGAATAAAATTACTCAAAGTTACCAAAACATGAAGTAGCTTCCGACCTACTTTTAAATTTGTATAGAAGGGTGAACCATGTGTACCTTTACATTCTATACTTCTAATGGGAAGGACTTGATGGGATTCAATCATTGAACCGTGCATTTTTCACATAGCCATGGAGAATGTTTTTGGGTTATAAAGTAATGTTACCGCTTTATAGAGTTTAGAAGATTGTTTTGAAATGAGTAGGTTAAGCTTTCATCTTAGCTAGGATCCTTATTATATTGTGAGTTATAAGGATCATTATTATCCTTAAGCTTTCATCTCAGTTAGGATCCTTATTATCTTGTGAGTTATAAGGATCCTTATTATCTGTATATTTTTAATAGTCACTTAAATTTATTGAACAACATAAAAGGAATTTCCATCGTATTGCAATTTTGACACCAAACATTAAGGTGATCACAATCTTGTGATGTGAATTTCCTCTTGATAATGTGATGCCCAATTTCCCATTGCAATAATTTTTTAGATGTGTTCCTTGTACTATTTTTTTATTTTATTTTTTCTAATTCTTTTGCTACACTTAACTCTTTTTTATTTAAAATGCTTTTGTTACATTTAGCTTATCTACATGAAATGATGCTTTCTTGTTGCATATCATTTGTGAAAATCAAATTGGAATGAAGCATAACAAAGCTCCATTTTAACAACCCAAGCCATTTTGTTTGTCAAAGTGCTCCAAATCCAAATAAAAAAACAATTCACACATGTCCACATAATATTCCACCTAATTTAATTGAAAAATATACCAACAAACTAGTTTTTGGAATTTTCTTCATATGATCATTTTTCCCTTTATATTAAGGTGATCTAATAATCTGCTAGCTAATCTCACCTAGCAACACTTTTTGATTTGAAACACTTTCATCGCGTCCACTAATGTATGAAAGTAATGGGATTAATAACACTTTTAACCATTCAAGTGATTTTATGCGCAAAAATGATTAAAAAGCTTCACTTTGTACAGATAGTGCACCTAAATCAATCGAGCAATATAAAATCTGGGGAGGTTTTGAAACACTTTCATTGCATCAACTAATGTATGAAACTAGTGGGATTAACAATACTTTTAATCATTCAAGTGATTTTATTTGCGAAAATGTTAAAAAAGCGTCACTCTATACACAATAAAATCTAGGGAAACTTGAATCATTTGAACAATATAAAAATGGAGGAAGTTAAAAAAAAACAAGGCTTTTTCAAGTGCAGTCGCTCTTGGAAGTGACAATCTTGATTCATGTTTGATGCATTTTTCTTGCAATACAATCAAAACCCTCATGCCGAAGGGGCTGACCCATGTGTTCAACACCTTCACCTGCTCCTCCTCGCCACACTGAAACTAAATAAATGAGAACAGAGTTATATGAATCAGTGAATGCCTCTGTGTGTGTAGAGTGTGGCTTGAATTGTTGGAGAGGCATCCAAACAGAGTTATATAGTGTTAGTAAGGGAGGTCAGAATGTCGTATTCTAGAAGCACAAGGAATATTTCTTGACAGACCATAAGCATATGTGTGCAACCCTTCATAGGCAATTTTACTATTTTTTTTTTTAACTAGTGGAAATAAAAATTTACATTTCTTTTGACGTATAATTTTATCTTACCACTTCTGTGACGTGTTAAAGCCCTCTTGACAGGCTATAACGGGTTCAATTTTGAACCATGGTCGTATCCCCTCAACTTTTTCTAATGCCTCTCGTTATACGTAAATTTACATTTTGCATTTTTATCAATGGATTGGGACATTTGACTAGTTTGGTGGTTGCAGTTGCTGGTACTAATGCATTCCAATAGATGGTTGTTCCTTTATATGGATGTAGGCATTTTTTTTATCATGTTTGTAAACACCAGGAACATAGCTACACTTTCTTGATTAAGATCGAGACAAGTACTCATTAAGGGGGCGACTTGGAAATATAATTCCTACTTGTCTTTATTGTGATTCTTTCTATGTAAAGGAATATGTTTCTATTCTTTAAGAGTTGTTTAAATCTAGATGTTTCCTAGATTGGTGTGTGGTTGAGATATTCTCTCAACCAACTGATTGTGTGTCCAAGACAATTTCTCTATATTGAGACAACACTTCATGTATATATGTAATATTATTTTATCAATATAATGGGGTGTGTGCATTATCAAAATATTTCTTCTTCTTGCATAACATTTCATTTTCATTGTTATCACCAATTAAGTTGCCCCTCAAAAACTCTGCATTCAAATCGTTATTATTTGTGAAATTTTAAACTGCCTTTGCCATTTTCTTTTTCATTTTCTCATACCTATAACACATTTGTAGTCATGCAGAGATCAGATCCATAATGTTTTGGATAGTTACATATGAGCAATATGAATCCACAATTTTCAAAGCAAATATCGCCCAATGAATGCCAAAACTTGACTAGAAATTATTAGCTTTATTCACCAAGAGGTGATATGATTTACGCTACTGAGAGTTGATATGATTTATGGTACTTGTCTATCACAAATCAGAAATGATTCTCGTTGCACAAATATTAATCCTTTCTAGGGGTGGAATTTGACAAGTAAATTTCCTATAATGGGGTGATCTTCATGCCAAATACAGCTAATAAATTTACCCCTTGGTCACTATTCTTTGTTAAAATGATTAAAATGAACAATAGAGCTGTAGAAACAGTCAAATTTAACGGGTGTTTTAGATTTAAAATCCCTACTCTGATCCCCTCAAATTTTTCCAATGTAGGGTTGATTCCAACGACTACCGCTATAACATCAACCTTCTCGCATGTAACACTTCATTTTCACAACCATTGCCCCTTGGTTACTATTCTTTGTTAAAATGAATTAAATGAACACTAGAGTTGTAGAAACTGTCAAATTTAATGGGTGTTTCAGATTTTAAATCCCTACTCTAATCCCCTCAAATTTTTTCAATGTAGGGTTGATTCCAACGACTACCACTATAACATCAACCTCCTCGCATGTAACACTTCATTTGCACAACTATCCCCAATTGTTGCCCATAGGGGCTATGCAGTGAGATTGTTATTACGATGTGATATTTTAATTAAGTATAAATAGTTTTAGATATTATTTTAAAATAGAAATTGATTTAATTAAATGTTAGTGGATGATAATTATGATGATGATTAAGCCCTAAGGGTTAGCTCAACTGGTTGAGTCCCTGTTGTTAAGTACCTCGCTGACTGGGAGGTCACAGGGTCAATTCTCCTCGATGCCCTTGGGGTTAGGCCTTGATAGTCTAGCCAACAGGCTTTAAAAGATTCCCTTTGGGGTTGATTTGCCTATATTTTTCCAAAGGGAAAAAAAATTATGATGATGATTAAAGTTCACTAAAATTGAATATGATTTTTTAAATTGTAAGAAAGTAAGAGATTAATGGAATCTTTTAAAATTTTATTTCTATGCTCATAAAGCATTAAAAAGAGATTTCCAAAATTACTATAGTTTTGTTGAGTTAAAAGGCTATGAAGGTTGGTAATATGATAAATATTTTGAAATTTAGATGTAATAGTGACCATGTAAATATTTGATTCCTATATATAAGGCAATATTAGTATGTTGATCATTTATTTTGTCAACCTAGGGTCTATTGACTTGTGAGGCTCTCAGTGTTGTATACAAAAGCATTAGAGTTCCTACTACTTCTATATGCAGAAAATTGGACTTAAGGAAACCTACAGGTGATAAGTAACCTAAGTCCTATCAGGGCCTAACTCTATACTTTGGTTCAGCTAAGTGGTGTGTCACGTATTGAAATCACAACTCAATATCTTAGTGTCATCATTCCTACTAAGGTTAAGTGATTATACAAAATTGTGATTTCATAACAACTACTAATAATTTCACAGCAACTCGATTTTGTAACACTACTACAAAATCATCATCTTTCACACTCAAAATCAAAACATGACCCAAATAAATACATGCAAAAAAATTCAATCAAACTATTCAGAATAAAATTCAACATACTACAAGAAATGAAATTAACACATGCACACTTGCATAAATTAAACATGGTCGTTCTTTGTACTTCACAATTACACATAATACAAACTACACTACGCTAATAAATATATGAAACAAATACAACACAATGATTTACCTCGAGTGGGCCCAACTGGGTGTAGCATCTCCCAACAACATACAAGCTTTCTGTAGATGCTGAATTTGGCATCATTTTCTCTTTATGTGATATGCCAAATGCCATATGTTCCTTTCTTAAGTTGCCATCGTGTTATGGATCACATCACACATAGTAATAATTAGTTGTATTTCTACAATTATTGAGTTATGCCTCTTTTATTCCCTACAAAGTAATATATTAAAGAAACTCGTAAAGATTCTTAGTTCTAATCTGAAAACGATGGTAAGAGAACTAGTAAATACACAACTTATACCTTGAGTTTCCCACAATGTATGTGCAAGGTTTTAGTAATAATTTAAGGTGGAAAAGAGGTGGATTGGTAAAATATAACGTAGGGTAGTTGTGTAGCAAAAAGCATAATTTCTTAGCGCATCAAATAGCCTAAACAATTTAAGATAAAATGTTTTTAATTTTCAAACTTCATACTGTCATAAAGATGACATATTTTTTCATCTATACTATTTTGGTAGTTGAATTGAAAAACTCTTTGCTCTCATCCCATCGTATTTTGTGAATTAAGACCAATGCTCAATTTCATTATGGAGCTTATGAGTATTTATTTTTATTTTAATCATGTTTATTCTCCTCTTTGCACCTATCAAAATAAATAAATACTTTTGACTTTTAAGATTTGAATTCATCACCTCCTTATAATAGCTTAGTTTCTTTTTTTCTTGTAACTCTTTATTGCCACAATTTCTCCTTCAATTTTGAGGTAATAATATTTTTAATATTAGGTGTTGTCTAACTATTCTACATTTTGGTGTTTCTAGTTGGAATTCAACAAAACAATTTTTGGTGAGATCATAATTGTTTGTTATTTAATATATGTTTTTGAATATATAAGTGGATTTATCACCTTTAAAAACCCCAAACTCACATGACTTATGCAAGGATCATAACTCAAACTTGTGATTTCAATAAATTCCTACCAGATTAAAAAACAAAAAAATTGACAAGAAAATATGTCGAGAAAATTTTCAAAGCATAGAATAGTTAGACTATAGCTTAATATTATCCTTCTTCTACAAAATGATGTCCTCCTTTAACACCTGATGACCTAGGCAAAATTGTGAATCCTTATGCCATTCCCAGCTAAGCAGAAAGTGATTTTGGCTAAAATTAGAAACAATTTTAGTAAACGTCTTGTCTTCTATATTGTTTAACCTCGTTTTATACATAAGATACATAGTCATAACTACACTTTCAATGGGGAAAATTCTTGCTTCGATGAGGAGGATATGATATGTTGTATTTTCTTTAATATTGAGATTCTATGTTAAAGAATATTTTTGGATATGTTTTATCTTCCTCCACAACTCTTTGGAGATATTGTACCTCCAAACATCATATCCATATAAAATAAAGTGACAGATGTTCCAAAGAAGTGCTTTTTTAATACCATATCTAAAGATCCATTGACTTACAATTGTTTTCAAGTCCATATTAAGCTTTCAATCCCTCATCTACCATTTTCTAAATGTTGTAATCCTAATTGAGCTTATGTTACATATTGATTCCAAGATATTTGTATGAAGGAACTATGTCCAAATTGTTTGTATTGTTATTTAACTATCATGAAATTTTTCATTATGTTAGTATTAATAGTTATGTTCACTCTAGAGGATTCTTAGTTGCTCAACCAAATTGTGAGGATTTCATGCCAAAAAAACAATATCATCATCATAATAACAAAGAGTGATGACTATATCAGTAAGAATAAGCCCAACACAATTTGTTTCTTTTAAATACTCTTTTAATTTATCAATATATGCTAAAAGAAATAAAAGGCAAAAAAACAACTTTACTGAAATTTGATATTATAATTAATTTACTTTATTTTTTTAATCAATTTTAAATCACTTTTTAATTTTTAAGATAATGAAATTGTATTTTAAAATGAAAAGAGTGAAACTTAACTTCCAACAAAAATCATGTTTCAAAATAATATTTTAATTAATATTTATGGTATGAATACCTTCTCTCAAGGGATTATGAATTTCCATATATCACATTTTAAATTAATAAATTAAAAATATAATACATTTGTGTATTTAGTGTTATATAAATTAAAAAATATAATGCATCTATGTATTTAGTGTTATATAAATTAAAAAATATAATACATCTATGTCTTTAATGTTATATAAATTAAAAAATATAATACATGTATGTATTAGTGGAATGTATGATGGTACATAGTTATGAGAATTTGGTAAATAAAAAAACTTTTAGATTTGGTCATAGTTATGAACCTGACCATCTTTTAAACCAAAAGCTTGTAAATTTGGTGAATTTCTTATTTAGATTACATTTTTAATATTTTGGATAAATTTAAAGATATTGATAAAAGAAAATTATTGCATTTTTGAAGTGATGAGATTGTAACTTTAAGGGAGTGAGAATGTAACTTTTTTAATTCCGATGAAATCAAATTTTAAAAAGAGATATTTTAATCCATACTCAAAGTACATGCATGAAATTCTGATTTTAATTTTTTTATTATATGGCATAGAGATTATCAATAAGGGACTGAGAAAATTTGTCTTTTCTAATAAAAGTTGGAGGACTTCTTGTTGATGCTTGATGTGATGTTCCACTACTTGAACCTTAGAATTTTCTCTTAAATATGATGTGATGAATGGTGGCTGATATCCATAAAGTGCCATAAATGGGGTCATTTTTGTCGCTGTATGAAGGAAGTGTTATACCACCATTCAGCCAGAGGCAACCATTTGACCCATTGTGTCTGTTTATCAGATACAAAGCAATGAAGATATCCTTCCAAACATTTGTTTACTATCTCAGTTTTCCCATCAGATTGAGGATGATAAGATGAGCTATGAGCTAACTGAGTACCGAGACAAGAAAATAATTCTGTCCAAAAATTTCCAGTGAAAATGGGATCTCTGTCACTTACAATAATCTTTGGGTTTCCATGTAGCTTTTGAATTGTTTCCATAAATGTAGTAGAAACTGTACTGGCTTTAAATGGATGTGATAATGCACAAAAGTGTGCATACTTGGTAAGTCTGTCAACTACCACCATGATGACACTCTTTCCCTCAGACTTGGGTAAACCTGTGATAAAATCCATTGAAACCTCCTCCCAACATTGGCTTGGAATGGATAAAGGTTGTAATAGAGCCGGGGTCTTAATTGTTTCAACTTTATTTTGTTGGCAAACCAAACATTCTGCCACAAACTTTTGAATATCCAATTTAAGGCCATCCCAAAAAAATTCCTTCTTAACCCTGTGGTAAGTTTTTAAAAATCCTGAGTGCCCTCCTAAGGGAGAAGTGTGCAATTCCATAAGAATCTTTTGTTTGAGTTGGGAATTCTTACAGAGGTATAAGCGATCTTTGTACCATAACGAATCATTTTGCCAGCTAAATGTATCAAATGTACTGGAATCTTGTTGTAACTTTCGAATAAGTGCCCACACTTCTTCATCATTCTTCCATTCCTCCCTTGCTTCGTTTATCCAATCTGGTTGGATAATAGAAATGGCGCACAACAATGCTTCCACATCCTCATCCTTTCTTGAGAGTGCATCTGCCACCACATTTTGCTTCCCTTTTTTGTAGATGATTTCAAAGTCATAACCCAACATCTTTGTGACCCACTTTTGTTGCTCTTCAGAGGATAATCTTTGTTCTAAAAAGTATTTAAGGCTATCATGATCTGTTTTTACCTTGAAGTGTCTTCCCATTAGGTAGGGTCGCCATTTCTTAAGTGCATGTAGTATTGCCAACATTTTCTTCTCATAAATAGCTTTGTGTAAAAACTTTCCCTTGATTGGACGACTTTCAAAAGCAATGGGTCTTTCATCTTGCATTAAAACAACACCAATTCCATTTCCTGAAGCATCACATTCCACAATAAAGGTTTTTGTGAAGTCCGGTGTAGCTAAGACCGGTGCTTGGCACATTGCCTCTTTAAGATGTTCGAAGGCCTTTGTTGCTTCTGGAGTCCATGAAAATGCATCTTTCTTCAATAATGTTGTTAGAGGTGCTGCTATTCTCCCATAATTCTTAACAAACTTGCGATAATACCCTGTCAACCCGAGAAATCCTCGCAGATGCTTTATGGATGTGGGGATTTTCCATTCCTTAATGGCTTTAATTTTGCTAGGGTCTACCTTAACTCCTTCATGAGATACAATATGACCCAGATATTCCACCTCTTGTACTCCAAAGAAACATTTGGATCTTTTTGCATATAATTGTTTCTCCTCCAATAGTTGTAGCACCCTGTCAACATGTTCAACATGATCCTTCCAAGACTTGCTGTAGATTAGTATATCATCAAAAAATACTAACACAAATTTTCTAAGGAAGGTTTGAAAATGGAATTCATCAAACCTTGAAATGTTGAAGGTGCATTGGTAAGGCCAAAAGGCATGACCAAAAATTCATAATGACCCTCATGAGTTCTAAATGCTGTTTTCGGAATGTCTTCAATCTTCATTCTGATTTGATGATATCCTGAACGAAGATCCAACTTGGTGAAGTAAATTGATCCATGCAATTCATCCAGTAATTCATCAATGACAGGAATGGGAAACTTATCTTTAATAGTGAGCTTGTTGAGCTCCCTATAATCCGGACACATGCGCCATGATCCATCCTTCTTGTGCACCAATACTACTGGAGCAGAGAAAGAACTTTGACTAGGTTGAATTATACCAGCCTCTAGCATTTCTGCAACCATACGTTCAATTTCACTCTTTTGGGCATAGGGATATCTGTACGGCCTGATGTTTGGAGGAACACTTCCTGGAATCAGATGAATAGCATGATCATGATCACGAATAGGTGGGAGACCTTTGGGAGTCTCAAATACCTTGGAATGATTGTCCAAGACTTTTTGGAGATCTGGAGAAATAGATGATTTCGATGTGGAAACATCTAGCGAACATAATTGTGCAATTACACCTCTTTGTTCCTTTTTTAGAAGCTTTGTCATACCATTAGAGCTGATTATCTTTCCGGTTTCCCTGCAATACCCCTTAATTCAACTTCCTTTCCTTCCGCAAAAAATTTCATGAAAAGTTCTTGAAAATTAAAAGCTATTGTACCCAAGGATTGTAGCCATTGGACTCCTAGTACAACATCAACACCTCCCATTGGAATGGAAAGCATTGGGCTAGTCAATACATATTCTCCCATGGATAGCTTGATATTATGGCACTTTCCAAAGCAATTTATTGTTCCTCCATTTGCAACCATCACTTGACACTCTGGTGCTGGATATAGGAAGCAATTCAATTCTTTTGCTACCTTACAATGAATAAAATTGTGGGTACTTCCTGAATCAATCAACACTATTACCTTTTTCTTCTTGATTTGTCCTTCTATCTTGATGGTTTGAGGAGTGGTAATTCCAGCCAATGCATTACAAGATATGGTTGGATTCATTTTTTCTTTATCTAGGCTTTGTTCCTGGAGTATATCCTCTTCTTTTGACCTTTCTTGCTCCTTTTCTTCTTCCTCTTCACAATCTATGTAGAATAATTTCTTCTCAGCACACTTATGACCTTTAGTGTATTTTCTATCACAACTGTAACAAAGCCCTTTTGCTCTTTTTTCTTCCAATTGTTGTGGTGTCAACCTTATAGGTTGTGGAAGACTAGGGGCAACAACACTTCCATCTTTATAGTTGTGAGTGGTATGCTTCCTGGTTGCCATAATTTTGCTTTCCATTTTTCTTGCTAACCTGAATGCCTTCTCTAATGAATCAGGTTCCCAAAGGCGAACATCATGTTGGATATTATCCTTTAAATTCCCTATGAACACATCAATCCTATGCTCCTCTGGAATATTTTTACCCTTATGTTCAATTTTTGGAACTCCTCAATGTGCTCCATTATTGAACCCTTTTGTTTGAGACTTATCAATTGGCTAAAAAAAGTGTTGCTTTTTGTATCCTCATAATGTGCTGTCAATTCTTCTGTAAAAATTGCCCAAGTGATAATTTGTTTACGAGAGCAAAGCCATTGATACCATACAAACTGATTTGGTTCCAAATATAAAGTTGCAATACATACCTTTTGTGTGTTTTGCACATTATTGAGATCGAAAAATTGCTCCATCTGTAATATCCATGTTGCGGGATCCTTGCCATCAAACTTCCTCATATCGATTTTTGGAATATGGTGGGTCTTAAATCCAACATTAGAGTCTATGGAATCATGATTAACATTTCTTTTATTTGCATCATGAGTTTCCTTTACTACCCTTTCACCATTAGTAAGTATTTCTTGTAGAAAATTTGTCAAATTTGTCTTCAAATCTGCCATGCCTGTCTTCAAATTTGTATTCAAACCTATATTCAAATTGTCCATCTTAGCTTCCATGCCATTCATCTTAGCTTCCACGCCATTTATCTCAGCTTCTGTTAGCTTTTGTGAGAGTGACATTTGTTGCACTTGGTCTTGTAATTTTGATATATCATGTAGCATTTCTTCCTTTTCTTCATGAGTCATGCAAGAGCTTTCAGGTTGCTTACTAGGTGTTTGCATTTTCTTTCCTCGGGGCATCAGTTATCGATAATAATGTTCTACTATGCCCTTTGAATTCCTTCAAAATAATTTTTCAAACCAAGCTTAAGCAAGAATTTAAAAAAATCTACACACATTTTTTCACTTTGTAGGAGTTTGATATTGCCTCTGATGTATCTCTGTAATTTCGGATCATCCAGTTTTGAAATTGCGACCTACAGTAGCCCTCTGTGTCCTCTTTCCAATGCCACCAGTCTGATCCAAATTGGATTCTCCAAGGAAGAGTTATGCCAAATCTCCCACAGTGACCTGATTATAGACTAGTTCAGTAGAGCGAACTTGTATGACGTGCCACGTGTCCCTGTTTTCACCTTTGGCTCTAAAAAATATATACAAGAAACTACAGTCCGTCCTCTTTCTGTACCTTCCTACGAAATTTCAATCCAATGCTCAGAGAGAAAGTTATGACGATTTTCCGCAGGTCACCTGTTTGGAATGTAATTCAGGAGTCTGCAAAAAGACCAACTTCCTCAGATCATATCTTCACAAATATAGCGCGAAAAGCTCTGAAATTTGGACTAGAGGTTCAGTGCGATTTCGTCTCAAATGGTTTTTTTTTCGCTTCTGAAACGTCGTAGAAAAAAAGTTATAGCGAAAATGCCACGATGACCTATTTGGAGCAGCGAAACCCTAGAATCCAAAAGCTCTGATACCAAATGTTATGAAACCAACCCACAAAAAGATAGAAAAGATAGATCAATGCCTTAGAATTCAGCCTCTTTGAGGGGGCAACCTCCTTTACATTACACAAATGAATGATTCCTTGATGATTCAAATGAAAAAACCTCCTTTCTATATATAGGTCATCAAACCCAACTGCAGTAACCTCTATCTCCTTTCAACCCTACAGCTATTTGGTCACTTAACTCTAATATCGGTGCATGCAATTAACAGGTCAAATTCACACAATAACCCTGAGTAAGATATCCTGGGTATCCCTGTGACAGTAGACACAGAGAATCTTCCTGTCACACTTATTACATGACTCAACCATGCAGAATTAGAGTGGAACGTCTGTCGCTCAAAGCCTCTGTTTATCTGTTTTTGGTTGTACTTTTAATTTTGGTTGGAATCATGTTAGAATTTTGAGTTTCATGGGGTTCGAATCATACGCCAACCCAGATGCGTGCCATGACAAGTTTGCGGGTCTCTCCGTTGGTCTGAATCCATCCTCTAGGCTAATTATCACCAGTGCACTTCCAATCTTCTTGACTTTGGTTCCAATTATGTCAGAATTTTGAGTTTCATCTGCCACACTTCCAATCTTCTTGACTTTCTTTGGAATTATGTCAGAACTTTGAGTTTCATCTGCCACACTTCCAATTTTCTTGACTTATTAAGTCAGCCTAACTAAAGTGCCTTTTTCCCTTCTCTTTTATCATGAAAACAAGATTTTGAAAAATCACATTTAGGTTCTTTTTCTTTTCTTGAGGTCCCATAGACAGCATTGGTTAATCATCATCATCAATTTCAATAAGAAATTTTTTAGCTAATTTTAAGTAGTCTAACTTTTATATATTTGAGTCTTAAATTTTATAATTTTGGAATTTTTTTAATATAATTTATTAAATAATTTTATAGAAAGAATTTTCTTTTATATTTTTGGCATTTTATTCGGCATATAACAAAGATTTATTATAATAACAAATTTGAGTTTTATAATTTGCACCATACAAATTTACTTTTAATTTTTTTTAGATTATTAAATCTATTTTTATAACTAAAAACACATTTTAAACAGTTAAATATCACAATTTCACTGACAATTCTATCACTAACTTTAAGCATAACATAATTTTCTCTGCTACAGCTAGTTGTTAAATAAGCTTTGCCATTTTATGATGCCTATAACGCATTTGTATAAGGGTTTAATAGTAACTAAATCTACATTTTTTTAACTAGTGGAAATAAAAATTTACATTTCTTTTGACGTATCATTTTATCTTACCACTTCTGTGACGTGCTAAAGCGCTCTTGACAGGCTGTAACGGGTTCAATTTTTAACCATCGTCGTATCCCCTCAATTTTTTCTAATATGTCTCGTTATACGTAAATTTACATTTTGCATTTTTATCAATGGATTGGGACATTTGACTAGTTTGGTGGTTGCAGTTGTTGGTACTAATGCATTCCTGTAGATCGTTGTTCCTTTATATGGATGTAGGCATTTTTTTTATCATGTTTGTAAACACCAGGGCCATAGCTACACTTTCTTGATTAAGATCAAGACAAGTACTCATTAAGGGGGCGACTTGGAAATATAATTCCTACTTGTCTTTGTTGTGATTCTTTCTATGTAAAGGAATATGTTTCTATTCTTTAAGAGTTGTTTAAATCTAGATGTTTCCTAGATTGGTGTGTGGTTGAGATATTCTCTCAACCAACTGATTGTGTGTCCAAGACAGTTTCTCTATATTGAGACAACACTTCATGTATATATGTAATATTATTTTATCAATATAATGGGGTGTGTGCATTATCAAAATATTTCTTCTTCTTGCATAACATTTCATTTTCATTGTTATCACCAATTAAGTTGCCCCTCAAAAACTCTGCATTCAAATTGTTATTATTTGTGAAATTTTAAATTGCCTTTGCCATTTTCTTTTTCATTTCTCATACCTATAACACATTTGTAGTCATGCAGAGATCAGATCCATAGTGTTTTGGATAGTTACATATGAGCAATATGAATCCACAATCTTCAAAGCAAATATCGTGCAATGAATGCCAAAAGTTGACTTGAAATTATTAGCTTTCTTCACCAAGAGGTGATATGATTTATGCTACTGAGAGTTGATATGATTTATGTTACTTGTCTATCACAAATCAGAAATGATTCTCATTGCACAAATATTAATCCTTTCTAGGGATGGAATTTGACAAGTAAATTGACTATAATGGGGTGATTTTCATGCCAAATACAGCTAAGAAATTTACTCCTTGGTCACTATTCTTTGTTAAAATGATTAAAATGAACACTAGAGCTATAGAAACAGTCAAATTTAACGGGTGTTTTAGATTTGAAATCCCTACTCTGATCCCCTCAAAATTTTCCAATGTAGGGTTGATTCCAACGACTACCACTATAACATCAACCTTCTCGCATGTAACACTTCATTTTCACAACCATTGCCCCTTGGTTACTATTCTTTTTTAAAATGAATTAAATGAACACTAGAGTTGTAGAAACTATCAAATTTAATGGGTGTTTTAGATTTGAAATCCCTACTCTAATCCCCTCAAATTTTTTCAATGTTGGGTTGATTCCAACGATTACCACTATAACATCAACCTCCTCGCATGTAACGCTTCATTTTCACAACTATCCCCAACTGTTTCCCGTAGGGGCTATGCAGTGAGATTGTTATTACGATGTGATATTTTAATTAAATATAAATAGTTTTACATATTATTTTAAAATAGAAATTGATTTAATTAAATGTTAATCGATGATAATTATGATGATGATTAAACCCCAAGGGTTATCTCAACTGGTTGAGTCCCTGTTGTTAAGTACCTCGCCGATCGGGAGGTCACAGGGTCAATTCTCCTCGATGCCCTTGGGGTTAGGCCCTCATAGTCTAGCCGACGGGCTTTAAAAGATTCCCTTTGGGGTTGATTTGCCTATTTTTTTCTAAGGGAAAAAAAATTATGATGATGATTAAAGTTCACTAAAATTGAATATGATTTTTTAAATAGTAAGAAAGTAAGAGATTAATGGAATGTTTTAAAAATTTATTTCTATGCTCATAAAGCATTAAAAAGAGATTTCCAAAATTACTATAGTTTTGTTGAGTTAAAAGGCTATGAAGGTTGGTAATATGATAAATATTTTGAAATTTGTGAATATTTGATTCCTATATATAAGGCAATATTAGTACGTTGATCATTTATTTTGTCAACCTAGGGTCTACTGACTTGTGAGGCTCTCAGTGTTGTATACAAAAGCATTAGAGTTCTTACTACTTCTATATGCAGAAAATTGGACTTAAGGAAACCTACAGGTGATAAGTAACCTAAGTCCTATCAAGGCCTAACTCTATACTTTGGTTCAGCTAAGTGGTGTGTCACGTATTGAAATCACAACTCAATATCTTAGTGTCATCATTCTTACTAAGGTTAAGCGATTGTGCAAAATTGTGATTTCATAACAACTACTAATAATTTCACAGCAACTCGATTTTGTAACACTACTACAAAATCATCATCTTTCACACTCAAAATCAAAACATGACACAAATAAATACATGCAAAAAAATTCAACCAAACTATTCAGAATAAAATTCAACATACTACAAGAAATGAAATTAACACATGCACACTTGCATAAATTAAACATGGTCGTTCTTTATACTTCACAATTACACATAATACAAACTACACTACGCTAATAAATATATGAAACAAATACAACACAATGATTTACCTCGAGTGGGCCCAACTGGGTGTAGCATCTCCCAACAACATACAAGCTTTCTGTAGATGCTGAATTTGGCATCATTTTCTCTTTATGTGATATGCCAAATGCCATATGTTCCTTTCTTAAGTTGCCATCGTGTTATGGATCACATCACACATAGTAATAATTAGTTGTATTTCTACAATTATTGAGTTAAGCCTCTTTTATTCCCTACAAAGTAATATATTAAAGAAACTCGTAAACATTCTTAGTTCTAATCTGAAAACGATGGTAAGAGAACTAGTAAATACACAACTTATACCTTGAGTTTCCCACAATGTATGTGCAAGGTTTTAGTAATAATTTAAGGTGTAAAAGAGGTGGATTGGTAAAATATAAAGCAGGGTAGTTGTGTAGCAAAAAGCATAATTTTGTAGCCTGTGAAATAGATTAAACAATCTAAAATAAAATGTTCTTAATTTTCAACCCTCATAATGTCATAAAGATGATATATTTTTTCATCTATACTATTTTGGTAGTTGAATTGACAAACTCTTTCTTCTCATCCCATCTTATTTTGTGAATCAAGACCAATGTTCAATTTCATTATGGAGCTCGTAAGTATTTATTCTTATTTTAATCATGTTTATTCTCCTCTTTGCATCTATCAAAATAAAGAAATACTTTTGACTTTCAAGATTTGAATTCATCACCTCCTTATAATATCTTAGTTTCCTTTTTTCCTGTAACTCTTTATCGCCACAATTTCTCCTTCAATTTTGAGGTAATAATATTTTTAATATTAGGTGTTGTCTAACTATTCTACGTTTTGGTGTTTCTAGTTGGAATTCAACAAATCAATTTTTGGTCAAACCATAATTGTTTGTTATTTAATATATGTTTTTGAATATATAAGTGGATTTATCACCTTTAAAAGCCCCTAAGTCACATGACTTATGCAAGGATCATAACTCAAACTTGTGATTTCAATAAATTCCTACCAGATTTTAGATTAAAAAACAAAAAAACAAAAAAAATTGACCAGAAAATATGCTGAGAAAATTTTCAAAGCATAGAATAGTTAGACTGTAGCTTAATATTATCCTTCTTCTACAAAATGATGTCCTTGTTTAACACCTAATGACCTAGGCAAGATTGTGAATCCTTATGCATTCCTAGTTGAGCCGAAAGTGATTTTGGCTAAATTTAGAGACAATTTTAGTAAACGACTTGTCTTCTATGTTGTTTAACCTCGTTTTATACATAACATACATAGTCATAACTACACTTTCAATGGGGAAAGGTCTTGCTTCGATGAGGAGGATATGATATGTTGTATTTTCTTTAATATTGAGATTCTATGTTAAAGAATATTTTTGGATATGTTTTATCTTCCTCCACAACTCTTTGGAGATATTGTACCTCCAAACATCATATCCATATAAAATAAAGTGACAAATGTTCCAAATAAGTGCTTTTTTAATACCATATCTAAAGATCCATTGACTTACAATTGTTTTCAAGTCCATATTAAGCTTTCAATCCCTCATCTACCATTTTCTAAATGTTGTAATACTAATTAAGCTTATGTTAGATATTGATTCCAAGATATTTGTATGAATGAACTATGTCCAAATTGTTTGTATTGTTATTTAACTATCATGAATTTTTTTATTTTGTTAGTATTAATAGTTATGCTCATTCTAGAGGATTCTTAGTTGCTCGACCAGATTGTGAGGATTTCATGCCAAAAAAACAATATCATCATCATAATAACGAAGAATGATGACTATATCAGTAAGAGTGAGCCCAACACAACTTGTTTCTTTTAAATACTCTTCTAATTTATCAATATATATGCTAAAAGAAATAAAAGACAAAAAACACCTTTACAAAAATTTGATATTATAGTTAATTTATTTTAGTTTTTTTTAATCCACTTCAAATCATTTTTAAATTTTTAAGATAATGAAATTGTATTTTAAAATGAAAAGAGTAAAACTTAACTTCCAAAAAAATCAGGTTTCAAAATAATATTTTAATTAATATTTATGTATGAATACCTTCTCTCAAAGGATTATGGATTTTCCATATATCACATTTAAAAAAAATAAATTAAAAATATAATACATCTCTTTATTTAGTGTTATATAAATTAAAAAATATAATACATCTATGTATTTAGTGTTATATAAATTAAAAAATATAATACATCTATGTATTTAGTGTCATATATGATGGTACATAGTTACGAGAATTTGGTAAATAAAAAAACTTTTAGAATTGGTCATAGTTATGAACCTGACCATCTTTTAAACCAAAAGCTTGTAAATTTGGTGAATTCCTTATTTAGATTACATTTTTAATGCTTCGGATAAATTTAAAAATATTGATAAAAGAAAATTATTGCATTTTTGAAGTGATAAGATTGTAACTTTAAGGGAGTGAGAATGTAACAATTTTAATTCCGATTAAATCAAATTTTAAAAAGAGATATTTCAATCAATACTCAAAGTACATGCATGAAACTCTGATTTTAGTTCATGCATGAAACTCTGATTTTAATTTTCTAATTATATGGGATAGAGATTGTCAATAAGGTTTATTCTCTAGGGCACTGAGAAAATTTGCCTCTTCTAATGAGGGAAGTTGATTTGAATTGTATAGAGAATAAAATGAAAAGTAAGAATATGAATGGAAATATGAACATAATTTTTTTTTCCGGGGAAAATAGAGTTCGTAATTTCTATTATGAAGTAGTAATAGAGATTACATGTTGTAGATGCCAAGGCATATGCATATGTGTGGTATTGACCACAGTTCTGAAATGTTACAAAAAATACATTCAGTAGGTGTCTCTTGGATACGAAAGGACTGTATCCATACAATATAAACAGAAATATAACTTAGAGTTCAGTAGAGAAGCAAAGAGTGAGGTATAACCTCCGGTCATGTACTGAAACAAAAATAACAGTGACTGTCATGTAAAGCCGATATGTACAAAATGTTCTGTATATCCAAAATTTTTAGATGGGGAAGCCGCCCCCTTGTTGGAGACCATCAATATACGGACGATGATAAAACCTGTGCATCCCATCTGGACTGTATTCTTCAATCATCCAATCACCTAAAGGCCGATCCGCCGCTTCTTTCGAGAGCCGGTCAGCAGTTGAATTTCTTTCCCTGTAGATATGAGAAACAGTGATCCGGTCAAAAAATGTTTTGAGAAAAACAATTTCTTCCAAGATATGTTTCAAAGAATAAGTATGACAGACAGAATTATTATTGGCCCAGTCAATCACTATCTTTGAGTCTCCAAAAATTTGTATTTGTCGATAATGTTTAGATAGTGCAAAGTATAGTAGATGTCTCAGAGTGATAAGCTCTGCATGATTATTGGTGCCCCTCCCGAGTCCCAATCTCAGGTGGAAAAAATGTGAATCTGTAACATGAAAAAGAATACCCCCGCCACAACCGCGTTCCGATGCGGCCCCATCAAAATAGGCCCAAGGCATGTCTCTGTTGATGATTTCGGGCACAATATGCCTGGGAGGATTTGGTTTCGACTCAAAAGGGATTTCTGAGTAGGCAGCGCAAATGGTGGGCGAGAGGAGCTGCCAGTTTACCCTGCCCTGCTCGAATATAATATTGTTGCGATTTATCCAAATATACCAAGACACAACAAGAGGTAGGTTCCTAGCCTTTTCCGAGGGCACGACAGTCCACCAGTGCGCCCAGGCAGCTTGTAAGTCATTTGCCTGCCAGACAGTGGGGATATTGAGGGACTGGGTAACCTGCTGCCAGATCATACCAGTGGTCTCGCAAGTCATAAAGAGATGTGTTGTAGATTCCTCCGCCTTTCTGCACAGAACACACCAGTTCGGACCCGCGAAGGCTCTTTTTTTAAGGTTGTCCCCAGTAGGTATTTTATTTGCCAAAATATTCCACAATAATAGTCTGGTCCTAGGCTGAGCGTGTAGCTTCCAGATATCCGACCACCAACTATTGAGGGTTTCAGGCTGTCTGTCTTCAATGAGCTTAATGTATCCAAGCTTAGGAGCATAAGAGCCAGATTTGGCCGGTGCCCATATAAGCTCATCATCCATCTCATGTAACTTGATATGAGATTCTGTGAGTGCCTGAGTGTATCTTTGCCAATTATCAGACCAAACATCGGTCAGCTGCCACAGTGGGTCCGTGACCCATGCCTGAGAGAAAATGGTGGATCTGTGTGGATCCCCAACTTGAGCCAGATATTTGATGCCCCGATCATTGAGGTGACGGATAAGGTCGTCCGGCAAGAGGTGAGCGTTCCCAGACCCAGTCCATGGATCACGCCCAATTCGAACTTGAGTACCATTCCCAATTTTCCATAACAGATTATCCTTAATGAGAGGCAGAGCTTTGAGGGTAGCTCTCCAAATAGCTGAAACACTCTGCTGGTTCCATGAGGGTCTGCGGAACCAATCAATGATGTTGGATGGCCAGATGTATTTATAGTGAATGACTTCAGCCCATAAACTATCCATCTTAAGAAGAGACCAGCCCTGTTTTGCTGTTAAGGCAAGAGCAAAATCAGAGAGGGATTTAAGTCCCCATCCACCCCATTTCTTTGGCATGGATACAATAGACCAACTTGTCCAAGCAAAAACCCTACCCTTTTTATTTCCATTCCATAGGAATCTGTAACAGAGTTGTTGAATTTTTTGTAAGATGCCCTTTGGAATCCAAGTGAGGGACATCCAATACACAGGAGTGGCCTCCAGAACTGACTTGATCAACTGTAGTCTGCCTGCTTTGGATAGAAAACGATGGTGCCAGCCTGTGATCCTTTTTTCAATTTTGTTGACTAGCCAAGCCCAGTGTTCCGTTTTATATCCATCCGGTCTTAATCTGAAGCCAAGATATTTAATGCCTTCTAAAAGGTTATTTTCCAGATATGGGAAAAATTGTTCAGCCAATAAGGATTCCTGTTGTGTACATCTCGTCACAGATCTGGTGGACTTGTCCCTATTAATCTCCATGCCCGTGGCTTTACAGAAGAGAAGGAGAATATGATATAGGGCAGTACTATCTCTGATGCTGCCATTGAGGAAGATAAGAATGTCGTCTACAAATAATAAGTGTGTTATGGTGAATTGATCAGTAATCTTGATGCCGCACAGCTCCCCATTCCGTTTTGCATCCACAATGAGCCTACTCAGTCCCTCCATAACTATTAGAAAGAGTAGTGGAGAAAGAGGACATCCTTGCCGGATACCTCTGTTGATGAAGAATCGATCAGAGGCAGCGCCATTTATTAGAATAGCGAAAGAGACAGAGGATACACATCCCATGATCCAATTGATAAACATATGAGGAAAGCCAAGATGGGTGAGTATCATTTTCAGATATAGCCAGTTGACCTTATCAAAAGCCTTTGAGAGGTCAATTTTTAAGGAAACTCCTTTTAGGTTCTTCAACTTGATAGAGTGTAATGTTTCCTGGGCAGCACCAATAGCTTCTTGAATATGGCGATTTTGAAGAAAAGCGAATTGTTCAGCAGATATATGGGAGGAGAGGATCGGCTTGATACGATTTGCAATGATCTTGGCAATAATTTTATAGAGGCAATTACAGAGGGATATAGGCCGAAAATCATTGAAGGATGTTGGATCATCGGATTTGGGAATCAAGGCTATGAAGGTCTGGTTCATAGGAGGGTGGATGTGTCCCGAGATCCGGCTTTCCTCAACAACCGCTAAAAGATCCTCTCCCAGCAGATCATAGAATGCCAGGTAGAATTCAACAGGCCAGCCATCCGGTCCCGGGCTCTTGTCTCGCTTGAACCATTTAAGGGTACCTTCCAGTTCTTGTGCAGAGACAGGATTTGTAAGGTCTCCAATGTCATCCTGTTCAACGAACCGAGGGAATTTTTCTGCAACTCTAATGATGTCTGGAAGGATTATATCATTCGGAGCCGTAAAGAGCCTCTTGAAATGTGAAACCCCTATACCTGCCAGTTGTTGGTGTGTGTTGGCCCAACCTCCTGTTTCCAATGGAAGTCTCCAGATGGTATTTGTAGCCTTTCTGCCATTAGCCATGTTATGAAAGAATTTAGTATTACAGTCCCCTTCTTTGAGCCAGATGGCTCTGCTTTTAAGTCTCCACTGCTCCTCCTTTTCTTGTAGAATTTTTGCTTTGACCTCAAGCAATTGTTGTAGGGAGGTTTTTGTGGCATCCGAGAGATATCCCTCCCCCTTCTCATCAGTCAATGAGGCAATCTGTGCTTCGGTATCTTGCAGAGTCTGTTCATCCCTGTGCCTCTTTGATTTCGCCCAGTGCTCGGTTAAGCCTGTGAGTTTTCTGAGTCTCTCACAAAAATCAGAGGCTTTTCTCCGTTCCCGTAAAGGGGGCTGAGTTGTCCAGAAGTCCGAGACCATCTTGATATAATCCGGTTCTTTTAGGTGCCCGGCAAAGAATTTAAATGGAGACCGAGGCTTCGAGTTATGCTGACTGATCTGTAGGAATATCGGATGGTGGTCAGATAGCCCCCCAGAGCCCACCCATTGTCTGTATAGAGGGCAAATCTGTATGAGTTCCTGATGCATCATAAATCTGTCCAGCCGCCGCCCCAGAGCAGCCTCACCAGTACGCTGATTGTGCCAAGTAGGTAGCTTCTTGTTCATGGGGATGTCCACAATATGGTGTGAGTCGAGGAGCAATTGCATTTGATCCACAATGGGATCACAATGGGCATTATGTCCCCAGGACTCACCAGCACCCAAAGAAAAATTGAAATCCCCCCCCAATATAGTATGCTGAGTAATGTGGCCTCCATTGAGAAATTCTTGCCAGAAAGGAAGACGATTCTGGTTTGGCCCATAAATATTGATGATCCTGATTGGTAAACCCAGTTCACCTAGGATAATGTCCATGCCAAGAAAACCTCTGCCCCCCCAGGCCGAAAGGGGTCTACAATTCCGAGAGTTGATACCAATGAGAAGTCCACCAGATCTCCCACACGCATCTAGTCCATGCAGGGTCCAACCAGGGAGCAGGGATTGCAAGCAACGCACCGCCGACTCAGCCGAGCAAAGAGTTTCTTGGAGGAAAATGATGTCACATCGAGAGACTAGAAGAAGTCTCTTCAGAGCCACACGCTTTTTGGGGTTGGCTAATCCCCTGCAGTTGAAGGAGAGCCAGATCATGGATCACCACAGGTCATGGGCTCGATAGCTCTAAGTGCCCGTTCAATAGTAACCTGGCGCCCCTTGGCGACATCAGCAACAGCGTGTAGCTTTGCCGAAGATAAATGAGAGGGTCGACCACGCTTTAGTTTAAAGTGGCGTCCAGGGGATGATCCCAGACCCAAGGTGCAGGGGCGAGCGCGAGGTCTAAGATGGTAGTGGTGTGAGCCGGATGCACCCGGAGAGGATGGGGTGTCCATGCCACCCAATATAAGATTATGAGAGGGAGGGGTGGTGGAAAAGGTGGGTGGCGGAGGGGCAATGGTACAGAGTATGGAAGGAATAGACGCATTTGCCGAAAGAGGATCATGAACAGATGAATGAACGAAAGAATGCATGTTCATAGAAAAAGACTGTGTGAAAGTAGGAATGGAATCATTACCCGGTCGAGAGAGAGCAGTCGCCGCAGGTTGAGAAGCATTGACAGCAGTCTTTGAGCGTGTCCTCGGCGGTCCTGAAGCAGCCAGGTCCTTCTTGCGTGCAGCTTTTGATACGCTGTCCCCTTTCTTCATGGAAGGGTTCGCCTGATGGTTCTGTGCTTGCTCCATAGGGATGTTGTTTCCCTCATGTTGTATTTCAGTGGCCGGCTGGCGAATTCCTTTAGCTTCCTCAGTATTTACCTTCAAGATCAAAGGGCAATCCTTGTAGAGGTGGCCAACTTTGTGGCACCTGCGACAGCGGTAAGGAACTCCTTCGTAATCTAGAGGCTGCTTGCGTGAGACGTGATTGTGATGCAGAGTAATTTTTTCCACCAATCCGGGCCTGATATCCATATGGACTAGAATTCGAGCCATAGTCCTATTTCCAGTCTTCTCGTATGACCTGTCGTGCTCCAGGTAGGTACCCAGAGTGTCCCCAATTAATTTGAAGGTGTACAGGTTCCAGAATTGCCATGGTAGCCCCGGCAGACGCACCCAAATGGGTCCTTCCCCCAATTTTTCACGTTCAGGATCGAATAGGGGATCCCATCGCTTGAGTAAGACCGGGGCGAGCTCAATGTGCCAAAATTGGGATAGAACCCACTGAGTGTATGCCGGCTTTTGAAAATGGAGAGCGAACCAGCCTCTAGTGAGCACCATTACCTCTGGGAGTTCTTTGAAGTAGGGTCCCCAAATTTCTTCCACCCAAAGTTTAAGTCGCGCTGCAGAGTATGTTCGGCCACGAACTCTACCAACCAGAACTTTGTTGGCGGCGTCCATAACGTCCGGAAGAGGAGCTTCCGGCCCGATGTTGATGATATAATCCGGGTCGATAGAGCGGTGACAGCGACCCTGTGGAACTTTCTCTGAGCGTCTGCCAAAAGGAAATCCCCTTAGAGAATTTCGGCACGGGTCCGAGGTGCTGTGCTGGGCGGATGCTGCGGAGCGTACCGGCAGAGACGGAGTGTTGAAAGCCCCGGAGAGAATCGGAGTGCGGGGAGAGGTGTAGCTGGTACCAGGGATGAGCGATGCGGGGGGAAAAGTGGAATGATGCTGCGCCAGCGGCATAAATGATACGGAAGGAGAGTGGGAGCTCGATGGGGGAGGGGGCGGAGGGAGCGAAAGCGGAGGGGGCGGAGCAGTAACAGGTCGAGCGAGATATTGCGGAGGGACGTCAGGGATAGGGGAGTTGAGGAAGCAGGTGCCCAAGAGGTGAGCCGTCGCAGGGGAGAGGGGAGGGCAGTCGAGGGGCGAGGAATCCACAGGAGGTAGAGCCGGCGCCTTGTTTTTTCCGGAAGCGGACAGATGTGGAAGCTGAGTCTGTGCACCCGTCGATAAACCAAGTGCAACGCTCCGCGGCAGCATATGAGGCGACCTTGAGTGAGCCCAGATGGCTTGATGCGGCATGGGGTCCGCTTCGTAATCGACAAGCTCCTCGTCCCCCATCCTAAACTGTCGGTAGCGCGGCGGAGACGGGGTTCGAAACGGGGACCGTTCGCGGGAAAGTAGGATAGGTCAGTGCGCCAGAGAATGCACAGGGGGGACCGCAAGTAGAAACCAAGACCCGAGAAAAACGTGAGTGGTGCCGCGTCTATGCCGACCGTTTACACAGAAACCGGGTGCCCTGCCTGCTAACCGCCATGGCTCGAAAATCTGCAGAAAACCCTAGCTAGGGTTCCACCATCGCCTTCCGACTAATTCTACCTGTTATCGGAAATATGAACATAATTATTGCAGAGAGCATGGTAATATAGTAAGAACTAAATTTTATTAATAAATTAAATAGTATTAAATTGTGAGATGTAAAACAATACAAATTAGCTAAAATGGTGGTAACTTATTTTTAAAGAGGGAGCTATTAGGTATGCTCATTTACAAGTTGTTTATTAGAAGAGGCCTAAAATGGATTTTCAACTTAAAGTATTAAACCATAAGAGGTAAAATACTTAAAGATCCAAAACCGTAACCCTAGGAAATGAAATGAAAACAAAAATGTAGGCCTCGACGAGTCTTGTTGATACACCAACTTCTTAATGCCACAACTTATGCATACAAACTCCACCAGGTGTGCACAATATCCCATTAGAAATATCTCAATGAGAAGAAAAATGTTGGTTAAAAATTAATAATTCCATGGCAACGCCAATCCATCGCAGGGTCAAAAAAAATTGTTTAGGTCTTAAAAAATGCACCGAAAGTTCAAGACTTGAAGAACTAGAGAAAAACTACCAATAAAATTTAGTTGAAGAGGTGGGGGGCCACTAGTATCCACATGGTTAAATTACACCCCCTAGGAAAGAATAGTCCCCATTACATTAAGTGTGTCCATCAAATGGGAAAAATTGTATTGAATTTGAATCATGGTGAGCCACTTGTCCTAGTGAGGAAATTGATCTGCTTTGATAATGTAACAAAGTTGTATGTTCTATTGTAAGGTGTCATTCTTCATGATTTCCATGATCTGGTCCATTGTAGCTTGCTCAATGCAATTAAGAATGAGTTCTAAATTGGTCAAATGCTCAAATTCCTTTGAGGTGACTTGTAAAGGTGGAAATATATGGTGAAAACCTTAACTCCACATTTCAAAAGCATTATCATCCATAACCTTTGTGATGCTGTAAGGCACATATAGGAGTGGTTAGAGCTTCCTATGGGGGTTTGTGAGGCATGGATATTTCTATAAATGCAACCACACCTTATCACAAACTTGAAACTTGTCTGGATCCTCATACTATTTATGTCACTAGTTATACTTGGCATCAACTTTTTGCAAGGTATCATGAACCTATTGTTGGATGTGTTGGATCTACCCAACAAATTGTGTTGCTCTATTTTCTTTGGTCTAAGTATGGGAGGACTCTTCTCATGTATATGCAATGAGAAAAGATATGTCAATGGGGGTCAATGGTTAAAACCCCAAGCACATTTGAAAAAGGCTATGGCCAATAGAACTATATAAAGCTCTATTGTATCTATGTTGAACATATGATAGGCTCTCATCCCATGTATTTGGATGGTTGGAGTTGTACATACATAAGATATGTGCAATCATCGTATTGAGCAACTCTATTTTGTCATCGATTTAATGGTGGAAGGTAATCAATTTGGATAGCTTGGTGTCCATAGAGATCACAAGCTAGACTAGAAGGTGCTCATGAACCTACTATCATTGTCTAAAATGGAAGTCCATGGTAGCCAAAAATGAATCTAAACATGCTCAAAGAAGAGATTAAAAATTGCTTCTGCAATGTTACTCATTTTGCACGGTGCTAAAATGGCCATCATAGAGAAGTGATAGACGACCACAAAATAGAATTGTTACCATGATCAATGGAGGGAAAACCTAACATGTTATCCATGGAGATTGACTCCCAAGGCTTGTTTGGGGCAAGTAGAGGAGTCTACAACCCCCACTTCTTAATGGTAGGCTTAGTGATGGCATAAGAAATGCATTATTTGATATATCTACTGATGTCTTATCAAATTTTTGGCTAATAGAAGTACTCTTGGAGTATTGCTACTATCTTCTCCATGATAAAATGCCTTGCCACCTAGGTATAGTGTACCTCCCAAACTATTTTTGCACTCTTTCTTGAAGGAATACAATATGGCCTAGATAAAGCAAAAGTACATCTTGGAGGTGAAGCTTTGGAATTTGTTACCTACACCTAGCTTCTAATATGTACAAAAAAATCAAGGTCACCATCATGCAAGTGGGGTCACCGAAAGGTATTACACCCACAAGAGTTAAGAACTATGATCAATGCCATAACTAAGGGTCGAATAAGGAAATTTACAACATGGTTTATGCTACTGTTTATGTACTTAATATTCAAGTGGAATTGTTGCAAGTATAGGGACCAATTTTGATGGTGTTCATTTTGTAGCATTCCCTGTGTTTATATGAATAGTAAGGGCTTGTGATCAATGTGGATGATCATTTCCTTTCCCAAAATATAATTCTTCCACTACCAATAGGTAGACACAATACAGTACATATTGATGAGCCCCAATTTTGGTACAATTTGGGCTCATTTTTGGCCTATTTTGCTTGCTCAAACCATTCATTTTTATTGTTTATGCATACACTTCTTAGTTTATTCATGTTGTTTGTAGGAGAAAGGATAGGCACTTTATCTATGTAGCTAATGCATTGTGATTCCAGGTTTTGGCATTAAAAGGGAGCAAAAGACAACGAAAAGGTGGCAAGGAGACAACGAGTTGGCATTGCTGACGTAAGGAGAGGTTTTCCACGGTCTTGGGGGACATTCCTCGTGATCCTCACCAAGAACTCCGAGCCCCACTCCATCCTCCCTCCGAGCTTAATACACGGCCAGTTGTTCTACAGGAACAGCAGTTCAAAACTGCTCTACAGGAAACAACATTTATGATCATCCTACAGGATCAGCAGTTAAACTATAGATTGAACAGCCGAGCTCCTAGAATCATGGATACTTGTTGGAGCATCGTTTTGTATAAGTATAGAGGCCTTAGCCTTGGTTAGGTTGTTGAAACTCTCGTATTACTATTGTAATTTTGGAGCACAGCTCAAGTTTCGTTCTCTTTTGTAAGCCAATTTGGCATGTTATCAGATTATGAATAAAGAAGGCCACTTTTGAGTTAGTTCTGAGTTTTCTCAAGGAGCTATAGCTCTCAGGTTAGGGCCCAACCTGAGAGCCATAGACCTCCTCAGTGTTGTAATGCATTTACCATTAGTTCCAGCACTTGAGTTTGTTTAGTTTCCTATGCAATTCGGATTTCCAGCTTGTTAGTTTAATTGTTTTCATTAGCATAGATAGGACTGGTATGATGCTTTGCTTTCAGTATTCAAGTTTGATAGGTTGGTAGAATAAATCTCTTGGAGCTCCAACAAAAACAGGTTGTAAAGGTTCACTGCCATCTCACTGTTTGGGATTGGGGTGTAGACCATGATCAGCCACCAAAAAGAACAGCAGTCGTTTCATCTCCATGCAAGTTGCCACATGAACGTTTTTCATTAAGGATTTATTCATACATTCTCGACATTGATCCATACTGCACTCTCACGCATTAGTTTTATTGCTTGGTTTCCATTTTGGATTTATAGGTTTCATGGCATAATAGGTTAATGAATTCCTTGTTTTCATGCACAGGTCATTTGTTTTATTTACACTGCTTTTGCTCAAGCGATTTCCTTCGTCGTTTTCTTCATCCACCTGCAAGTTCTATTCACCCTCTATCTCACTCACGTGCCCTCCAACTCTCTCATTTCACGTATAGCTCCATCTCCTTCACTCTCGTTGATTCCACCCTTCCAAAACATCAACCCATTTCATGCACCCTTCCTTCGTCTGACTTGCCATTTCCTAAGACATCATTAGGTCCATCTCCATCTCCCTTGGCCTCCCACACCACTCCAACACTCCATCAACTCCTAAAAACCCCCACGGCCAACCATCCTGTAGACGTGCACAGCCATCCTGTAGAAAACAGAGTATCCTGTAGGATCCCCTGCAGCCTTCCTGTAGGAGGCCATTCACTTCGTTGCCGAGCTTCTGAACGTGAGGGACCTCTGTGGATGGGTGCTAAGGATCCTTAGGGACCTCTCCTAGCCTCCCCAACCTGTCCCACACTTTCCTTCCTTCTCCATCCCACCTGCACAATCAAACCCTAATTAGGCCAAGTTCACACTCATTCCACACACCTAAAGGAAAAACACAAAAACACATTTCTCATGATGCAAGTAGCTTAGACCCATGCATTTACACTTGTTAGAGGTAATGACAACATTCATAGGAGTTGCATCCACATTCTTTGCATTATAGAAGATAGACTAGTTAAATTAGGGTTTCATGGATTTATATGCTTTTGATTCAGTTTGTCAAGCAGCGTAGCCTTCCTTTGAGTTAGCTTTCGTCCATCATTGATAAAGCTTCTTCTGTGAGCCTATAGAAGTTGGCTTAAGCCCTAGCGGACTTGTGCCAGCTGACCAAGTGACAGCTGCGACAAGGGCTAGTACTTGTGCATACAGCACCGTCGCTTCCAAGTTTGTACGAACTACCGGGTTGATAAAATTAAGAGACAGGAAGCCCCAGGAGTTGTAGCATTATTGCTACAATACTGGAGCTCACCACATATCAATATCATAGGTAAGATACCTACAAATAGACTCATAGAGTATTTGGATATGATAGCCCACTAGATGTCCATGCTAAGTTAACACTGCATTCAATGGCATAGTCAAAGGAAATTGTCTTAATCTTGAATTTTTGTTGCGTGTCTAAAAGAGTGAGGATTGGTATTGAGCAAAGGTGACGTGTCAAATATTTAAATGCTTTCTACTATGACAAAGACTATGAAAGCTTGGTTTTAGCTCCACCCTTGGCCACTTGGCTTAGCAGTCAAGTGGTATAAGGTAATGCCAACATTGATTCAAGTGGAGGTGGATATTAGTGTCCATCCACCTCTTTGAATAAACCAACATAAATCTCCATAAATATTAACGCCTAAAAGATAATACATAAAATAAAATAAAGATCCAATTAAATAATACTAAATAAATAATAATGATGAAATAATGAAATGACATGTTAATGAAAAGACATAACGTTTAAGTGAAAAGGAACTTGTAGTAATATTTATATGTGGCCTCTCATTTGTAAATGATCATATCTCATGCCTACATGATGTAGACATCAAATATCTATCTCATAGCATTAATGTTGAAATTAATAAGAGTGTCCACTTCAAACACACAAACCTTTGGCACTTCAACACCTAGGGTTGTTTTAAACCTCAAGGATTCTTTATTTATGTTAAATAAACCACTCTTTTGGACTCTTTTTATAACCTTTTGGAGAATGAGCATAGATGACATATCTCTCTTTCAAAGATAAGCTATTGCCATTCTACGGTAGTGTTTTTTCTACAATATTTTTCTAATTTATACAGAGTTAATTTTTTGCTATATTAGTGTGTTCTCTACTATATTTCTATGTGTGTGTGTTGCTTGTCGTTGCCTACCTTTCATTTTGTTCCTTACACAGTCCATATCAATGGTATTGAAGCAATCTACTCCTAATTGTTTCTTAATTCCCGTCCCTAATGTGGTTAAGCTATAGAGAGTTGGTCTCAATCTAGTTTCACTTGGGAACAATTTCTCTCATTAACCCAAGTAAAATCCCATGGCAAAAGAAAAGGCATATGACCAAGAGTATACACTAGTATAATTATCCCACTGAAAGTGGAAATAAGATGGTAGAAGCAATTGAGGAAAGCACAAGAGATCAAAAGAAAGGATCACTAAAGTGTTTGGAGTGTGGAGAAGGGAATATGAGACTATCCTATAATAAGAATGACAACAAGAGGGTATACCATGTGTAAGAAGTTATTACCATCAATGATGTCGCATGGGAAATACCTCAAATTTACATAGTCACAGAGAACTAAAAACTATCAAGCAGTGAGGTCAAGAAGAGGATTAAGTAGGAGTTCAAGGTTTGAGGTATTTGACCCATAGGTTTTAAACTCTAGTTATAAAGGTTTGTATATCTCTAAAGATTCTTGAACATGTGATTTGGGAAAATTAACAATTTGTTTACTCATTGATGTTGGAACGCTAGGTTCCACATTATGTTATTTGTTATGTGCTATTAACAAAGCAATCAAGAATTACACACAACATGTCATTTTAATCAAGAAATACAACATAATTCTTGTTATCATGTTAGGGAATTGCACAATATACCATTCAGTATCATAATGTCTGAATGGAGTCATAGGTCTTACTATGCAACACCATTTCAATTTAGAAATGTCACATATATGCATTATCAGTTAAACAAATGCAAAAGAGCACTTATCTTGTAATCTTCAGGGAAACTGAGTTTGAGACAAGGACTCTCCACCCAACCATAGATAGTTGCAGCCAAGCTCACTTGCAGGTGTCACCCCCAAGCCAAATTCTAGATAATGAGGGCCTTTCTCAAGGGAATGAGACACCAACTACTAGTTGAAATAGGGACTCTATAGGACCTCCTTTCTCCGCCCATCAACCACTCAATAATTAAATAATGAAAAGGGAATCCAGAGGCCAGTTTCCTCCACCCCCCAATTACCCAACGGAAACCAATCAAAATATGTAGAAATTCCTTGTTGATTCAAATTGCTAATTGTAATTTACTAAAACAATAGACTTGAATCTACTCTACTCATCAGTGGAAACAATTAAACGATCACAAAATCACGAAGCATATAAGAGAAAGAATTCAATCAACACATTACACAATGATTTCCTAGGGAAGGCCACATCTAAAAACCCCTGCTATCTGTATATTTTATTAGTAAGAAAATATGAGAAGATTACAATGCTTTTCTCAAGCCTGAGAAACCTCTGCACTATCTCTATCTGTCTCGCTGCTTCCTAGACAACCCCAGACAATACTTAACCGAATTTTGGCTTGCCAAAGTCCCTATTTCCTTGTGTTGTTTCCTTGGGAATTAGTCCCCTATTAATTAGGGAAATTCCTCAATATGAATTGCGCAATCATTGTAGGCCTTCCTCTAACTGCATGCACCACCTGTACAATTCAGATGATTATACAACTTATAGTACATTGTCCCTGAACTCCAATATCAACTAGGTAACTCTCAGATACGACATGCATGATTTATTTATGAGTGAATCATTAGTTAACTGGTTGAACACATGAAGCAACACCCCACTGTCTAACCTCCTACTAGTTCCTCCAACAATTGGAACAAATTTAACTCACTTTAACTCGGTTAAACTGAATTAATTAATTCCAACTCAAAATAAACTCAATCAGGGCTCCTATAATGTAGGAGACACTCTACATGACTCAAGTTAGACCCTCAACTCGAATTAACTAATCCAACTAAGTCAATTTAACTATTTAACTCGTACAAGTTGTCTTGTGATGTGGAATTGCAATTTTATTCCTAATTTAATTCAAGGAAAAAATTAAATTAGGATTTTCTTGTTGTATTTTCAACACTCCCTCTCAACAAGAAATGGATTATCAGATGCCCCAATCCTGCCTCTATGGAACTCAAATTTTCCTCTTAATAGTTCCTTAGTCAAGATGTCTGCATCTTGTTCCTCTGTAGGAATGTACTCCAGCAACATGATTCTCCTCTGCACACAATCTCGTAGATGGTGATACTAGATGTTGATATGCTTGGACCGATCATGAAAAACTGGATTCTCAGATATTTTGATACAACTTTGATTGTCACAGTAAATCATTGTAGGATCCATCTGTTGACCAAATAACCCAACAAGGATCTTCCTCATCCAGATAGCCTCACAAGCTGCTTGACTAGCAGCCATGTAATTTGCTTCGGCTGAATTGAGTGCAATTGATCTCCTCTTCCTGTTGTACCAAGAAACTTTTGTTGACCCAATACTGAAGATTCCCCCTATTGTGATCTTCCTGTCAGATGGAATCCCTGCCCAATATCCATCTGTGAAGCCTTGCAACTTCACTTCCTTTGTCTGTATGTACCAAAGACCAAACTAAGTGGTGCCTCTGAGGTATCTCAACACATGTTTAGATGCCTTCCAATAAAGTTTGGTTGGCTTAACCATTTCTTGACTAAGCCAATTAACTGCAAAACATATGTTTGGTTGTGTGTTCACCAAATACATAAGGGAATCCACAAGATTCCTGTAAATAGTATCCTCCACTACGTCACCTAAAGTAACATCTTCCTTCCTCCAATTCCCTGTTAGAGGAGTCTCCATGGGTTTGTTTTTCTACATGTGGAAATTCTTCAGTATCTCGGTGGCATAATTTCCCTGAGAGACAAACAATTCCTCATCTCCTTTCCATATTTCATTAGAAAGGAAATAATGCATGAGCCACAGGTCCTTCAACTTGAATTCTCTTGCAATATCCTCTTTGCAATATTTTACCAACTTCTCATCACCTTTTAGAATTAAATCATCAACATATAATACTATAATCAACAATTTACCTTCAACCACAATATGGTAAAGGTTTTCATCTGCTTCACTTTTGGTGAAGCCCAACTTGGTGAAATTTTTCAATATAGCTTTGGAATATTTTTCAATTAAATTCCTGACAGTGCTTTGGACCCTCGCATCTTGGCCTGAGCTATGCTCTGTGAAGTTTTAGTGCCTTTTCCCTCTCTCGGTCACTTGCACCAAAACAGAAAACAATGCATCATGTTAGACTAGGAGATTTGTGTATTTTATTTCGTCTCATCATGACTGATTGTAGGAACATGTACATCAATGAAACATGGCGTGAAAACGAATGGGATGGAAAAGAGGCACATGTTAGAAGAATTTCTCACATTTGAACGAACACATGAAGCACATTGAGTAAGAGAGTGAAAGGGACACATTCACATGCAACATCAAGCAAAGACCAAGACCATCGAAGACCCCACACAATTTTCCATGCAGAGGTGAAGACATATTACACCAAGAGCATACCATCACTCAACAACACAACAACTCAACATGGACACCATATTCAACTAGTAGATGTCAACAATGTCATGTCGAGTTGTGTCAGGAGTTGTCTCAGCCACATCACTACTATGATCCATACTTGTTGTAATCAATGTAATGTAAACTGGTAGTACAAGAGGCCCACATATGAAGTCGAATATTCATTTGAAGTTGAAAATTCATACGAAGTCAAACAATCATAAGGAAATTCGAAGAGTCACAAGGGTCAATTATACCCCCTTGGCTATATATACCCCTCATTGTATGAGGAAAGGAATTTTCACCTTGGCTCCTCCCACATAGCCTTGAGATTTTGTAGTCTGTTCTTTGAGGAGTGAGGAGTGGCTCCAATGCCCGACTACTGGGACTAGTGATGTATGGTGTACAGATGTGTCTTGGATCTTTTGCTTAATTTAGAAGCCTGTCTCAAGCCAGCACATTTTCACGCATGTTTTGTATCCATTTGTAAGACTATTCTTTAAACATTTGTAATGCATGTTTTCTTAACCTGTACTAAGATAGTTGAACTACATCAGTTATTTTAGTACTTATATTGTTGAAGATGTGTTGTATTGTTTATAGTTTTCATCCCATCCGTGTGGACTACTCCGCCGCACATTAGACAACTCATCTTTTTGTTTTCTTAGTTTTAACGACCATCACCCCTGTGTGGACTATTCTACTGGACAGTGTACGTGTTTTCCCTTGAACTTTGGTTTTCATGACTACCGCATCCGCTGTGGACTATTTCGCTGGATGTTAGATGGACCCTTATTGTTGTTCACGTGTGTTTCTTCCTGGATTTATACTATTACCTCTCATCAAGAGGCTCACTTTACTGCCCCCTTTTGACAGTAAGAGAACTTGGACACAAAGTTACACTATGCACTCACTAGGCACAGTCACCTCGCTTTCTCGAAGTTACAAGCATAACGCTCTCATGTGTTGAACAGAAAGATCTAAGGCAAATCCCTAAGATAATGGAAACCAGGCCATCGTACCGAATAGGACTCCTACACCAAACGGTGTGAGGTCTAGTTGGGACTTCATACTGGGAGATCCCCTGAATATTGGCGGGTCCAGCAACGTCAAAATTTCTTGCACTAGAAGGAAGGACGCTAATTTTTTGTTGTTGAATATCCTCTTAACCCCACATATCCATCATCTGGTCAAGGCAGTAACACGAAATCCCTCTCTGTCATGTGCAACTCTAAGGTTGGTTACTCCTCACCTCCCAGACCCGAACAAGAAATTTCATACCATCACCTTCGCTCTATTCGTCCCATCACCCGTCAATTTTCCAAAGTTGTTGGACTAATTCCAGGAGTACATAATCTTCCCTCTTTGTAGAGGAAGCAAAATATTACATCCACAGGAGTGGTAGTCTCGTCTGTTGAATAAGTAATCCTCACCACTCTTGAAGAGCTAGAAGAAGTTGTTGAGAACGAAGAGGAACCTCCTATTTTCCTACAAGGAGAAGAAGTTAACAACACACTCTTGGGCTTAGGTTTTAGCAGAGGCAATACTAACCAACAGATTCGAAGGTTGAACTGTCTAATTCAGAAGAAGAGGAGGAGTACGAAGAAGAGGATGAGTATGAAGAAGAAGACAATATGGTTGATCAAAATCTGGAATGGATGACACAGGGCCCATTGGCACTCCATGGTGCCTTACAAAATATTCCAAGGCACACAGAGAAGTTGTTAACGAAGTATGACCCTGATAGAGCAGTGAAGGCAGAAGATCATCTAGACACGTTCTACCTACATCTGCAAACACTCGAGGTACGTTATGATGATGTTGCATGTAGATTGTTTCCATGTACCTTGGATGGAAGAGCAATTGTATGGTACCACAACCTTCTTGTCAACTCCATTCAGAACTGGGGGATGTTCAAGAGAATTTTCCTTGAGAAATTTGCTGATGACAAAACCCCTGCCATGTTGTTGAAAGAGTTGGGTAGTCTTAAGATGGAGCCGAAAGAGAAAGTGAAAGACTTTAACCAAAGGTTTAACCATATCCTGAACAAGTTCACTACAAATGCCAAACCTCCTGACTCCATCACAGCCGACTACTATGTATGCACTGCTGACCAGCATTGCACAATTCATCAAGCGAGCTGCAAAACCAACATTGTCCGAAAATTGCCAAGAAGCAATTGATGTGGAGAAATACTTGCGTGCAATTGGAGTCATTATAGACGATGATCCAACTAAGGAATCCAAAGACAAGGGCAGGAGGTCTTAGAATGCTATGAGTAGGGTGAAGGAAAAGAAAACAAGTGAAATCAAGACCCTTACTTATCTCCTCAATTTCTTGACCAATGAAGTAGCATAACTCAAGCAACGAACATCCAAGACAATAACGAGCAACAAACCTTCCAGTTTTGCATGCAGGAAGAATGTGACATTAGGTAACAATAGTAGTCACCCAGTGAAATCTACGCGGAGTTCAAATGCCGTGTTCCAAATGGACCTGATTAGTTAGGACAACTTCTATGAGTTCCACCAAGCATGACACTTAGACAATACTTTTGTAGATTGGAATCGTGTCATGGACTCCGTGGCTTCATGGATGAACGATCATTTTAATGCCAGTGAGTAGGTTCATCCAGAATATGAAGATGACGAGGAAGATGTTATATCTGATGAAGCTCCAAGTTCTGGGCACGTGGTTAACATGTATCAATGTCTAAAAGTTGCCGAGAAGAAAACAACCACCAAGAAAGAGCCCCCAAAATAGAACAATTGATACAAGTTGAGAAGTCAAGGGGCTCCTATTGTGATTGAGATACCAAAATAAAAGTTCAAGCAAATGATCAGAAAATTTGATCCACCAGCATCCTCAACACAAAAAACACAAAGAAAATCCGGGAAGACAGCTCCAAGGAAAGATATGTCCATGAGAAGTTCACTTCAAAACACTCCACCGAATAGTACAAACACAAGTCTTCCCTCGGACAACTTGGTGAGTCTTCCCACTTTGGACTATAATATTGTTGAAGACATGAAGAAGACTCATGCGAACATTTCTCTGTACGAACTCACCAAAGTCACGGGTTAGCGGGATATTTTTTTGCGCGCACTGAGAAAACCTCCACAAACAATGTTTCCTCTTCCAGAAAGGGACCAAGTAAGTCTCTCAGATCACTCACATTTGTACTCAACGCACTTCACAGGGAGGAAGCGAACTCACTCTGCCCACCATTTTTGTTATCATTTGAAATACTCAACTTCAATGTCCACAACTATTTGGTTGAGTCTAGCGCATCAGTCAATATCATGCCACTCTCCATTATGAAACAAATCAATGTGCAATGGAGCAGTACATCCATGCAGATCATCCAACTTGATCAAACGTGTGTACCAACCATTGGTGAACTCTGGGATGTGATCATTTGGTTATCGTCCAACAAATGATTTCACTAGTGCATCAACATTGTGATCGTGGACATCCTAGAAGCATATGGCTTACTGCTTAGCAAAGACTGGTCTAGCAAGTTGCAAGGATATTTTGCTATAGACTAGTCACACTTATAGCTTTCGTATCAGGGCAGAAACAATTAAATTCAAGTGATATTTGAGAAGTATATGAAACACAAGGTTACTCCCTTGGACAGTTAGAATGAACCATTGTATTTCGCAAAACTTATGTTCGACAATTTCTTTCTGGAAATGCAGCTAGGGTGTTATCTTGCATAGCTGAGCCCCACCCCACCAGATACACAGTTGGGTCTCCTTCCTTGCCCAACAGGTGAAAATGAAACTTGTATAATACTTTGTAACAATAATAGCAGTGGTGTTAGCAGTACTATCATGGCAAGCGGTCCTTGTACAAACGACTTGTGGACCTTGTATTTTGATGGATCCAAAACGCAGGATGGCTTTGGAACCGGGTGTGTTTTGATCGACCCAAGGAAGAGAAAACACTTAGTCTCAAGCTGCTTGGAGTTCGAGTGCACAAACAACACTGCTGAATATGAAGCACTCGTCTTGGGTTTATAGAAAGCCCTCAACCTCAATGTTGTTATGCTAAAAGTGGTAGGTGATTCAAAGATTGTGGTATGGTAGGTACGTAACACGATACATTGTGTCTCACCTCATCGTAAGGGTTACTAGCAAGAGGTATGGTGGCTTATTTCTAATGTCCAAGATTTTAATATCATATATGTACTAAGAATGCACAATGCACACAAATGCAGCTTCAAGGATGACACTGCTTAGGGATAGATTCATTATTGAAATTTGGTATAAGCCATATATCTCTAACAACATCAATAATTTGTGTGTTTTTTATGATGATGAACATATACTGCATTTTATGGCCAATGCTAACATTTTCAAAGACGCAGCCATAGATGAAGACGTGCACAAGAAGTCTCTGCAAGACATACAATGATGACAACAAAGGAAACCCCATCCCCAAGGGTGTGGTTTCACTTGAGAAACTTTATGACTTTCAGAACCGCTTCAAAGGATCCAAGAACACCAAAACCCACAGTTCCACACCCATGCACGAACAGATCAACTTGGGAACAGAAAGAGATCTGAAGTTTGTAAATGTACATGTTTCACACCAGAGGAGCGACAAGCCTTTGTATGCTTGCTCAGATAGTACCATGACGTATTCATGTGGACATACGATGACTCGAAAACATATGACACGTGAATAATCCAAGAAGTTATTCCAATCAAAGAAGGGGTCAAGTTGTTTCAGCAAAAACTCATAAAAGTCCATCCGTCACTTGAACCCCTCATTACATAAAGAATTGACTAAGTTGTTGGATGTGTTATCACCCTAAGAAACTCTCCTAGGTTGTATATCAGAGATGCTCGGGAACATTACTAACTCAACAAAAATGTTGGAAAAATGGTGGATGAATGAAAGAAATGTTGCATATTCAAGCCAGATAACCACTCCTTCTATGCTTAACCCCAGACATGGGTGAACACCCCCAGACTACAAGGCTTTTAACCACCAATTACACACAGTTTTAAAGAAAATGTGATGATGGAGAAGACTGACCACACTAGAAGATGCACAGGACCCTGTGATGGCCAGCTGCAACCAGTTAAAAGGTCTGTAAATCTGTTTTCTAATACACAGACAAGATGACAGATCTCTGGCATTAAAACAACAGAAACCTGCATACAAATTCAATAATACATGTTAAATCCTAACACAGAGGTGGGATGACAGCCCCTCAAATGCTAAAAATCAACAGCACATGCATAAATGCATAACAGGCACAACCTGGAACAAGAAGAATAAGTGGATAGTGAGAAATTTACAACAAAAGAAGCTTGCATTAGCTGGAAATGAAGACCAGACGCTGCAGGTATCATAACAGTTCCAATCTCCAGAAGTTGAAGCTTACAACAAGATAACACTCATCAACCTATTACATTCTTTTCTCTGGGTATATATAGAGGTTGAATAGAAAATTGCTTTGCAAGGCTATGCGTGGAGGTGTCATAATTGACCACCAACCACATTTACAGTTAGATATGGGTCTTCTGCTACAATCTGAATGTTTTAATGAACAAAATGGCTCTTTCTGTACTCTGGTGTACTCCTTGAATAGGTGAAGTATTATCTGCATGACTTTCAATAACTGCTGCAGTCATTTATCTGCTCAAGGTGGTCCTTTTTGTCCTTCGGAGGTACACTGTGTTGAATGCAGTAGCTGAGGGCTTTAATGCACAGGTCGTTGGATCATCTCTTCCTTCTTCGCGTACATGAGTCAAGCCAAAAACACTGAAAAATGCCTTGAAAACGAACAAGAGCCAAGATAAAACACTGGCCGTTGGATGGATTACATGGACGATCAAGATCTGATGGCTGGAGGCGATGGGAAGGCACAAAGGCGAGATGGATTATAGGCCATTGGATATGGTACATCGAATGGCGGAGATCGGCATATGGAAGCCATCGAGGGAAAATAGGAATGGAAGGACGAGGGCCGTCGGATTGTAAGATTGATGATCGGATGGTCGACGGGCGGCAAAGATGATCGGTAGTTAACGCGCGGGGAGCTGTACCGGAAGGATGGTAAGCGGTTTCCCCGCACCGCTTTTCGGGGAAGGCAGTAATAGTACATGGAGGAGCGATGCAATAATGTAACGTCACGTGGCAGGCAGGAAACCACTTCCCCGCTGGCTATCAGTTGGGCATGTTCGTGGAGCGGGGGAAGCGTCGATCGTTGGATTCATCAAACGAAGGATCGGACGGTCAACAGGTTAATACATATGTTTGGGGGTGACGTGTCAGGTAAAGGGCGGGCTCGGGCTTTATTAAACCTTAGGGATATGAATCTTATGATACGCGCGGTGTTATATGTTAAAACTTTAGTGCCGGGGTTAAAATAAAAATAGGTTAATGCGGGGTTTAATGTAAAACGGAGGAATGGGGAGCCATAAGGGTGAAAGCGGAGTGATAAGGGAAAAGGCAAATTATAATGTGAGGTAACGTTATCGGGGTTTTTTTTTAAAGTTAATATGGGGTTTATGAAAGGTAAACGGGGATTTATACGTTTTGAACAAAAAGGAACCCGGGAGCTCAAAAAAGAGTTTATGAGGGGTTTTGAGGGAAATAGGGGAAAATGAAAGGGAAGGATGAAATGGAGGTAGCGGGGAAAATAGGGAGAGACCATGATAACCATTATAAACCATCTCTGAGCTAGCAACCAAGGACCAAACTTATTCCTTCTCCTAGAAAATCAGCAGCATGTAGCAGAGCTAACACTGGCTCCTTCTGGGGATGAGAGCCTCCCTGTGAGGTCTCAAGAACCTGTAGACCAATGCCTTTCCAGCTGCAAACAAATTAAACAAAATTCCTAGTTTTCCATTGGGAATGGAGTCTACTGCAACTATACTAAAGTTGAATAAAACACAATATTTACAGCCTTTAAGGCCAAAAGACCTTAAACAACATAAACTTTCAAAAATCACCCATTAACTGGGCCATCAAAAACTGCTTCTCCTCCCATACTTTTCAGTATGAAAGTGTTGTTCCCTTGAACCTGTGAAATGATGAAAGGCCCTGTCCAGAAAGCATCAAATTTCCCATGATTGCCTTTCTTCTCCTTTAGTGCATCCCATTTCAAAACCAAGTCACCAATCTGAAAATGATTTATTTTTTCCTTTTTGTCAAAGGCTTCCTTGATCCTTATTTGATGTGCTGCAGCCTTTTCAACCAACTATTCTCTAATCTGATGTATTTCTACTAAATTGGTGATCCTCTTTGCCATATGCTCTTCCTCATTTAGCTCTTCTTGAAGGAATTTTTCCACAGGGAGAGTTAGCTGAATTGGAAATACAACTTCAGTACCATATACCAGCTTGAAAGGAGAATTACGTGTGGATTTTTTAATGGTGACTCTGTCAGCCCACAGTGCATACTTGAGCTTTGAATCCCAATTCTTTTTATTATCCTCCAACAACTTTTTAATTATCCTGATCAGGCTTTTATTAGAGGATTCTGCTAGACCATTTCCCTGTGGATAACAGGAGGTGGAATGAACAAGTTTAATGCCCATTGAATCACACATTTCCACCAACTCTTTTGCCCTGAAGGCTGCTGCATTATCTGTGATTAGTTTATGTAGACAACCAAATCTGCTGAAGATATTTTCTGTCAAAAACTTTATGACGACATTATGTTCAGCCTTCCTAGTAGGGACTGCTTCAATCCACTTAGTGAAATAATCAGTGGCTACTAATATCCATCTATGCTGGCCACTAGAATGCGAATTGATTTCACCAATGAAATCCAAACCCCACTGCTGAAAAGGTCCTTTTGCCTGAATTGGTTTTAGGGGTAGGGATTTCAACTGTTGTTTTCCTTCAAATCTTTGGCACCTGTCACAAGATTTAACAAAAGCAAACACACCAGAAAATAAAGTGGGCCAATAGTACCCAGCGCTCAGGATTTTATGGGCTATAGTTTTCCAAGCCCTCCACACATGCTGTTATGAAACTGCTGCATAACTTCTTTTGACTGTTCTTTGTCCAGACACCTTAAAAACATTCCAGATGGATCCCTCCAGTAAAGCAGATTTTTATTGATGCAATATTTAGCTGCCCTGAGTTTTAAAGTCCTGGCTTGGCTTTGAGTAAATCCTAAAGGGATCTCTAGCTTCAGCAAGAAATTAATTATTTCAACATACCAAATACAAGAAGCTAGATTCTCGGCCACTGACTGCTTTCTCCTTGTTTCAGCTATTTTTTCCTCTTCTTCCTGACTGTTTTTTGCAATTGTACACAGGAAATCAATATCTAAAGACCTGTAATTTTCTTCAGCTAATAATTCTGCAAGACCCTGACCTCTGACCGGCTTGGTGGGCTTCAGATCTATATTAAATTCTATCATTTTTGCAATCCATTTTTCCCTTCTTCCATCAGCATCAAGTTGTGTTAAAACATCTTTTATTGCAGTAGAGGGTACATATGCAATTATTTTGGAATGCAAGATATAAAATCTAAAAGCTTTCAAAGATTTGATAAGGGCATATGCCTATTTTTCAATAATATCATACCTCAGTTCAACATCCCTCAAATTCTTGCTGAAAAATGCCACTGGATGCTCTGAATCTTCTTCATTTGCCTGCAATAAAACAACTGCAATAGTGTCTTCAGAGGAAAAAGAAAATATGTGGAACTCCTTGCTGTATTCTGGACTTATTAATGTGGGAGCCTCCATAATAGATTTTTTGATGGAATCAAATGATTTTCTTGCTACATCAGTCCATCTTACCTCTGATCCTTTCTTCAACATGGAGGTAATATGCTTTACTAGTTCTGCAAAATTTGGAATAAACCTCCTGAAAAAATTAATTTTGCCCAGAAAGGATTGGATATCCTTCTTTGATCTTGGGATAGACAAAGTTTGTATGGCTTTTACTCATTCTGGATCAATCTGAACACCTGCAGCAGACACAATATGTCCCAACAACTTGCCTTCATTTAAAGCAAATTGAGATTTTTTAGTATTGACTGATATTCCAAACCTCCTGCACTTCAAAAATACCCTTTTCAAATGCTGTAAATGATTTTGATGGCTACTGGAGTAAACTGTTATATCATCAAGGTAGATGAGGACAAATTTTTCCTTCTCTCCCACAAATGCTATATCCATGGCTCTCTGAAAGGTAGCTCCAGCATTCATCAATCCAAATGGCATTTTGTCATACATGAAAGTGCCCCAAGGAGTAGCGAATGCAGTCTTTTCTTGATCATCTGGGTGCACAACAATCTGATTGGAACCTGAAAATCCATCCAAAAATGACATCACTTTGAAACCTGAGACCTTTTGCAGCAAATGCTCCATCTTTGGTAAGGGATAATTATCTTTCTTTGAGCATTTGTTTAGATTTCTGAAATCAACACACAATCTGATTTCACCACTTTTCTTCCTCACCACCACTAAATTAGCTACCCATTTTGAATATCTGAGAGGGACTATTATCTTGGTAGCCAACAACTTTTTAATTTCTTTTTCAATCAGTGGGAGAAGCATAGGATTTATTGGTCTCAGCTTCTGTTTGAAAGGAACAGTGTCTTTCTCCAAAGGGATTTTATGTTGAATTATGCTCTTATCATATGTCTTCAAGTCACTATACTCCCGGGAAAACACATTAGCAAATTGCCTCATTAAATTGCAATATTCAGCACTTTGATCAGCAGACAAATGAGTGGACAAATTTACATATTTAGGCTGACCTGGACTTCCTATATCATGCTTACAGACTGCAGATTGGTCTTCTTTTTGGGCAGCTTTGTAAGGCACATCATTTTGATCAAACAGTCTTTCAAGAGGAATTAGACCCTTAGGAATATGGTTACTAGGAAGCTGGACAATGCTGTCTTTACCAATTTTATTTCTAAGCTGGGACTGGGGGTTTTCTAACAAGGCATCATTCTCTTGGTCAATTTGCATTTCTGAAAATTCATCAATGACTTGAAGGAACCTATTTATCTCATCATCATCATCAAAAACTTTCCAATGGTGGACATTGTCAGGCAAGGAAGGTCTGTACTTCATTTGGACTTCATAAACTAATCTGGGAGGCATGGGAGGTATAAATAGACTAGCAGAAACAGCAAGGGAATCAGCAAGCTGATTTTGACCTCTAGGAATATATGAAATACAGAAAAAATCAAAAGAATCTATGATTCTCCATACCTCATCTCTGTATGCTTTCAGCCTTGGGTGCTTTGCTTGAAATGTTTTATTCACTTGCTGAATGATCAAATCAACATCTCCAAATACTTTTAAGTTCTTGATTCCTCTATCTTTTGCTACATTAAGGCCCAACAACAATGCTTCATACTCTGCTATATTGTTTGTGACTTGAAAACCCAACTTAAAAGACAGCTGAATGCTTTCTTGTTGTGGAGATACTAGCACCACCCCTGCTCCTGCAGTCTCCCTGGAACATGTTCCATCAAAGAACATCTCCCAAACCTGACTTCCTTGCTCTTCCTTGGCCTGAACTGTTGGTTTCCTAATCTGCATTTCGGCCTTATGAGATTCTTCAATTTGGAGAATACATGCTCCAAAATTGGTGTCCACTGCATATATTGGATGATTTGTAGGATTCTTCTCATCATTGATGATATATTCCAACTGTGCTTCTCTATATAACCTCCTGCTTTCTCCTCCAAACACTGGGACAATGGAATAAGATAAATCATTTTGTAATGTCCCACCTAATCTCTTGATCCAGCCTCTGGACAACAACATGCCAAACTTAGGAGGGACATCCGCTACCACAATATCCATCATCATACTCTTTATGGGCAGCTGAGTTAAGGTAATAGACAGATCTTTAATCAATCCAAGACATTTCACCTTCCTTGAATCAAAAGAAAATAAATCATGATAGGGTCTAGTGATATCAAGGCCTAACTCTTCCATGACAGCTTTAGGCATCAGATTGTGGCTGGCCCCTGTGTCTAGTAGGCAATTGTGGAGGATTTTATCATGAATGGTCAAGGAGACATAAAAAGATGGAGAATTATTATCAGCAGGTTCAATCATAGGGTTGAGCACAATGGCAGGCTTGTCATCTTGCAAATTGACAGAGTCTATGGAGGTTTGTTTGGTTTCCAGCTCAAGGGATTCAAGGATGGGCTTTCTAAACACTTCACTCTTAACCAACTCAACCAAAGGCACATATATTTTTAATTTCTGAACTTCTGACTCAAAGCTGAAAGAAGAAGATGATTTATCAGAACTTTTTACCTCTTGAACTAGGGCTTTGAGGATGACTGGATCAGCTACTGGTCTTCTCTGCTTGATATTCTGTGGCACTGCTTGGATAGCAGCTCTTTGTGCATGATTCTCCTTGACATTCTTTGCATTCGACCTCAGGTTATATCTCTGCTGGTCACCAGTTTGTAGAACAACTCCTCTGTCCCACTCCTAACTGTTTTTTTCTTGCAACAATGATTCTTCATAAGCAGCCAAAGTAAAAATTGTAGCACTACCTTTATCTTCCATGCAGTGAATTTCATCCTCATCTTCTTCAAATTGTTCTTCCTCCATGACTACATTTTGAAAGGGAGATTTTACTTTCTGATCTTCTTTTGAATCTTCACCCCTCTGAATAATCTGTAACTGCTCATTTTCTCTTCTAAATGGATTTGGGTTTCTTGGAGCAAATGTGTTCTGCTGCCTTGTTTTGCCTGAATTTTGCTCAACCTTTAGCTTAGAAATTTCGGCAGCCAATGACTCTATCATCTTACTCATCTTGTCTAATTTAGGCTCTGATGATGATGAAGAAGAAGTAGAAGCTTGATTTCTCTGTCTCCTTCTGTCAGCTTGACCCTTTAGCTTTTCTGCAGCCATAATATTGGATTCTACTTCTAGTGCTGCATCCTGCATGTTTGCCAGCGTAGCACATCTTCTTTCTCTCAATAACAGGCAAAAATTAGAGTCAAAAGCATTGGCATAAGTGAGTTTGGCAGAGGTAGGAGTAGGCTTCACCTCAGCTGGTATCTTACTATACATTCGATTGAATATTTTATTAAAATCATGTATTGATTCCCCATTTTCCCTCTTCAAATTACCAAACTCAGTATGGTAATATAGCAAGTCCTTTTTATCTCCCCATTGCTTCAAAAATGCATCATCTAATGCTTCAATATCTGTTATTGATCTCTAGGGTAATTCTCTAAACCACTTCCTAGCCTCTCCATCAAGGCTCTGGACAAAAACTCTCATCCACACATCATTTTCACTTATATCTAAATTATCAGCATAACTGTAAAAAGCTTCAAGATGTTCTTCTGCTGTTACTCCCTCTGTACTAGTGAATTTAGGCATATACTTTTGATATTCTCCCACAGGCATAGGATTTAAAGGGATAGGCAATACCAATGGTCCATATCTGGCAACTACAATTCTTTCTATCCTCGTAGGTGCTTGTTGTCCTGCCATGATTGGAATATTTGGAAGAATACTAGCAGATTGAATGGTAGGGAGTAATGTGATGGATGGCAGAGATAAAGGGATGTTTTGGACTGAATGGGAAGCTTTATTTGGACTGAGATTCAAAGGGGAACTAACTGCACAAGGGGCTGAACTAATCTCTGAAGGTTTTTCCTTATTAACAGTGTTGTGCTCTAAATATTCAAACTGTAAATCTTCAGCAACAACTTTATCTTTCAGAGATGAATAAGACTTCTTAGGCTTACTTGATCCTGATGCCCCTTTCTGTGAAGCTTTCTTCGATTTAACAGTGCTCTTAAGTTCAGGCACTGGTTCAGCTGGTAATTTCTAAGGATTTCTTTGAGTATGTCTCACAAACTGAGCCAGAACTTCAATGTGCAGTCGCGAAATGATGGTCTTCCTCCAATGGAGTCACTAGACAAATGATTACAACCAGAAATTATGTTCAAACCTTGTCTGTCATCAAAGCTTGAAGCTATGTCGTTTTCCCAGGGAAGCTGAGCTTCGATTCTCCTCTCCCCAGAAACGGCGCCAATTAATGTTATCACCCCAAGAAACTCTCCTAGGTTGTATATCAGAGATGCTCGGGAACATTACTAACTCAACAAAATTGTTGGAAAAATGGTGGATGAATGAAAGAAATGCTGCATATTCAAGCCAGATAACTACTCCTACTATGCTTAACCCCAGACATGGGTGAACACCCCCAGACTACAAGGCTTTTAACCACCAATTACTCACAGTTTTAAAGAAAATGTGATGATGGAGACGACTGACCGCACCATTAGATGCACAGGACCCTGTGATGGCCGACTACAACCAGTTAAAAGGTCTGTAAATCTATTTTCTAATACATAGACAAGATGACAACTCTCTATCATTAAAACAATAGAAACCTGCATACAAATTCAATAATACATGCTAAATCCTAACATAGAGGTGGGATGACAGCCCCTCAAATGCTAAAAATCAATAGCACATGAATAAATGCATAACATGCATAGCCTGGAACAAGAAGAAGAAGTGGACAGTGAGCAATTAACAACAAAAGAAGCTTGCATTAGCTGGAAATGAAGACCAGACGCTGCAGGTATCATAACAGTTACAGTCTCCAGAAGTTGAAGCTTACAGCAAGATAACACTCATCAACCTATTACATTCTTTTCTCTGGGTATATATAGAGGTTGAATAGAAAATTGCTCTACAAGGCTATGCGTGGAGGTGTCATGATTGACCACCAACCACATTTACAGTTAGATATGGGTCTTCTACTACAATCTGAATGTTTTAATGAAAAAAATGGCTCTTTCTGTACTCTGGTGTACTCCTTGAACAGGTGAAGTATTATTTGCATGAATTTCAATAACTGTTGCAGTTATTTATCTGCTCAAGGTGGTCCTTTTTGTCCTTCGGAGGTACACTGTGTTGAATGCAGTAGCTAAGGGCTTTAATGCGCAAGTCGCTGGATCATCTCCTCCTTCTTCGCGTACATGAGTCAAGCCAAAAACACTGAAAAACGCCTTGAAAATGAACAAGAGCCAAGATAAAACACTAGCCGTTGGATGGATTACACGGACAATCAAGATCTGATGGCTGGAGGTGATGGGAAGGCACAAAGGCAATATGGATTATAGGCCATCGGATCTGGTACATCGAACGGCGGAGATCGGCATATGGAAGCCATCGAGGGCAAACAGGAATGGAAGGACGAGGGCCGTCGGATCGTAAGATTGATGATCGGACGGTCGATAGGTGGCAAAGATGATCGACAGTTAACACGTGGGGAGCCGTACCGAAAGGACGGTAAGCGGTTTCCCTGCACCGCTTTTCGGGGAAGGCGGTAATAGTACATGGAGGAGCGATGCAATAATATAACGACGTGTGGCAGGCGGGAAACCACTTCCCCGCTGGCTATCAGTCGGGCATGTTCGCGAAGCGGGGGAAGCATCAATCGTTGGATTCATCAAACGGAGGATCGGACGGTCAACAGGTTAATACATACGTTTGGGGGTGACGTGTCAGGTTAAGGACGGGCCTGGGCTTTATTAAAGCTTAGGGATATGAATATTATGATACGCGTGGTGTTATACGTTAAAACTTTAGCGTCGGGGTTAAAATAAAAATAGGTTAATGCGGGGTTTAATGTAAAACAGAGGAATGGGGAGCCATAAGGGTGAAAGCGGAGTGATAAGGGAAAAGGAAAATTATAATGTGAGGTAACATTATCGGGGTTTTTTTTTTTTAATTTAATATGGGGTTTATGAAAGGTAAATGGGGATTTATAGGTTTTGAACAAAAAGGAACCCGGGAGCTCAAAAAAGAGTTTATGAGGGGTTTTGAGGGAAATAAGGGAAAATGAAAGGGAAGGATGAAATGGAGGTAGCGGGGAAAATAGGGAGAGACCATGATAACCATTATAAACCATCTCTGAGCTAGCAACCAAGGACCAAACTTATTCCTTCTCCTGGAAAATCAGCAGCATGTAGCAGAGCTAACAGGATGCTCGGATCACATACAAGGTGTGTCATTCTACTTGGGTTTAAAATTTAGTTCCTGTAAGAAAGAAGGCCAGGGAAATTCGCCTATGCATAGATTTCTGAAATCTTAATAGGGCCTCAGACAAAGACAACTACCCTATGTCGTCTATGGAGCACATCTTGCAGACAGTATCTGGAGCTGAAATGTTCTCTCTCCTTGATGGATTTTCTGGATATAACCAGGTTCTGGTAGTAGAACCTGATAGGCTTGAAACTACTTTATGTACCAAGTGGGGTATGTTCTCTTACAAAAGAATGTCATTTGGGCTTGTAAACGTAGGCACAACCTTTCAGCGTGCTATGGACATTGCCTTCTGTGGGCTCATCGGACAGAGCGTGGTGGTCTACCTTGACGACATGACAATATTTTCCAGAAAGCGGTCAAACCACCTACACCATCTCAAGAAGATCTTTGAGCAATGTCGAAAGTATGAGATATCCTTGAATCCCAAGAAGAGCGTATTTGCAGTGTCTAAGGGGAACCTCCTTGGGCATATCATTACCAGGAGTGGGATCAATGTTGATCCAGACTGAGTTCGGACTATCATGTAGATTCCTCACCTAGTCAACAAGAAAGCTATGCAGGCCTTCTTGGGGAAGATCAACTTCCTTCGGAAGTTCATCTCAGATTATGCGCAGATTGTCAAACCTATCCAAGATATGATCAAGAAGGATGCAATCTACAACTGGGGGAAGAAGTAAAAGGATGCATTTGCCTGTATCAAGTAGGAAATAACAGATGCACCTACATTGTACAACCCAGATTTCAGTAAAGATTTCTTGCTTTATACATTCACTTCCAAAAACTCACTCACTGCAGTGCTCACATAGAAGGATGAGCTGAACAATGAATGTCCCATCTCCTTCATGAGTGTAAGCATGCAAGGAACTGAGCTCAACTATCCTGCCATGGATAAACAAGAATATATTGTATAAAAGGTGGTGAAACATCTCAGACCCTACCTGCTAAAAAATCATTGCATAGAGTTTGTGCCACACCCAGCAGTCAGAGCGTTGCTTGTTCAAGAAGAGCTCGGTGAAATATGTGCAAAATGGATGATAGGACTGCAAGAGTATGATCTTGATATCAATCTAGTTCACACTGTCAAGGGTCACGGTCTCTACAGACTTGCAGTAGAAGCAATACACATGCAAGAGGAAGAAGAAGAGCTCATTGGTTGGGAGCAAGAAATCGATATGTATAATATAGAGCGAGCACCACCCACTTCGCACGGAAACTCTTGGTACGAAGAAGTGCGCCATTACCTTGAGCACGAAACCATGCCCTCTCACTTTTCCATGTGATGGAAGAGGTAACTTCACCTCAAAGCCTTACCTTACTAGTCGGTGCACGAAGTCCTTTACAAAAATTTTCTCAGGTGCCTGGAGGCACAAGATTCAGAGAGAGTATCTCATGACATGCATGACGGACCAGCCAGAGGTCACTTCGCGGGTAACACAACTACACATAAAGTCATGAGAGTTGGTTTCTATTGGCCCACATTATTTAAGGATGCACATGCTTATGCTCACAAGTGCCCGGTTTGTCAGCGATGCGCCAACAGAACTCGTAGGTCAACAGCCCTGCTGCAGCGTGTTGCAGTGGATGAGCCATTCCAATAGTGGGGCTTAAACATCATTGGGGAAATATTCCTGCATTCATCAAAGCATCACCGTTACATTCTGACTACTACACATTACTTCACGTGGTGGACGAAAGAAGTTCCACTCAAACAAGTGAATGACCAGGAAGTCATTATCTTCCTTCAACAGAACATCATCTTGAGGTTTGGCGTTCCTGTATCACTTGTTTTTGAAAATGCAACTTACTTATGTTTGTTGAAACTATATGATTTTGCATTGCAATATGGTATTGTGCTTAAACATTCAACTAACTACAATTGATAGTGAAATGGTCTTGCTGAGTCGAGAAACAAAAATATCATTTACATCATCAAAAATACCATTTACTTTGAGCAACAAAATTGGCATTTTGCCCTAGTGAATGCACTTTGGGCTGACCAAGTTACACCCAAGCCCTTTCTGAACACATCTCCATATCTCCTTGTATATGGAAAATAAGTCATCCTTCCACCCAATATATACTTGCCTGCTCTCCAATTATGCTAAGAATCCTGAGGCAAGTCGCGTTTATTGATTTAGCATAGGATGGAAACATTAAACAAGTTACATGAAGAATGGATGAAAGGAAAAGAAAAAATTTCCCTCCACTAGAACCATATAAAGAGCCGGTTCAATCGTAAGTCTGCAGGGAATTCTAGCTTTGATGTGGGTGATGTAGTCTTGAAGTGGGATAAACCCCACAAAAACAAAGGCAAGCACACGAAGTTCCAGTATCTATGGATTGGTCCATACACAGTTCACGAAAAACTTGGCCAACACATGTATTACTTACAATCACTTGATGGGAGGATTGACAACCTTCCTGTCAATGGCCAAGATTTAAAATGTTATTTTCAGTGATCTAGGGTCACGCCCCACCTATGTACATAGCATGCTTACCGTTGCTTTGTTGCTTTGCTATTTTGTTTTTGCTATTTTTCTTTGTTTTGCTTTGCTTTGTTTTGGTTGTCTTGTTATTTTTGTTTTGTAAATAAGTGTTGTCTTATACTGTGTTCTGCCTTTTGAAGAATTATGTGGCTGATTTTAAAGAGTCTTGTGACACTGCAATAGTTGGTCAGTCTCGTTTCCTTATTCTATGTACTTGGTTGTAACTTTTGGTTGATGAAGCCTAGACGAAAAATATGATCCTTGTGTAAGGGAAGCTTCGGTCAAACTGTGAACCTGTGTCCAAACTGGGAAACCCCATGCCTGTACTCAGTCTTCTACTCTATGTGTTCAAGCTTAATCCAACTAGTAGAAATGAAGAAGGCAAAAAATCTAAACGAGCAAACCTAAATCATAGGTCTTATATGCTTCTCTGAAGGAACAACCTCTTCAGCTGTTAATAAGTCGGGATCCCTCTTCTACCCCAAAAACAAATAAGTGCCTATGCATAGTCCTCTTTCAAAAAAATACAAAGGTGAAAGAAGAGGAAGGCTTCCTGCGCAAAGAGGTGAAGCAAGAAACTCCACCAGGGTAATGACCAGGCTTGTTGGCAGTGGATCAATGCTTGTGTTCCTACATGACTCCGTCAAGGTACTGTCCAAGCTTGCTAGTAGCGGAGCAACACCAGAGATGAAAACTTATACTTTGAAAATATTAAGCTCGCAAACCAAACTACCCTTCCCGATTTTGAAACATTGTGATCTAGCTGAAAATTTTGTTGTGTTTGACTTAGTTGGTACAAGTTGAACCATTTTTGTCCATGGGGTAAGTGGGGAAGCCAAAGTAACCTTCACAACGAATCAATATTTCCTACAATCCAAGGCCCTGCGCTACAAATTAACCGAAACAGAGAAGCCGGTATTCAACGAGTGTGTCGCCAAGTGTTGCAGCGGCTCTAACACCCTCCAAAATTTTGGCTTGCATCTAAATTTTGAAGCCCTACTTGGTTTTTCCCCTTGATGTTTGCAAACACTCGGGCTCATCCCATGAGCTCTTTTTGAGTTTTCACACCCTTTTTTCTTGATCGATCACCGATCGTCTTTTGGCATGTTGATCGCTATGTCATGCTTGCGAGTTTGTTCTAGCAATTTTGAAGGTTTGTCTTTGTGTGCATGAGTTGTTTTCGCTCTGTCAACATCGTTCGCACTCACGCACTGATCTGTTAATGAAAAAGGTATTATAGACTATGTGTGAATTTGCTTATGTTACTTAGTGCAACGGATCGAAAAGATTGCAAATAACATAAACACATAAACAAGTTGAAAACAAATTCAAACACATCAACATAGCCAAATTTAATGAAGGAGTTCACCAAAATTTCTGGCTACATCTCATGGTCCTTTTGCTTCTAGTGCTGACTTCTTTATTTTGTCTTCAAAATGTTGTTACAGGTATGAGCTCGAAAATAGAGTCTCAAATAAGAAAATGGACCTCACCACTACGTTTAGCTCGAAATTTCGAGTCAAACGAGTATAAACTTGACCATATTTGGCCACTGTGACCTCTAGACCCCCTGGAATGGTCCAAAACCACCTCTCTCCCTACAAAACCACCCTCCGTTTGGAAAAAACAGCCTTGTCTTGTGCAAAACCACCTCGTACTGCACGCTAGTGGTATGGCGGGTTCGGTACCTACAATGTTTTATTAAAAAATTAGTTCGGCTTTGTTTCAAGCCCGAACTGCTAACATGTTGGTTAGTGGAGGTATGCGAAGTCATAACATATATATAATTTTGGAAGGTCGAGGGTTCGAAGCCCCTACCTGACCATTCCGCCATTAGTTACATTATACATTGGATATGCGATATATTACTTCATTGTTTTGTTGGTTATACATGGTTTGTATGGTATTAATATACCATATGTGGTTGATATTTGCGATGAATGTGGGATATATGTGATAACATTAAATCAAAGGTCTGGCGGTCGTGGGGTTGTCCGCCCTTTTTCCAACGCCCTTACCCGATACAGAATAAATGTAAACTCATCGGTTCCGTTACCAAGGCCTGTGATAGCCCAACCGGTGAGCTAATTCTGGTGAATTTGTTGCCACTCCAGGAGGTCAGGGGTTTGATCCTCCCTGATCCCCAAAATTTTGGAAATGAGGCCAAATTGGGCAAAATCTAGGCTACCACATGTGAGCACTGGATTGGCCCATATGAACCAATCACAAACTACCACGTCACCTTCTCTACTGGCATCATCTAGGACATGTGGCTCATTCCTGGGTTGACACGTGTTTTGCTGACGTAGGCATTGACTGTTGACCTTTGACCTTTGACTTTTTTGCCCTAGTTTTCCATGAACTTTGACTGGCTCTAACTTCTCCATCCAGACGCGGATATACGTGTCATTTGCACCGTTGGAATCATACCGACAAGCACATAGACTTGATCCCATTTTCATCTGCATTTGAAGACTTTGATCTAGAGGCAACACTGGATCCATTTTGGATCACTCCTCCCCACTGGAAGCTTTTGGACCACCAAAAGTTGGTTTTAGCTGTCAAGTAAGTGAGGATAAATTTCCTTCACTTTTCCAATCTCTATCCATCATGCTTTACTTGGATTTGTACCTTTGAGTCCAACTTGAAGATACTCAACATTTCCCCGTCGCGAAGTCCTTATCCTCCTGTCAAGAACTATGTCCTCTTGTAGCTCATTGAGATACTCGGGCAAAAGATCTTCAATGGAAGGTAGCTGACCTTGCTCTTCGGGATCTTCAATCAATGAAGGCTCATACAATCACAAGTTTTCAACATTTATGACAGAATAGATCTGCATATAAGCTGGTAGATCTAGGTGGAAAGCATTTTCACCAATTTTGTCAAGTATTTTGAAAGGACCATATCTAATTGGTTTCAACTTTTTACCTTCCCCTTGCAGTCTTTCTTTGCTGATGTACATCCATACTTGATCACCAACTTGAAAAATATGCTCAACTTGATTCTTTTCATGTCGCGCCTTATACTTTGCTTGGCTTCTTTCCAACTGTTCCTATACTGCCTGGTGAATTTCCTGGATTTGTTCAATGAACTTGGTCGCTTTGTCCACATCACTGTGTCCATCAATTGCTATGTCTTTACCAAAGACAAAATCACAGGGAGACTTTGGTATAAAACCAAAACAAGTCTCAAAAGGAGATCTTTGAGTAGAAGAATGTTTTGCATGGTTGTAAGCATGCTGCACATAACACAAATGCTCATCCCAAAGTTTGGGATGCTTGCTGCAGTATCCTCAAAGGCACTGTATCACTATCCTGTTGACCAATTGTGTCTGACCATCTGTTTGCAGATGAAATGTCGTGCTTTTCTTTAACTTTGTGTCCATTAACTCCCATAGACTTGACCAAAATTTCTCTACAAATCGAGAATCTCGATTGGATACAATAGAAGTGGGTAACCCAAAATGAACCAATACATTTTGAAAGAAAAATTTTGCAGTTTGTTCATATGTGACCTGTTTATTACATGGTGTCAAAATAAACATCTTACTGAACCTATCCACAACTACATACAAATAATCATGAACCTTTCTAGACTTTGGCAATCCCCCAACAAAATCCATGGAAACACTTTCCCAAGGACGAGAAGGAATTGGAAGTGGAGTATACAAGCCTAATTTTCTATTACTTGGCTTTCTTGTAGCACACATAGTACATCCTTTAATATATCTAGAAACTGTCTCATTCATCTGTGGCCAATAACAGAATCTTTGTAATTGTGCAACTATTTTACTTACACCAAAATGACCTGATATGAGAGAAGTATGTGTTTCTTGAATTATATTAACTCTTTCAGTTTGTGGAATGCATAAGTTTCCCAAGTGATATAAGAGTTTGTCCTTTATGAAATAATCCAATTCTTCTACCTGCTTGCCATGACTTAAAATTGCATACCTTCCTCATCCTTCTTGACCTCTCCATCAAATTTAGGACGTTCTTCCTTCTTAAATCCTTTTGGACTCTATCTTGATCATATTGTTCAATGTAACTTTCTTGAATTACCGAATTATGCTTAAGTATTGTGGATGCATTTATAATTGGTCTTGATAACATGTCTGCAACCTTATTATGTATGCCCTTCTTATATCTGATAACAAGATGAAATTTCTGTAGAAAATCCATCCATCAATAGTGTCTTGATTGTTGCAATTTAGTTTGTGAGTGTAAATATTGAAGTGGTTGATGAACTGTGTGTATGATTGTTTATTTACCCATTATGTAATGTTTCCACTTTTTAACACTGAACTAATGCATATAATTCCTTATCATATGTAGGATAGTTAACTACTGCTGAAGTGAATGTCTTAGAATGCAAGCATTTAGGCTTTCTGTGCTACATCAACACTGCCCCCATGGCATATTCACTTGCATCTATCTCGATCTCAAATGGATGCTAAAGATCTGGTAGTGCTAGTACTGGCATTGTACTAATCCTTTCTTTCAATGTGTCGAAGGCTTTCTTCTGTTTGCCTCCCCACTGAAACACCTGTTTTACACTTGTCAAAGCATGTAAATGAGCTGCAATCAATGAAAAGTTAGCAATAAACTTTCTCCAATATAAGAAACTTCTAACTTCTGTAGCAGTATTGGGCTTAGGCTGATTTACAATGACTTCGACCTTAGAGGGATCTATCTTCAATTCACTACCCCCTACAATATGACCCAAATAATTCAAAGATGTTCTGCCAAATTCACATTTTGACAGTTTTACATAGAGATTTTCTCTTTTCAAAACATCTAAAATCTGGTTTACATGCTTTACATGTTCATCCCATGTTCTACTGAAAACAAGAATATCATTTAAATAGACTATTAGAAAATCATCAATGAATGGTCTAAATACATCATTCATGACTCGCATGAATGTAGTTGGAGCATTAGTTAAGCCAAAAGGCATAAACATCCATTCATAGAATCCTTGCTTTGTTTTGAAAGTAGTCTTCCATACATCCTGTTATGCAAGTTTGATCTGATGGTATCCGCTTCGCAAGTCCAATTTAGAGAATTAAATTGCATCTTTTAATTGATCTAAAAAATCATCAATACAAGGAAGAGGATAACGATTATTTATTTTGATTTTATTTAATGCTCTAAAATCAATGCACATTATCCATGAACCGTCTTTATTTCGCACTAACACAATAGGTGATCCACACGGTGATGTTCTTGGTCGAATAAACCCTTGATCGAGCAACTCATGTACCTGATTCTTTATCTATGCATTCTCTAGAGCTGATAACCTGTACATTCCATTGTTAGGTAGTGGAGCATCTTGCTGCAAATAAATCTCATCTTCTATCTCTCGCTTGAGTGGAAGCCCTTTAGGCTCTTGAAACAAAATATCATAATCGGAAACAACTTTAACTAGATCTACTTTCTGTTTAGGATTACAGCCTTGGAATGCATCAGATTTATCAATATCCTTTGCTTTTACAATCATAAGTAAAAATTGTTTACTTGAATTTACAATTCTTTTCATCTGCCCTGAATTTATGAGAGAGAAATTATCTTTGAGTTTATGATCCCTTACAATATATTCAATTCCATCCTTAGTGAGTTGATACTTATTTTCAGTTCGATAGAAGATATCATTTCTATCGTACAAGTATGGACTTCCTAATACAATTCCACATATGTCCAATGGGACTATGTCTAACTCAACCTCATCTACAAACTTTGACCCAATAGAAAAATGAAGTTTACATTGTTTCGTAACTTGTAGCTTAGTTTTATCACACATCCAACCTAATGGATATGGCTTTTTATGAGGTTTTGTTTCTAGACCCAAATTATTTACAATTGCTTCAGAAATCAAATTAACTTGTGATCCACTATCAAATAAAGTATCAATTTTAGTATGCTTGGAAATGACTCTAATGTGAAACAGCTCATTTTTTTTCCTCTCATCATTATCATTATCAACATAATGCGAAGAAGTAATTGTAGATGCTTAAGAATCTTTACCTTTTATTCATGTAGTTGTAACTGTTGTCTTGTCACTTGAATCCGATCCCAAGTCCTTTTGAATAGTAGCAACATTCTTTTGCTCTTTACTCCCAAAATTCTTAGACTTCAATTCCATATGCAATGACCAGCACTGTGCCTCATCGTGTCCTTCCTTCTTACAATGAGTGCATGAAGGTTTATCTTTCTTCACAGTGTTTGTTTTCTTCTCCTTCCATTTAAGTTTCTTATTGCCTTTATTCCTGCTTTCAATAGGTTTGGATGATTTTCCAACATCTTGGGTTACATCTTTACCTCTAGCTTCTAGATGAGTTGCTTGAATCGATACATCATCTAAGCTAGTTGGATTAAACATAAGTATGGTATGCCTCAAATAACTATGAAGACCACCTATTTATTTCAACAATGTCTCTAGTGAGTCCAATGATATGCCTAATGTTAAAGCTCTCTTACGGAATTCCTGAGTATAACTTTGAACACTTTGACATTTTAATTGGCGTAGTGTTTGCCAACTCATCATTTCTTGTTGCATATAAGCCAAATGATAAAATTTCTTTTTAATGGTAGAAACAAATTCATTCCAAGTTGAAATGATTTTACCATGCTTTTGGAGATCTGCTTGTGTCTTGCCTTCTCACCATACAAGTGCGGTTCCTCCAAGTTGAAGGCTAGAAAGCTAGATCTTCTTCTTTTCTGAAACAACTTTCTACACCCTGCAATACACTTCAATTTGCCTTATCCAATTATCAAGCTTTTCAGCGTTAAGTTATCCATCATAAATTGGCAAATAAAATTTTACATCCAATTTGGTCAAAGAGGATTTCTTTTTCTTCTTCTTAGAAGGACTAGATTTATGAGAAGAAGAGGATGATGGTGACGATGATGGTGATGATGGAGGAGATGGTGGAGGAAGAATTCCTCCCTTTCCCTTATCTTCTTGATCTTTAGGTGATGAAGTGCCTTCATCTTTGTTCTTCTTGAACTCGCGATACATTTCTTCCACCATTGCACGTATTGTCATGAAACTATCCAAGAATTGAGATTCTGATCCAAGTGGAGTTTCTTCTGCCATACTTTTGTGAAAAGACCCTTCCAATCTATGGATTCGCCTCAACAAGTTCACCTTTACCTTGTCCAAGCCTCAACCTAGTAAGCATTCAAATCTTCACACAAACTTGCCAAACCTTAAAAACCTTGAGCTCTGATACCACTTGATCCGTTAATGAAAAAGGTATTATAGACTGTGTGTGAATTTGCTTATGTTACTTAGTGCAACAGATCGAAAAGATTGCAAATAACATAAACACATAAACAAGTTGAAAACACATTCAAACACATCAACACAGCCAAATTTAATAAAGGAGTTCACCAAACTTTCTGGCTACATGTCCTGGTCCTTTTGCTTCTAGTGCTGACCTCTTTATTTTGTCTTCAAAATGCTATTATAGGTATGATCTCAAAAACAGAGTCTCAAATAAGAAAATGGACCTCACCACTGCGTTCAGCTCAAAATTTCGAGTCAAATGAGTATAAACTTGACCATATTTGGCCACTGTGACCTCTAGACCCCCTGGAATGGTCCAAAACCACCGCTATCCCTGCAAAACAACCCTTTGTTTGGCAAAAACCACCCTGGATTATGAAAAACCACCTTGGACTATGTGCTGGTGGTATGGCGGGGTCAGTACCTGCAATGTTTTATTAAAAAAATAGTTCAGTTTTGTTTCAAGCTCGAACTGCTGACATGTTGGTTAGTGGAGGTATGTGAAGTCGTAGCATATATATAATTTTGGAAGGTCAAGGGTTCGAAACCCCCGCCCAACCATTCCGCCATTGGTTACGTTATACATTGGATATGCGATATATTACTCCGTTGTTCCATTGGTTATACATGGTTTGTATGGTTGTAATATACCATATGTGGTTGATATTTGCGGTGAATGTGGGATATATGCAATAACATTAAATCAAAGGTTCGGTGGTCGTGGGGTTGACCCCGACCGTCCAACCTTTTTCCAGCACCCTTATCCGATACGCAATAAATGTAAACTCATCGATTTCATTACCAAGGCCTGCAATAGCCCAACCGGTGAGCTAATTCAGGCGAAGTCGTTGCCACTCCAAGAGGTCAAGGGTTTGATCCTCCCTAATCCCAAAAATTTTGGAAATGAGGCCAAATTGGGCAAAATCTGGGCTGCCACATATCGGCATTGGATTGGCCCGTATGAACCAATCACAAACTACCACGTCACCTCCTCTGCTAACATCATCCAAGACCTATGGCTCATTCCGGGGTTGACATGTGTCTTGATGATGTAGGCATTAACCATTGACCTGGTTGACTGTTGACATTTGACTTTTGACTTTTTTGCCCTAGTTTTCCACAAACTTTGACTGGCTCTAACTTCTCCATTCGGACTTGGATTTATGCACTGTTCACACCGTTGGAATCGTATCAATGAGAACTTCGACTTGATCCCATATTCATCTGCATTTGAAGACTTGGATCTAGAGGCAACACTGGATCCATTTTGGATCACACACAAAGTTGTAAACATTGTCCGCAAGTGTCATCACGATCGTTTGAAGACATATTTCAACTGTCGCACTTGTTTCTCTTAACCTTTGAGTCAATGTCACTAACCACATGTTGTCTTGTTGGTTTGAGGTGTCTTGTCATTGAGTCATGCTAAGTGTGTGATCACATTGTCATGTATTGATCAGGTGCTCAAAAATTTTCTCAAAATTCAAAGTTGTCGAGTCGGTGTCGAACCTAAATGACCGTGTAGTGCTCGTCATCCTGAATCTGGCAACTCATTTTACATGAAATGGACTCCGTATGATCCCAGAAACATATTCTGTTTATTTTCCTAAACATAGGAATTTAAAAAAAAAATATGCAAGTAGCCAGTCATCAGTCCGTACTACTGACGTGGCACTGATTGGGCATGCCTACATGGTAGGGTGACTATGCATATGACTATTTTCCTCCATTGAATTAGATGGTGCCAAGTGGCACGATTTCATTGGTGTAGATTGGGCGATTTTCATTGGTCGGTTGGTGGCCAACCAAAAGCTACCATGTGGCCTAGCCAGGGGCCACCACGTGGCATCCCAAGCACCACCAAAAATTGGGTAAGGTCCGAGCAGCAGTGGGCGGGGGTTGGACTCGCGACCTCTAAGTGACAAGTCCAAGCCATTACCAACATGTCACATGGTAGTTCTTAATAACTATTGTTGTCAGTTTGTGTTTAAACCTTAAGTGGTGTGCCATCCAGGAAAGGGGCCAGCCCCTAGGTGCGTGCCACCCAATAGAACCGTAGACAGAGTAGAGTGGGGGGCTAGTTGTTGGCCTTAGCCCCAGGCATGTGGCCCCCTATGTGGCCTAATTTTTGAGATTAAGGCCTCATTGGGCATTTAATCCATTCAACAAATTTGCCTGGAATTAGGCGAAATCAACACTTAGTTAGCGGAATTGGAGGCAAAATTGTAGGATGGTGCCGGATTTTGGGGAAATTGAGGTGCGATTAGCAGAAAGACTTGGGGAAGACATAAATTCTTCAGTTTTTGACCAAATCAGGAGCAAAAAGAGGCTAGACAGGCATTTTTGGGCATTTTGGAGCCATTGGAATAGGTTTCAGAGTTATTTGAGCATTGTAAACTAATGTATTCACACTTTTTAGCATAATAGAGAGGTCCAAGCCATTGGAAGTTGGACCAAGGAAACGTAGCCCAGGCGGGGTGAACTCCTTCATCATGTGTTGTTGTCATATTGTTTTGCTGATGTTCATGTACGTTATATGTTGTTGTTCAGTAATTTTTTTATGTTAATTTGTATATGAAATTTACATTAAAACATTCAAAAACTCATGTTAAAACTTGCAATTAACCTCATGAATCCTTAAGTACTTTTACATATTATGAACAGGAATTTAGCACAACAAAACTAATTTTCCGATTCATATCAAGTTTGGTATTAGAGCTCTTGTTTTCTTTGTGCAAGAGGATTTAACTGTTTGCAAGTGAATGTGATGCTTACAAGGTTGAATCTCAAGATAGGAGAAGGAAAGTTGGTTGAAGGTCCTGAAGTTGGGTCAAGGAGAAGGAGTGCAATATTTCCATAATCTCCACCACCATTTCTACCTCAAATTGTAGTTCAAGCTTTAGTAAGCATGTCACATGAAGGAGAGTTTGCAAATATGATAGAGGATGAGAAGGTTTTTAGGAAGGCTTTCTTTGACATGACACAAATGGTGAAAGTCCTCTATGAAGAGAGGAATACAAGACTGCAGGGTGAAAGCTCCAAGCCTCCAAAAGGAGAAGGTTCTTCAGGAGGAGGAGGTAATGGAAATGGAGGTAAACCTCCACCATATCCACCATCATCTTCATCTTCATCTTCACAGGCATCTTCATCCTCTTCCACTAATACAACCCTTACTCATACTCATCAACATACCTCAAAAGGAATTGGTAAAACACCCATGTTAAAACTTGATGTTAAATTTGAACTACCCATGTATAATGGTGAAGTGAATGCAAAGAAGCTTGACAATTGGGTTCGTCAGTTGGAGGTCTATTACATAATTCAAAACCTTCAAGATGATGATACAAAGATTCAGCTAGCTTCCTTGAGACTGGAGGGTGCAACACTAATATGGTGGGAAGCCAAGACACAAGAAGAGATAAAAAAATCATGGTAAGATATCAATTTCTTGGTCTGATTTAATTGCTGCAATTAAAAGACAATTTTACCCTCTAGCATATATACAGAAAGCCATCATGAATTGGCATAACTTGATGTTGAAATATGGCAACAAGAATATTCCAATTTAATTTGTCCTTGAATTAAATTGTGAATTAAAATCGAATTTATTCTTAACAGCTACTTGGAAATAATTAATTAATTTATTTTAAATTAATTAGTTGGAGAAATTCAAGTTAGGAGTCTTTCTGAAGTGATGAAAGAGTTATCCCTTAAATTAAGGAGATAAGATTGAGTTATATTTGGGTTTTAATTAGTTAACTCAGTTTACTGAGTTAAGTCCAGTTAAATTAGTTCCAAACTGTTTGAGGAACTAATAGTGAGTTGATGCATTAATGCACTCAACTTGTGCTACTCCAGTTAATTGAGGATTCCCTCATCAGAAACTCATGCATGTCTATTCTAAGAAAGACCCAGTTGAGATTAATGTTCAAGGACAGTGTACTATCAGTTGCATGTGTTTTCTCATGGAGAAAACTCATGCATGTAGTCAAGGATTATCCTTGATGATTGCACAATTTTGAAATTTAGTTTTCCACTTGGTAATAGGAAAATCATCCACAAGGAACAACACAAGGAAATAGGAGCTTGGAGGGAAGAGAGGAAGGTTGGAGAGAAGCCAAGATTGCCTATGAGCATCTATGAGGATTGTACTGAGAGTTGGCTAGCTATGAGAGCTAAGGCTTTGTATTATTCCTATGTATTTCCACCATGTATGATAATAGAATAGATGGGGTCTTTATCTGAGGATTTCCCCAAAGTATTTTCATGTGTATTGTGCCATTGATTCTTCTTCTTCTGGTTATATTGTTCAACTCGATCTTTAAGCTTCCGCAAATTGATAGTAGAAGTAGGTTATAGTATTCTTCTTTGATTTATATTGCATTATCGGGTTAACCTATCACAGATTTTCTACATGGTATTAGAGTTGTGAACAGTATACTGAGAAGAGAATTCAAAGTTTGAAGTTCGGGGTTGCAGGTGCAAATCAAATTCATATCATACTTCAAGGTTGGCCAATGGAATTCTATGGCTTGAGACTCAAGTATGCCTTGGAAGGTAGCTTGAATTACATAGCATGGAAAGATAGAATGGAGGCTGTATTAGAAGACAATGGCTTGAAGGAATTCATTAATCAAGAAATCCCAAAGCTGGCTTCAACTAATGCACAAGAGTTGGCTGAGTGGAAGAAGTGTGTGATGAAGGCGAGACAGATCATCCTTGAGGGAGTTTGAGACCATATTGTCTCGAGTCTCCATGGGAAGGATACTCCATTTTCAATGTGGAAGAAACTGAAGGACCTCTACCAGAACAGTAGCGACCAAAGAAAATTGCTGCTCAAGGATAAGCTTCAAAGAATCAAGATGGAGAAGGGCGATACAATTTCCACATATCTGAACAAGATCACCACCTACAGAGATGAGCTTGGAGGTGTGGGAATAACTACTGCTGATGATGATATGGTGAGCCTCACTCTCCTTGGCCTTCCAAAGAGTTGGAATAGCTACTAAGACTCTGTGAATGGAAGGGAGAAATTTCCAGATTAGGAATGATTGTGGTCGGATCTTATGCAGGAGGAGATTAGGAGGAGCATACGAGATGGTTCTTCATCCAAGAATGATGATGAAGAAAATCTGGCCTTAGCAAGTAAGGCAAGGAAAGGGAAGGGGAAGGCTTCCCATTTCAAATCGAATTCTTTTCATGGAGGGAAGAAGGGTGACATGTCTAAAGTAAGATGCTTTAATTGTCACAAGATGGGACATTATGCGACTAATTTCCCATCGAAGAAGTCCAAGAAGGGATCCTTAGAAGGATCGGAAGGTGAGGCATTAGCCTCTCAGTTCGAAATGGACTTTACCCTCATCAAATGCATGGTGTCATCGATGATGGGTTGTGTCTGGTATCTTGACAGTGGAGCCTCATTCCACATGACTGGTGATAAAAAATTATTCAGTGCCTTGGAGGAGAAAGACCTTAAGATGCGCATAGAGATGAGTGACAATGGAAGGTATAGTGTTTCAGGAGTGGGCACAGTTGCTTTTCAGAGGGAGCATGGAGCTCCTCTCACCTTGATAGATGTGATATATGTGCCTGGACTGAAGAAGAACTTGTTATCGGTCGCGATGTTGGAGAACAAAGGCTATGATGTTCTCTTCAATAAAGGAAAGGCGTTCTTAAGACACATAGCCACGGGTCAAACCAAGAGGATAGGGATTCGGGTGAATAATCTCTATAAACTAGAGGTAGATGATTGTGCAGCATTAAGTACGAAAGTAGAGTTGGTACAAAGCCAAGACATTGGCGAGCTGTGGCATAGGCGGTTGGGCCATTTGCATCACGGGGCTTTGAAGATAAAGCAACAAATATCTAGAGGACTTCCCAAAGATAAACTTGAGAAATTTGACACATGCAAAGGTTGTACCATGGGAAAGTACACCAAGTCTTCCTTTCATGATCGAGACAGTTGAGCAGAGGCTATCTTAGAGCGAACTCATATTGATTTGTGTGGACCATTCTCGATGGCATCCACAGCGAAGAAAAGGTATTATGTGATTTTAATTGATGACTATTCTCATCAATGTTGGATTTATTTCATGTAGAAGAAGGACCAAAATTTCACAAAGTTTTGTGAGTTCAAACCTTTGGTTGAGAAAGAGTCAGGGAAGAAGATAAAGGCCTTGAGAAGTGACAACAGTGGAGAATATGTATCTCAACAGTTTAAGGACTTCTATGCAACGGAAGGAATTAAACGAGAGTTAAGGTCACCTCATAACCCACAATAGAATGGGGTGACCGAGAGGAAGAACATAACTATTGTAGGGGTAGCATGGGCAATGCAACATGACCAAGGCCTATCACTTCACTTGTGGGTTGATGCATGCAACAAAGTGGTCCATTTGCAGAATAGAAGCCCGCATCACATACTTGGGATGAAGACACTAGAGGAAGCTTTCTCTTGTAATAGACCAGATGTGGGTCACTTCAGGATATTTGGCTCATTGGTATATTGCCATGTGATAAAGGATGCATGGAAGAAGCTTGTGTCGAAAGTAGAGTTGGGGATATTTTTGGGGTACACTGATACACCTCACAACTATCAGGTGTACTTGCCTACCAGTCGGAAGAGAGTGGTTTGCAGAGATCTCAAGTTTGATGAGCAGAAGGCCATGTGAGTTTCCCTTGAGAGGGAGATCCAACTACAGGCTGTGGAGGAACTATTGGTTCCTAAGGCGGAGGAGCCTCAGACTGATGAGGAGTAGCCGCATGTAGAGGTTCCATGATTGGAGACATCCACTCAAGCAGAGTCTTCCAGAGATGGATGGAAGCGCACAAGAGAAGCTGACAGATTGTTGGAGAATACGAAAGAGAATGTGGGAGCACCATCTTCTCAGCACAGACAGAGGAGGTCACCTGAGAGGTACACTGGATACATGGCCCTTGCTGGGGAATGTGTTGAGACCAAGCCATCTTCCTTTGAGGAAGCAGTGCAACAGCTGATTTGGGTTGATGCTATGGTGGAGGAGTATGACTCCATAATTCGTAACAGTGTTTGGGACGTGGTTCCGATACTGGAGAACAAGTCAGTTGTGAGTTCCCATTGGCTTTATAAGGTAAAGAAAGCTACTAATGGTAGTGTGGAGAAGCATAAGGCAAGATTTTTTGCCCATGGATTTTCACAGGTCGAGAGGATCATGTTGCTGCAGTATATTTCGACAGAGGAGCAAGATGCTGACATTTTGACAAAGGCATTGTCAAAGTGTAAATTCGAGTTCCATAGAGACAGGATCAAGGTGGCAGATAATCCCTTTCTCGTTTAGAGGGAGTGTTGAAATATGGCAACAATAAAATTCCAATTTAATTTGTCCTTGAATTAAATTGTGAATTAAAATCAAATTTAGTCTTAACAACTACTTGGAAATAATTAATTAATTTATTTTAAATTAATTAGTTGGAGAATTTCAAGCTAGAAGTCTTTCTAAAGTCATGCAAGAGTTATCCCTTAAATTAAGGAGATAATATTGAGTTACATTTGAGTTGTAATTAGTTAACTTAGTTTATTGAGTTAAGTCCAGTTAAATTAGTTCCAAACTGTTTGAGGAACTAATAGTGAGTTAACAGTGAGTTGATGCATTAATGCACTCAACTAGTGCTACTCCAGTTAACTGAAGATTCCCTCATCAGGAACTCATGCATGTCTATTCTGAGAAAGACCCAGTTGAGATTAATGTTCAAGGACAGTGTACTATCAATTGCATGTGTTTTCTCACAGAGAAAACTCATGCATGCAGTCAAGGATTTATCCTTGAGGATTGCGCAGTTTTGAAAGTTAGTTTTCCACTTGGTAATAGGAAAATCATCCACAAGGAACAACACAAGGAAATAGGAGCTTGGAGGGCAGAGAGGAAGGCTGGAGAGAAGCCAAGATTACATGTGAGCATCTGTGAGGATTGTACTGAGTTGTGGCTAGCTGTGAGAGCTAAGGCTTTGTATAATTCCTATTTATTTCCACCATGTATGATAATACAATAGATGGGGTTTTTACCTGAGGATTTCCCCAAAGTATTTTCATGTGTATTATGCCATTGATTCTTCTTCTTTTGGTTATATTGTTCAACTCGATCTTTAAGCTTCCCCAAATTGATAGTAGAAGTAGGTTATAGTATTCTGCTTTGATTTATATTGCATTATCGGGTTAACATATCACAGATTTTCTACACTTGAGACAAATTAAAGGTCAAAATGTGCAAGATTACATCCAAAAATTTAGAAGAAGGTCTCTAATGTTAGGTGTATATTTGCAATCATAAGACACGTTTATGAAGTATATAGGGGGTTTACACAGTTATATTAGGCATACTATCCTTATGTTTAATCCCAATATTCTAGATGAGGTTTGTGTGCAAGCCACTCGTCTTGAGGCAAGAGGGAAAAATACTCTAGTAGAGGGTAGTAAAAATTCATTTAAGGGTAAAGGAAAAGAAAAGGGTTTCAAAGTGAAAGGAAAGAAAAATGCATCCATTAAGAAGGAAGGAGAGAAAATAATATGAAAAAATTGTTCCAAAGAGGGTCACGATGAAGCTCATTGTTGGAAGCTTCATCTTCAGATGAAACCAAAGAAATTCAACAACAAGGGAAAACAAAAGATAGTTGCAACCACTCAGCAGTATTTGGGATTCGATTCAGGTGATGAAACTAAAGTCACAAGCATGGGGATAAAAGGTAAGGACTCCATTGCTAGCACTATTACTTCAAATTTACACAATGAAACTCCAAATGAAAAGAAGAGGATAGAACTTTTCCACATAAGGGTAATCTCAAAACATAGCAAAATTGATACTCTTTTTTATAGTGGCTCTCAAGCCAATCTCATCTCTGAAAACATTGTCAAAATTTTAAACTTGGAAACCATTCCACATCATAAGCCATATCCATTAGGATGGGTGTGTGACAATGCATAATTGCAAGTAACTAAACAGTGTAGACTGAAATTCGCCATTTCTTCAAATTTCATAGATGAAGTGGATCTTGATGTTGTGCCATTAGACATATGTGGTATAGTTTTGGGTACCCCATATCTCTATGACAGAAAAGATACCTTCCATAGACATGAAAACAAATACCATTTGCTCAAATATGGAGTGGAATACATTGTAAGAGCCCATAGCAAGAAACTAAATCTTTCACTTGTAAATGTAGGGCAGATGAAAAGACTAGTGAATTCTAGTAAGAATTTTGTGCTTCTAATGATCAAACCCAAGAATGATATTGATAATGAATCTTTTCAAGGTTGTGACTCAAGATTGAAATCTGAATTGGTTGATGTTGTTAACCAATATGATGATATGTTTCAAGAACCAAAAGGATTTCCTCCTAAGAGAGGAATCCAACATGAAATACAGTTTCAACAAGATTGTCCTCTTCCTAACATTGGCATGTACAAGATGTCAGTGATGGAAAGTGAAGAAATTAAAAACAAAATTCAAGAGTTGTTGGATAAAGGGATCATCAGGCCAAGTTCTTCGCCATGTGGGTCCCCTATCATTTTGGTACCAAAGAAGGGTGGAACATGGCACATGTGTGGACTTCCGTGCATTGAACAAGAGTACGATAAAGAATCATTACCCACTGCATAGAATAGATGATTTACTTGATCAATTGAAAGATGAAAACTATTTTACTAAGTTGGACTTAAGGAGTCGCTACCATCAAATTAGAATTGTTGAAGGATACATTTGGAAGACAAAACAAGGTTTGTTTGAATGGCTAGTTATGCCTTTTAGTTTATATAATGCTCCTGCTACCTTCATGCGTGTGATGAATGATGTGTTGAGGCCATTTCTTGATGAGTTTGTTATAGTCTACTTAGATGACATCTTAATTTTCAGTAAATCTCGTGATGAACATGTCGTGCATGTGAAAAAAGTACTTGATGTCTTAAAGAAAGAACAATTGTATTTAAATATGTCAAAGTGTGAGTTTGGAAAAACTAATTTAGTTTACTTGGGTCATGTTGTTGGAGGAGGTGAGTTGAAAATAGATCCCTCCAAGGCTGATGTCATTTTGAATTGGCCAAGGCCCAAGACAGTTGCTGAGGTAAGAATTTTTTTGGGAGCAACCCAATATTGGAGGAAATTCATTGCTAACTTTTTCTCTATAGCAGCGCCTTTGCATGCATTCACTAGTGCGAAAAAGGTTTTCCATGGGGAGGAAAACAGCAAAAGGCCTTTGATGCATTGAAGGAAAAGATCAGTTCAGCCCCAGTACTTGCACTTCTGAACTTGATACAGTCATTTGAGATCGATACTGATGCTAGTGACTACGCCATGGGTGCAGTCCTCATGAACATGGTAAGCCTATATGTTTTCATTCAGAAACTTTTAATGGTGCAGTGATTCATTATCCTACACATGACAAGGAATTGTATGCATTGGTGCAAAGTGTGAAAAAGTGGAAACACTATTTCATGGGTAAGGAAACAATCATTCGCATTGATCATCTACTATGGCAATACTTGCAATATTAATCTAAGTTGCAGCAATCAAGGCACTTCCGATGCATGGGTTTTCTTCAACAATTCCATATGGTGATAAGGTATAAGAAATGTACCTACAATAAAGTTGTTGATATGCTTTCTAGGCCTATTATTAGTGTAGCTACTTTACTCAAGCATAATTTTGTTTTGCATGAAGGTTATATTGATTGGTATGCATTAGACAATGACTTTCAAGATGTTTATGCAAGCTTGAGTGAAGGTAACCAATTAGAGGAACTGGATTATCATTTGCATGATAACTTATTGTACCATCTTGGTAAGCTTTGTATTCCACAGGGAGAAAGAGTTATCATCATAAGAGAGGCACATACTTCTCTTATTACTAGTCATTTCGGAGTAAGTAAGACGGTGGTACATCTACAAAGGTATGTTATTGGCCTCGTATGCATGAAAGTGTGTCACGTTTTATTAAAGGATGTTCATTATGTGGAGTCAATAACCCTAGCAATAGGATGTTAGGATTGTACACACCACTTCTGGTACCTTCATGACCATGGGAGAGTGTTTCTATGAATTTTGTAGGTCTTCCATTTTCAAAAAGAGGTCATGATTATTTGTATGTAATTGTGGATAGGTTCAACAAAATGCGTATTTTGATGCCATGTAAAAAGAAAATTACAGATGAACAAACTTCTTAGTTATTCTTTCAGAATGTATGGGTGCATTTTTGATTACCCCCATTGTTACACAGTAATTTGTCACCATTGGTCACCGTCCCTATCGCCCCGTTTCCGTACATTGGAGGATGCATTCCGGGACCTGTGAGCAGTGACATAACCCAAAAACACTTGCATTATGTTCCCCTGAGTATATACTTCATGTTCCCTGAAGACACCTCCTGCAAATTATCCCTGAAAAGTGCTCTTTTTCCATTGGCGCGGGTCCACAGTGTCTCATCCGCGCCAATCATGGAGATACTCAAAAGAGGGCGCGACCATTGGCGCTCTGTCTTAGAGCAACAGTCGCGCCAACCAAGTTTGGTCATGCTTTTTGCCTTAACGCACGCCCGACTTTTGTTTCCTTCATTACATGGAGCTTTTTGAGGATAAAGATCAGTCTTATGTCGAGTTCTATCCTATCTCCATCTTTAATGGCTTTTGGGGATAATGTTAATCCATGATGGGTGTCCCGGTTCATTGTATCCTCCTCCCTTCTTCATCTATATAAGCTTGTCCTTATGCACTTGACAAGCTAGTTCGAGTCATTGAGAGTTCCGAAGTGCTGAAGTTCTTGAGTTCTTAGTTTTTGAGTAATGCTAGTTGTGATAGTGAAGCATAGAGAGGTTATGCTGCCGGAGAGGAGATACATTGCAAGACACATATAGTTGCTCACCCAGCCAGAGGAGAGGTTCAACGTCAGAACCTTGGTTGTAACTTTTCCTGTCTATTACTCATTAATAAACGACTGATGTTATAGTTCCAATCTCATTGTCTACTATAGTGATGTTTGATTTATTTCCTTTCTGACTGAAATATAGTTGTACTATTGGTGGATTTTATGCTTGTATCTGTTTCTTCCTTTGCATGTGCAGGTGTCCGTTTGCAAGGATCGCAAGGATATCAACTCTGCATCGACTTAAGCGTTGGACTCCAGGTTGGTCCTCTTAATTCACCCTTAGTGTATAACTAGGAACTTGCGTAGCAGCGTGATTTGATTGTGGCTAGTTCTGTCTTAGGCTAGTGGGATCGCCTCTATCCGCAGAGGGGATCTACCTATCCAACACAACTTGGTAAAGTAAATTTCTCCCTGCAATTCATCCAATAATTCATCATTGACAGGAATGGGAAATTTATTTTTAATAGTGAGCTTGTTGATCTCCCTATAATCCGGACACATGAACCATTATCCATCCTTCTTGTGCACCAATACCACCATAACAGAGAAAGAACATTGACTAGGTTGAATTATACCAGCCTCTAGCATTTATGCAACCATACATTCAATTTCACTCTTTTGGGCATAGGGATATCTGTGAGGCCTGATGTTTGGAGGAACACTTCCTAGAATCAAATGAATAGCATGATCATGATCATGAATAGGTGGGGGGCCTTTGGGAGTCTCAAATACCTTGGAATGATTGTCCAAGGCTTTTTGGAGATCTGGAGAAATAGATGATTTTGACGTGGGAACCTCTAGCGAACATAATTGTGCAATTACGCCACGTTGTTCTTTATTTAGAAGCTTTTTCATGCCGTTAGAGTTAATTAACTTTCTCAGTTTCCCTGCGATACCCCTTAATTCAAATTCCTTTCCTTCTGAAAAACAAATTCAAGAAAAGTTCTTGAAAATTAAAAGTTATTGTACCCAAAGATTGTAGCTGTTGGACTCCTAGTACAACATCAGCACCACCCATTGGAATGGAAAGCATTGGACTATTCAACACATATTCTACCATGGATAGCTTGATATTATGGCGCTTTCCAGAGAAATTTATGGTTCTTCCATTTGTAACCATCACTTGACACTTTGGTGTTGGATATAGGAAGCAATTCAATTCCTTCGCTATCTTACAATGAATAAAATTATGGGTACTACCTGAATCAATCAACACTATTACATTTTGCTTCTTGATATGTCCTTATATATTGATAGTTTGAGGAGTGGTTATTCCAGCCAATGCATTACAAGATATGGTCGGATTCATTTCTTCTTTCTCTAGGCTTTGTTCCTGGTGTGTATCCTCTTCTTTTGATGTTTCTTTTTCATTTTATTCTTCCTTTTCACAATCTATGTAAAATAATTTCTTCTCAACACACTTATGACCTTTAGTGTATTTTCTATCACAACTATAACAAAGCCCTTTTTCTCCTTTTTCTTCCAATTGTTACGGTGTCAACCTTGTAAGTTGTGGAAAGCTAGGGGAAACAACACTTCCATCTTTATAGTTTTGATTGGTAGGCTTCGTTGTTGCCATAATTTTGCTTTCAATTTTTCTTGCCAACCTGAACGCCTTCTCCAATGAATTAGGTTCCTAAATGCGAACCTCATGTTGGATGTTATCCTTTAATGTCCCTATGAGCACATCAATCCTATGCTCCTCTGGAATATCTTTTACCCTTATATTCAATTTTTGGAAGTCCTCAATGTGCTCTACCATTGAACCTTTTTGTTTGAGATTTATCAATTGGCTAAAAAAGGTGTTTCTTTTTGTATCCTCATAACGTGCTATCACTTCTTCCGTAAAAATTTCCCAAGTGACAATTTGTTTACGAGAGCAAAGCTATCGAGACCATACAAACTGATTGGGTTCCAAATATAAAGTTGCAATGTGTACCTTTTGTGTGTTTTTCACATTGTGGAGATCGAAATATTGCTCCATCTGTAGTATCCATGTTACGGGATCCTTGCCATAAAACTTCCTCATATCGATCTTTGGAACGTGGTGGGTCTTCAATCCAATGTTAGAATCTATGAAATCATGATTAACATTTATTTTGTTCTCATCATGAGTTTCCGCATCTTTGTCAAATCTATCTTCAAATTTTCCATGTTGCGTTTAAGTTTTGCTACTATACCATCCATCTTAGCTTCCATGCCATCCATCTTAGCTTCCACGCCATTCTTTAAACCATCCATCTTAGCTTCCATGCCTTTCTTTAAACCATCCATATTAGCTTCTGTTACTTTTTGTGAGAGTGAAATTTGTTGCACTTGGTCTCGTAATTTTGATATATCATGTTACATTTCCTCCTCTTCTTCATGAGTCATGCCAGAGGTTTCAGGTTGCTTACTACGTGTTTCCATTTTCTTTCTTCGAGGCATCTATTAATGATAATTGTGCTTCACTATGTCCTTTGAATTCCTTCAAACTAATTTTTCAAACCAAACTTATGCAAAATCTTAAAAAGAATACACACATTTTTTGGCTTTGTAGGAGCTCGATATTGAATCGGTCGTATCTATGTAATTTCAGATCTCCAAGGTCTGAAATGTCATCTGGTCATAGCCCTCCAAGTCCTCATTTAAACCCCACAAGTATGATCGAGATTTGATTCTCCATGAAAGAGTTATTCCAAATCTCCCATGATGACATGATTATACTCTAGTTAAGTAGAGAGAATTTGTACGAAGTTCCACGTCTCATTTTTTCAATATTTATACTTGAAACCAATACATATAAATCTACATTATATCCTTTTTCTGTACCTTTTTACAAAATTTCAATCTGATGCTTAGAGAGAAAGTTATGACGCTTTTCCCCAGGTCACATGTTTGAGATATAATTTGGGAGCCTGCAAAAACCCTAACTTCCTTGGATCATATCTCCAACAATATAGTGCGAAAAGATCTTAAATTTGTACCTGAGGTTCATCAAGATTTCATCTCAAATGGGTTTTAATTTTAACCTCTGCAACGTCATAGAAAAAATAGTTATAGCGAAAATTCCATGATGATTTGTTTGAAGCAGCGAAACCCTAGAATCCAAAGCTCTGATACCAATTGTTATGCAACCAACTCACAAAATAGAAGAAAATATAGAGCAACGACTTCAAAATCAACGTTTTCAGGAGGGAAACCTCCTTTAAATTACACAAATGAAAAATTCTTGGATGATACAAATGACAAGACCTCCTTTCTATATATAGGAGTCTAATGGGTCACAATATAGTCAAAGTTGACATAACAATAATAATGTAAGGGCACAATAATAACAATAAAAATAGTGGGCTTCTATGGGGCACAATAATAACAATATGGGGACAACATGGGAACAACAATAACAGTAAGGGGCTAAAATTACAATAATAATAAGGGAATACACTAGTATTATAGGGGCCTAACAGACTAACTCCCAAAACTGCGCAGAAGTTGTCCCAAAACCCAATCCAGTTTGCACTTCCTGCAAGATCTTCCGTCAAGCCTTTCGCTGGTCAACCAGAGAAATGAATTAACTTGTGACCCATGGTTGTACTATTCTCCAAAATTATGAAGATTTGTCCTCCATGATCCCTTCTTCCCTGCTCTACAACCAGCCCAGGAGTTGCACAAAGATGTCTTGTCACCATCCCTTCTTCCCCTCTCTACAACCAACCCAGGAATTGCGTAGAGATGTGCTTGGCCTGCCCTTCTTCATCGCTCTGCAATCAACCTAGAAACTGCACAGAACTGTTAGGCAGGATTCCCTACTAACCTGCTATGTTCTCGCTCTGAAAAATGCATGGATATGGCTGCTACCAACCCTTCTTCCCCGCTTTGCAATCAACCCATAAACTGTGTAGAACTGTCCAGGCCTAGAGTGTCTCCCAAGATTGTGCAATTTTGACTAGCAATTCCTACAACCCGATCTTGTCCTCCTCTCGAAATCTACACAGATTTTTCTGCCAGTACCTCCTGTTGCCCGCATTGTCTTCACTAGAGACATTGCGCAGATCCCAGCTGGATGACCTGTCCAGTGTTCCCCTTGAAAATTATGCATATTGGCCTAGCAGCTCCCCAACACCTTGTCTAGCCTTCCTCCCAGAAACTGCGCAATTCTACCTCCCAATTGGGTTTTGTCCCGCAACTATCACTATTTTCCCAAATTGCGAAAATCTTCCTCCCAGTGACATCTGCACAGTTTTTCCCGACAGTGCTCTAGAGCCTCGCATCCCGGCCTGAGCTATGCTTTGCGCAGTTTTAATGCCTTGTCCCTCTCCCGATCACCTGCACCGAAACAGAAAACAATGCATCATGTTATACTAGGAGGTTTGTGGATTTGATGTCATCTCATCATGAGTGATTACAAGAACAGGTACATCGATGAAACATGGCGCGACGATGAACAGTGTGGAAAAGAGGCACATGCTAGAAGACTTTCTCGCAGTCGAATGAACACATGAATCACATCGAGCAAGTGAGCGAAAGGGACACATTCACATGCACCATCAAGCAAAGACCAAGACCATTGAAGACCCTGCGCACTTTGCCATGTGGAGCTGAAGACATATTACACCGAGAGCATACCATCACTCAACAACACAACAGCTCAACACGGACACCACATTCAACCAGTTTATGTCAGCAGTGTCACGTTGAGTTGTCATGAGTTGTCTCAGCCACATCACTACTATGAGCCATACTTGTTATAATCAATGTAATGTAAACTGGAAGTCTAAGAGACCCACATATGAAGTCAAAGAGTCATGTAAAGTCAAAAATTCATAGGAAGTCAAATAGTCATGAGGGAAGTCAAAGAGTGACAAGGGTTAATTACACCCCCTTGGCTATATATACCCCCTCATTATATGAGAAAATGACTTTTCACCTTGGCTCCTCCCACATAGCCTTGAGAGTCTGTAATTTGTTCTTCGAGGAGCGAGGAGTGGCTCCAATGTCCCACTATTGGGACTAGTGATGTATGGTGTACAGATGTTTCTTGGATATTTTTCTTAATTCAGAAGCTTGTCTCAGACCAGCATGTTTTCACGTATGTTTTGTATCCGTTTGTAAGACTATTATTTAAACGTTTGTAATGCACGTTTGCTTAACCTGTACTAAGATAGTTGAACTATTTCAGTTATTTTAGTACTCATATTGTTGAAGATGTGTTGTATTGTTTATCGTTGTTGTCCCGTCCGTGTGGACTACTCTGTCAGACATTAGATAGGTCATCTTTGTGTTTTCTTGGTTTTAACGACCGTCACCCCCGTGTCGACTATTGCGGTGGACGGTGTACGTGTTTTCCCTTGAACTTTGGTTTTCACAACTGCTGCATCTGCTATGGATTATTCTGCTGGATGTTGGGCAGAGCCTTGTTGTTCGTGTGTGTTTCTTCCTAGGTTGGGACTATTCCCTCTCATCAAGAGGCTTACTTTACCCCCCCTTTTGGAGAGTAAGAGAACCCAAACACAAAGTTACACTACGCACTCACTAGGCACACTCACCTTGATTTCTCGAAGTTACAAGCATAACACTCTCATGTGCTGAACAACAAGAGCTAAGGAAAATCCCTAAGTTAAGGGCAAACAGGCCATCGTACCGAATGGGACTCCTACACCAAACAGTGTGAGGTCTACTAGGGACTTCATACCGGGGAGATCCCATAAATGTTGGTGGGTCTAGCACCATCAACAGATAGTGAAGCAACTAAACTTTCACTCATGGGTAAAATTGAAAGTAAGAACTCTAAAGATAAAACAGATTCAAAATGATGCCTCCAGAAGTAGAAGATCAAGGCAAGTCAGAAGCAATGGAAAATGATGTGCCTATGCTAAGCAAAGATAATTACCAATAATGGAAAGAAAAGATGAAGTCTAATATAATGAACCTTGATGTTTGGTATCTAGTATGTAATGGCTACACCAAGATTCCTCCATCATAAGAGGAAGTGCAAAAGACTGTAAGGCTTTGAGTGACATCTTTTGTAGCATACTTGATCCAACATTAAATAAGGTTATGAATTGTACAACTACAAAGCAAGTGTGGGATAAGCTACAAGCAATCCATGAAGAAATTCCAAAGGAATATTCTTCATCAAGGGAGCTATCACGTAATCCTATCCCAAACAATGTGTCAACCTTTTTTATGTCAAATGGAGTTGTTGATTCAGAAGAAGACATGTTAGGAGATATTTTTTTTATCTTAGAACAAAACTTGATCTTTATTTGAAAAAATATTGTAAATCTTAAAGATAAGTTGCAGGAATATGATAACAAGGATCATATTAAATTAGTAAATGCTATTGTGGAATCTAAACAATATTGAGATTGTCTCCCTAAGATCATATTTGAAAAATCAGATAAGCAGAATGAAGAACTATTTCAAGACTTTGAAGAACAATAAAATGGGCTAAAAGAAGAGATTCTCAAATTAAAGTAGAAAGTGGAGGAAGGAAGAAGGGTTGAAGGAAGTATGAAGAATTAATATCTAGAAAAGGAAAAGAAATATCAAATAATGGAGGTTGAGATAAACATCCTAAAAAGTAAATTAGAAGAAAAAGATAAACATTTGTGATTTCAAGATAGTACTAAGATTTTGGATAATATTCTTAGTAGTCAAAGTTCTCCTGCCATCAAATCTGGTCTTGGTTTTCATGAAATTATTGAAGGAGAATCTAGTTCACAAGTTAAGGCAAGGAATTTAAAGTGTAACAATGCAAAACTTGAAATTCTCATCAAAGAGATAAGAAGTCAACCTGATCAACAACCAAAGAAAGTGAACCTTCAAAGAAAATCCTTTACTCCTAATTATAGAAATGTTAATTGATTCTCTCCTCTGATCAATAATGTTGAATGTTTTATATGTCATAATTATGGACACATTGTAGCCAATTGCAAAAGTAGATTGTTTCAAGCTAATAACTGTCTCACAGAAAGATCATCAACTTCTAGGTACTTTAAGGGATATTGTTTTGCTTGCAATATATTTGGTCACAAAGCCATTGATTGCAATAGAAGGAATATGAAACATAAATATTATGATTCCTCTGCTCATATAAGATGTTATGCTTGTAACATGTTTGAGCATTTAGAAAAAGAATGCAGGAACAAGTCTATGAATCATCGCAGACAACATGGTATGCAACCAGTTAAGAATATTGATGTCATAAGACCTCAAAAAGATGGATCCACCAACATTTCTCATAATAAATAGAAAGAAGAAGAACATATAAGGTGTGGTCTTGCTCTCTACTCATTTGAAGAAGAAGATGAATGGTACATAGATAGTGGATGCTCTCATCACATGACTAGAGATAAGAGTAAGATGGAATCTCTCAAGAAAAACCAATATGGTAATGTTATTCTTGGAACTAATGTTCCAACAAAAGTTCTGGGAAAGGGTAAAGACATAATTAATAAACATAGAGGAGTAGTTGATGCTTTATTAGTTCAAGGACTAAAGAAAAATATTCTAAGTGTAGGTCAAATGGAAAATAAAGGAAATATAATTGTGTTTACATCAACCAAGTGCAAGTTTATGGATGAAGAAACTGGAAATGGCATAACAAGAGGATATAGAAACCTAGAAAAATTATATGTACTTGAAAAATAAAATTCTTGTAGATATGAGGATTCTGACTCGGAGTAAAAGAAGGTGGTGCCCATTGCAGTCCATTATTCTTAAAAGAATACTTCCAACGGTGACTGCAGAAGTGATGTGAGGTACATGACCTCATAAGAACAAAAGGTTATTATCAGGTCCTCGAGATCAATGATGTATAATCTCAAGGGGAGAAATACATGTTTTATCTTGATGATGATTCCTATGATTGTTTTGATATTCATATTTCTTATACTACTGTCAGTGTATCTGGTGTAGTAACAGTAAACAGGTACATACAATCCAGGCTCAGGGGGAGCTGAATTTATGAAGTTTTAGTATTTTACTCCCTGTACACAGATCCTATGAAGACAAGTCACGTATATACGCAATTTCTGATCTGAACAATCGCGTATGTTTTGCTATGATGAAGAAACAATTGGACAGACTCAGAAAAAGGCTCTGATGTGCCTCAAACAATTATTATTTGGTTTTCTTGCTTTTATGATTGATAATTACAGTCTGTTAATCTTATTTAGAAGTGGTTTTTTCTTTTACAAATTATTTATGCCTTGATGGATAACCAATTGATGAAGATAATTTGATGTCCTTACTGATATATGAGATGATATGATCAGATCTGATAGTGAACAATGACACAATTTCAGGGGGAGCATTTTCTATGCTTATAACAATGTATTGTTGGCATTATGTTTGCTTTAGAATTTCTTGGTAAATAATGGTGATTATCAATGGTGATGTTGCTTATGTTGTTGAATTTCTTGAATGATGACGCATGAGTTGCTAATTATGGTTTATGCTTATCAAATGTGGGATATAAAGCTCTCTAGTGATGATACATGTATTGCTATGATTATTTGATGATGATGTTGTTGTCATGGATGATGCCTATGGTACATGTACATTATATGATGCAAATGGTTTTGTGAAGATATGGTATTTTATTGCTATATCTTTGGATGATACTTGGAGACATAGCATATGCTTGGTTGATGCATGAAAATATATGTTTCCTTGATGAAAATTGATTGAGGCTATTCCTACAAAGGGAGAGAGCAAGTTGACCTTGATAAGGTCAAGAGGATGAGTTGATAGCAGATATCTATGGAAAATATTATGTTGCATACTTGGTCACAGGTTGATGATATTGAAACTACATTTCCTTATATTACATATTGATGATGATTTGTTGTTGCTGCTATCTATGGTACAAATCCTACTTGGTATATGATGGTTGCGAAAGACTACCTTGGTTTTGTTACCTCACTATAAAGGTCCTTGACCTTGGTTATAAATGTCATATTTGTCTCTTGGTTATAAAGGTCATGTAAAGACCTATGCTATAAATCATTGTAAAATTTAGTCATGTGCGTATGGACCATTATGGTCAAGTCATGTAATCCCATCTTTTTGGGAATGTGATGTAGTTTGTAACCCCACTACATTGGGTGGTCAATGTAAGTTTGAGTTCTTGGTGATAAGAAAATTCATATTCAATTAATTCATAGAGTCATGTACTTCATTGCAAATCATTTAAAAGTTTCAACATTTTCTCAGGGGGTGCATGGTGAGTATCTAGTGTAGATCAATAGTGCTCATGTTTCTATAAGGAAATAGAAGCCTTCATTTAGTATTGATCATCCCTTTACCCTTGATGTCAAAGGGGGAAAGTAACTTGGTGCTTGACTTTCCATCAAGTCCAAAGGGGGAGATTTTTGGCATTATGACTAATGTGTTGTCCTTGATGGAAACCTACTTGATGAGTTGTCTTTTTATGGAAACCTACTTAATAAACATGTCAACATGATGGTAGCAGGATGAGTATTCAAGTCAGTACATATGTGACAGAAAGATTGGACAAAGGAATATCAGTTCAGAGATAGAGGAATGATAAATATGAAGTTTGAAGAAGTATACGTGGGTTCTATGAAGCAAAGTCGTGTACATACGCAAGTATGGGGAAGCAAAGTTGTGTATACATAGGTTATATGAAGCAAACTCAAGTACAGACATAGGTTTGGTGAAGAAAAGTCTTGTATACGTAGGTTATGTGAAGAAAATGGCATACACACACGAGTATGATGAAGAAAATGTGCGTACAGTTTCCGCACCATGGTATTCTAAATACCAAGGGTCTTTACCATGGTATTGACCCATAGTATTGAGCCCAACAATGGATATTTGATCCTATCAAAGAATACCATCGGCATTAGTGTGGTTTTGACCTGTGGTTTAGATAATGGCTAAGCTATATAAGGAGATGAAGATCAAAGTGTTTGGGTTTGCAAGTGATGAACATTTCATGAATAGTTAGATTCGAAGAAAGTGTGCATGTAATGAGCTACTAGTGAGATTAAGTATGCACCTGGGAATATACATACGCGGTTTTACGTGGGAATATACATATGAGACTAATTATTGAATAATCTACTTATGGGTTGATGTGATATGTGATGATAATGTTTTGACGAGTGATTATTTTGTGTATGCCAAGATATGGGTATGTCTGAAATTTTGTTGTGTGGCGAAGGTTTGTCTCAATAATTGCAGATATGTACATGGGTTTGATAACTCAAAAGGTGCATGCATACGCGGTTTTAATGTTGGTAAGTCATGTATCGATTCATATTTGTACGTGGTTTTGATTCTTGAAAAGTGCATATACACGTGAAAGTGTTTTGAGGAAACCACATATATAAGTTAGGGTTTTTACTGAAAAGATGTTTGATAAATCTAATCAGTCTTACTGTGTTTCTGCTCTCTGTCAATGAATTCATACTTGATGATCTTGGTTTAACAATGATGATTGAAGTTGAATTGACTGATTGAAGATTGATGATGTTGCTAGTTATATGTAATTGAAGATCTGTGATGGTTTTGTGATTGTTTCTAATGATTTAGTGGTTCAAGGTTTAACTCAGTGTGTGTTTCAAAATAACAGTGATTCAATTTCAAGGTTCAGTATTTTGAGATCTGTACGTACAAGTATGCTTCAAGGAAGTCACATATACATGCAGGTTTTCTAAATTAAAGTAGCGTATATATTCTAATATTTTATTGATCAGGGTTTTCAGTTGGTTCAGTGAGTTGATGTAATGTTTGGGTTCAGTATTGCTATTATGGTTATAGTGATTTAACTATTTTCGATGTTTGAGAATAATTTGATTGATTTGGGTCTTAGTTGATTTAGTGATTGTTTGATTCGGTTGGTTTAATGATTGAGTGATTTGTTGCAATGATCAGTTTCAGCTTTAATATTTGGTATTGTTCTTAAATGATGGTAGTGGGTCCAGACTAAAAATTTGATGAAAAGTGGCCTACATATTTTATGTTTTGGTTCAAGTGGATCCAAGGTGAAAAGTTATGAAACGTGGTCCACAAAAGTGTTGAGGGTTGGAGCTTTCAGTGAGGAAGTCGAAGCTTCCTTCCAACGGTAGCTGGTAAATCAAATGAGGGGTTTGGAGCTCCCTTCTAACGTGTTCCGATAAACGAGATCAGGATGTTGGAGCTCCCTTGTATTGGGTGTCAATAAATGAGATTAGGGGGTTGGAACTCCCTTCCAGTGGGTGCTAGAGAACGAGAGAAGGTTGTAGCCTTTTGCAAGTGGGTGCCTATGTGATGGTATGAGTCTGCGCTAGTACAAGATTGTAAGATGTTTTCTTTATAATATGAGATGAAGATAGAGACAACAAAAATAGTGGTTTTTCTCCCACATTGAGTTTCCACCTAAAAATATCAGTGTTTGATGTGTTACTTATGTGTGATGGTTTATTCTGTTCTTACTGCACATGGTAACTGATTAATTAATGCATGTTGAAATACGGATACATTGGTTTAAGTTAAACAAATGATGAATTAACTGAAAAGTAAGCTAATTGGATATATATACACTAGTTGTCTTCATAATAGTCACGTACATACACAGGTTTCTTTCAGTAAATTTGTGTACAGAAAAGTAAGTAAGAAAAGAAAAGTTCAAGTGGTTTTAAAATACTAGTTCCCCCCCCACTGAAGTTCTTGAATTCATTTGACACATATTCTCCACTGTTATTGCTCATGAGAGCCTTCACTTTCTTGTCATTGTCTTTCTCAACAAGTGCCTTAAATTCAAAAAATTTAGAGAATGTATGAACTTTCTTCTGCATGAATAAAACCCAACACTTACATGAGAAATCATCTACAAATATTACATAATACCTATGCTTGGTCATGGAGGTTGTTGAGAACAGTCCACATACATCTAAGTGAACTCTTTCAAATATCACTTACACTTGACTGCCCTTATCATGAAAGTTGAATTTGGTGTACTTCCCCAATGTACACCCTTTGCATGTATCTCTCTGCTTTAGTGTACCCTTGGGAAGTCCTGTAGAAATCTATTGTATGATCTTCAAATCTTTGTGGTGCAAGTGACATAATCTTCTATGCCACAATTCATTGATGTCTCAGCTTTGCACCTTCTCTGCTTTTGTGCTCAAAGCAGCACAATCTTCTACATCCATATTGTAGAGGTTCTTCACCTAAACCCCGATCTGCTTCACTTGTCTTGAGGCTATGTGACGAAAGAAAGCCTTTCCTTTTCTAAATATCACGTCGTAGCCACAGTCCTCCAACATAGAAACTGAAACCAAATTCTTCTTCAAACCCAGAACATACATGACATCTTTTAATGTGAGAGGAGAACCATATTCCCTCTGAAAAGTAACAGTACTGATGTAGATCGCGCTATACCTTCCATCATATCCCATTTCGATGTGCATCTGGAGGTGCTTCTCCCCCAAATCACTAAATAATTATTTGTTGTCGATCATATGGAATGAGGCTCCATTATCCAGATACCACACACTATTCATTATCGATGTCACCATGCAAGTAATGGGTGTGAAATCCAACTCGAATTCTGAAGCAAGAACTTCACATGTCGCTCCTCCTGAGGACTTCTTGCTAGCCTTCTTATGCAAGCACTTTGTGGCATAGTGTCCCAACTCGTGATAGTGAAAACATTTAATCTTCGGCAAGTCCTTCTTCTTTCCCACCTGACTAGAATATGATTTGGAATGGGATGACTTCCCTTTCCCTTTTTTTGCCTTTCCAGCCAAGGCACAGTTCTTCTCATCATCATGCTTGAATGAGGATCCATCTCTGATGTGTTTTCAAATCTCTTCTTTCACCAAGTCGGACCACAAATGATCCCACTCTGGAAGCTTTTCCCTCCCATTTATCGAATCTTGGCAGTTGTGCCAACTCTTGGGAATGCCTAGAAGTGTTAGGATGACCAAATAATCTTCAACAAATGTAACAACAACACTTCCAAGCTCATCCTGACATTGGGTGAACTTGCTCAAGTACTTTGGTATTGTGTCACCCTTCTCCATCTTGATTTTCCTGAGCTTGTCCTTCAATGACATCTTCCTGTGGTCATTGTTGTTTTGAAACAGGTTTGTCAAGTCTTTCCACATTGCATATGGAGTCTCCTTCCCATGGAGGTTCAAGACAATATGATCTTGAACTGCTTCTAGTATGACCCTTCTCGCCTTGGCAAAAAAATTCCTCCACTCTACCAGATCTTGAGCATCAGTGGTTGGAGGCTTATGAATATCTTTGTCTATGGATTCCTTCAAATCGTTGTATTTCAACACTGGCTCCATCATATCCTTCCAAGCAATATACTTTGAACTACCCTCAAGAGCATATTCGAGTCTCAATCCGTAGAACAGCATCCTGTTAGCTCTGAAGAATGATATTGCAAATTCAATTTAACCTGCAAAAGACAAACTCATATTCTCCTCTTCTAGAGTGATTTGTGCTCTGATACCATGTAGAAATTCCCTGTACACTCAAACTGCTAATTGTAATGTACTAAAACAATAGAATAAAACTGCTAATTGAAAATTACTAAAACCCCTACTATCTGTATATTGCATTAGTTAGAAAATATGAGAAGATTACAATGCTTTGCTCAAGCTCGAGCAACCTCTACATTATCTCTATTTGTCTCACCACTTCCTAGACAAGCCCAGGCTAATGCTTAACCAAATTTTGGCTTGCCAAATTCCCTATTGCCTTGTGTTATTTCCTTGGGAATTAGCCCCCTATTGATTAGGGAAATTCCTCAATATGAATTGTGAAAACCTCATAGGTCTTCGTTTGACTACATGCACCACCTGTACAATTCAGATGATTATACAATTGATGGTACATTGTCCTTGAACTCCAATCTCAGCTGGGTAACTCTTTCATTTGACATGCACAAGTTATTTATGAGTGAATCATTAGTTAATTGGTTCAACACATGAAGCAACACCCCACTGTGTGACCTTCTACTAGTTCCTCCATTAGTTGGAACTAGTTTAACTGACTTTAACTCAGTTAAACTAAATTAATTAATTACAACTCAAAATAAACTCAACCAGGGCTCCTATAATGTAGGAGACACTCTACATGACTCTAGTTAGACCCTCAACTCGAATTAACTGAGCCAACTAATCCAATTTAACTTAGTTAAATCGTACAGGTTGTCTTGTGATGCAGAATTACAATTTTATTCCTAATCTAATTCAAGGACAAAATTAAATTAGGATTTTCTTGTTGCATTTTCAACAAAATACAGAGGGAATATAGAGGCTTCTTCTCCACCCAAGCACACATAGGGAATCCAAAGCCAGCTTCCTCCACCCAAGAATGACAAGGGAGTTTAGAGAAGCAAGTCTCCACCCTTCAAGCAAAACATAGTGGTTCCATCCACTTTGGGTAATCCATAACCCATTGTAAAAATCAAACAACAAGAAAGGTTTCATAGGTCCTCTATCTAGGAATTCAAGGAACAAAACTCCGCCCTATCCATCAAGGGAATCTAGAGAAATTCCATCTCCACCATATGGATATATAGGGAATCGACAAGCCATTGTTCCTCACAAAGGAGAGATCTTCGTCATGCCAATCTCTCCAACTGAACTGGTATCATTGTCTTCTTTTCTCTTCTGCAAAACTCCTTATTCCTCCTCTTCTGTGATCTTCTATTTTTGAATCCAGTTCAAATTCTCGAATGGGGGTCGAAACCCTTATTTTCCTCTGCCCTCTCTTTTATTTCATGTGCAAAGATTGAGTTTCATTGTCCTTTCTGCTAGTAAAATCCATTTGTTGGGAAAAATATTGAGAGGGGGGCGGGGGGTGCGTGGGGTGAATCAGTGTTTTAAAACTCACAATAATAATTTTCCTTTTCTGAAATGTATACGTGACTTGATTGAACCCAACTAGTGTATATACATGATTATTGTAAAAGAAACTAACGTATTCCCAGTAAACTTTGTAAAACAACTAATTCTTTATTTATTAGACTTTGAATCAGAATGTAAGAGATTTATCAGGAATTTGATAAGCAGTAAACAAGTGCAGTAAGAAAAGAATAAAGTATCACACATAAGTAAACACACATGAATACCAGGATTTAATGTGGAAATCTAATGTGGGAGAAAACCACCATTACTATCGTCTTAGTCTTCAAAGCTTATTAATATCAAAAACTTATTACATTCTTATATTGGTGCAGACTCATACCAGTACGCAGGCAACTACCTGCTGAAGGCTAAAACCTTCACTCGTTCTCCAACTCCTACTGGAAGGGAGCTCCAACCCCCTGATCTGATCACCAACTACTACTGGTAGGAAGATCCGACTTCCTCACTAAAGGCTCCAACCCTTAGCAACATCTATGGACCACGTTTCATCAAATATTTAGACTGGATCCAATATCAACACTTATGTTCAATCATCATTGTAAAACAATTTTCAATCTCTGACACATAATCAACCAATAACTGAAACACAAACAACTGATACATAATCAAAACTTAACCAATTAAATGGAACAATTAGATCACTGTAACCAATACACATAACTAAACTCAGAATGCCACATCAACACAGAGAATCAACTGAAACCCTGGTCATTTATTTGCCAAAATGTATACGCTACTTCACTTAAGGAAACCAGTGTGCATACGCGCTTTTCTGGAGAGAAACCTGCGTATAGATCTTAATATACTGAAAACTGAAAATATGACCACTGCAATTTTTGAAAATAACACTGAATCACACTCACATCTACTGCAACACTCCGAACCAATCACAAAATTGTCTATGATCTTTAATCACAATCAACAAGCAATCTTAACATTCATCAATCAATTAATACACAAATTCAATTTCATCATTCAATCAAATCTAATTTAGACATTATCACTCAACCTAGATCAACATGAGGACATCATTCATAGACAACAGAGAAACAATAGCACTGATCAGGTTGATCAGTCATTTATGAACAGAAACCCCTTACTTTATATACACTACTTTCCAAAAGTGAACCACTTGTATACGTGTTTTTCCCGAGACCAACTAGTGTATAGACCTACAAATTCTTGACCTAAAATTGTGCAGCTCTTTATAACTTCAGAAAGACCCAAATCATAATAATCAAAGATAAAAACATGCGTCAGTACTTAGATCTAGTCAATACTTGAACAAATCATACAATGAACAACCATTTCAGGTCTCATTATCCTGATCCATCATTTTATTCATCGGTGCATAATTATTTTAGATCAACGTGATAATTATGGCCCTTATAATGCAAATATACTTCAGATTGAAGTATTCATAAAAAACTCTTTCTTTTGCACACTTAGCCCTTTGATCTTCACTTCTTTATATAGTTTATCCCTCATCCAATACCACGGGTCAAAAAAACATTAGTGTCAGTGGTAATCTTTGACAGGATCAATATTTGTTGTTGCACTCATTACTATGGGCCAATACCATGGTAAGGACCCCTGGTATTTAGAATACCATGGTACAAAAACCATATGCTACTTTTCTTCATTGAACTCATGTGCATACGCGACTTGGATTAATAGAACCCACGTATAGTTCTTGAACTTCCAACTTTATCATTCTTTTGAACTGATTCCTCTGAATTGTCATGCATTCTGTCACATCTATATTCATTCTGGTATTTTGTTGTATTCATTTTGTCACCTCTGAACTGACCTGTGAATTATTTTATAAGTGAGTTTCCATCAAGGACAACACATGTATCATAATGCCAACAATCTCCCCCTTTGGACTTGATGGAAACCATTTGGTGTTTGGTCACCACAACCTGTAAATAACATCGTGTAAATAACATCAAGTTAAACACCAAGATTTTGAAAACATCAAGCTACTTGTTTGCTTGTTGGGGCCTGACCCAGGTTCAAAGTTAATTATCTAAACAAATCCATGTACTACTGGCCATTTCGGCAACAGTCCATGGAGTGTAGACTAAGGTCTCACCTGAAGTAGTATGGGAGGGTGCTAGAACCAGGTTTTCTCACCCTTGAGATGTCTGAGAGGCTCGATTGGTTCTTTGCTTGGTCCTATGCGTAGGTGGCTTCGCGCACCTTCTGTTCCTCTTAGCCCAATACCCTGCCTTCGCACAACCCTAACCAGGGGTTGTGTCACACTTTGCACTATTACCCGAGATCTTATTTATCTTCCAGTATCAATTAAGCACCTTTGCCTACTTAAATGTCTTAAGTTATACTTAAAAATATAAAACATTCATACAGGTTCGCACAGTAAATAAACAATATACTTGTAAATTATATCCAATCATGCATTAAACCAGAAAAAGATACATAGAATTATAGAAAAACTTCTCTTTATTGATTCTTCCAACTGTTACAAACTTGACTTGCCCTATGCACTTAGTTGCAAGGGTCCGCACACTCAGCTGCGAATTACTAGGCCTCTGCGCACTCAACTGCAGAGCCTTGTCCTACTCTACGACCCACATACACACTTTACACTTCAACTAAATCACTTAGACTTCTTATCCTTCTATTCGTTTCTTCGTTACTTGTTTTCTTCTACACTTAGAGCCTCACTCTATTTATACAATCCCATGGTCTGCAGACCATGGGTAGGTCTATCCAGCCAACATTACATTAAAAAAACTAGGGTGGACAACCTTGTGACTCTATCATACTTTCGCGCCCCCCGCCTGCAATTTGCGAAGCTTTTACAACAAGATTTAGTCAAAACTTGGGCTTTAAGCCCCAAAACATGCCTTGGGTGGATTCCATGCCTAACAGGTCCCCAACACAAACATCATGACTTGCCCTTGAGTCACTCGGTCGGCATGGAGATCTTTGCGCAGTCCCTTCAACTATTCTCGAACTGCGGCAAGGTTAGCCGCGCACTGGGCTACTGCTTGTTGGATCTGCTGCATACGTTGTTCCGAGACCTCTGTGTCGGAAGTGATTCTCTGCATTTGTGCCAGTATCCCCTGCATTTGTTTATAGGATTGCACCTTTGTCTAGACCCTTGGAGTGTGAAGACTGTGCTTATGCCGGTTAGTCAGATAGCTGGGCCACCTGTGTGGGGCTTTAAGCGGCTGCCATTCACTTTGCCTCAGAAAGGCTCTCCATTTAGTTTGACTAGCTATACCACACCTCCATCTGTGACCTCCTTAACAACGTATGGTCCCAGCCAATCAATTATGAACTTTCCCGGGTATTTATGAAACTTACTGTCATATAGCAACATTAAATCATTTACCTTGAAGGTGCACAACTTAATATGGTGATCGTGCCAAGCCTTCTCACGTTGCTTTTGCACCTGTTGATGAAAGCCAGCTAGGAACCGTTTTTCTTCAAGTTCTTCCAACTGTGTGAATCTTTCTTCCAGGGATTCACGGTCAGTCATACCTGTGAGCGCTGTTATGCGTAGACTAGGTATAATATACTCCATTGGCATGACAGCTTTCATGCCATAAACTAACCGAAAAGGTGTCTATCCCATTGGTTTCTTGCATGTTGTCCTATAAGCCCATAGTACTGCAGGTACGCGTAGGTCCCAATCGCCGCACTACGCGTTGCATACTTTGGTTAGCGTAGTCTCCAGTATTTTGTTGAATGCTTCTACTGTCCCATTGGCTTGTCGATGGTACGGTGTGTTTTTCTGGTGATACACCTGGAACTCTTCTGTTAGCGCACTGATGGTTTCGTTCAGGAAATGTGTACCGCGATGACTCATTAAGATTTTTGGACAGCCAAATCGAGTCAACACATGTTCAAACAAAAAATTCATACCCGTGGCGGCCATGCAATCTTTAACTAGCTGTGCTTCCACCCAACAAGTTAGGTACTCCGTCATAGTGATGATGTATAGTGTGCCCGTTTTTCCTTGAGGTTTGATAGGTCCTACAAAGTCGATTGCCCATTTTTCGAAGGGCTGCAGCGTCATTTGTGGATTCAAAGGAATCTCGTTCCTCCGCAATGGTTTACCTGTCCTTTGACATATATCATAGGCCTTGCAGTGTGCTTTTGAATCGTGATGAAGTGTTGTGTTGGGTATACAACCAAAGTCCCACATTGACTAGAGGTGGGGAGGATCATGGGTATATAAGGATGGACAAATATCTCCATTGGTATGAGGCCTTTAGGGGTAAGTCCAAAAGCAAATCCATGAGGGCTTAGGCCCAAAGTGGACAATATCATACCATTGTGGAGATATGTGGTGTTCAGAGTCCTTACAAGTGGTATCAGAGCCATGCCCCGAAGTTAGCCAAGTGGATGAATCCTCGGAATACCGAACGAAGGTGGTGGGCCCCGGTAATATCACGATAGGATCCGTGGATGAGTTCGGTTAGACAAGCGGTGTGCTCCGGATTCTTCATGGACGTGTCCTGGTCCCAACACGGTGAAGAGGAGTTGACCTGGGATAGAGCAAGCTCTCGAGGCAGGTGGTGCTCCATGTAAGGCGTGTGCTTCCAACCCATTGGAGCGGAGAATCCTGGTTGGTCGAGAGTGGACGGATGGATAATTGTTTGAGGGGAGGCTCGATGGTCCTTTGTTCGAGGGGAGGATTGTTTGGTATACAACCAAAGTCCCACATTGACTAGAGGTGGGGAGGATCATGGGTATATAAGGATGGACAAATATCTCCATTGGTATGAGGCCTTTTGGGGTAAGTCCAAAAGCAAGTCCATGAGGGCTTAGGCCCAAAGTGGAAACTATCATACCGTTGTGGAGATATGTGGTGTCCAGAGTCCTTACAGGTTGGACACCACAACCCTGTGTGAAGAATATTTTGTGCGGTCGCTCATCCTGCATAGTGTCTTCCTGTAGCGCCCTCATGTGCTTTTGCAAGGATCTAACTTTGCTCAAATTTAGGTACGTATCTTCGCAGTATCTCATCATTTCCCATTTTGTATAGGCGACCCGCGATTACAGAAAAATCAACCGCGCGCACCACCAGTTCCTTCTTCTGCTGGACAGAGTATTCCTTCGGTGTAGTCCTAGTTGTCAGAAAGTGGATTATATCTTCAAAGTTCCCGTCCACGACGCACACAACAAAGAGCTGCACGTTAGGTAATCCTTCCTCCAAACTAGTAGGTTCCTCACCCATCTCAATATGTGACAAGTGATCTGGTCCCGCGTTCAGGTGTCCAAGCTTTACCACGACCTCAAAGTCATATTCTTGGAACAATAAGAGCCACCTACATATGCACCCCCCCAACACAGGTTTATTGACCAAGTATTTCAGCGCGGAATGGTCTGTATACATCTTGAAATGTCCTCCTAGCAAATAGTGCCGGTATTTTTGGAGCGCGTACACCATAGCCAACCCCTCGCGTTCGATTGTGGAATAGTTCTTTTCCGCTTTGGACAACCTGCGACTTGCGAATGCGATAGGGTGATCCAAGCCCTCTCCACCCTCTTGTGTTAGCACCGCTCCCAATGCTATACATGATGCATCAACATGGACATGAAACTCCACATCCCGTTTTGGGAAGACCAGAATTGGGGTTGTTGGGCCTTGAAATTATCATTCATTTCCATTACATTTTCACTTATATTTCCATATTTTCATCTTCAATCCACCTCTATTTCATTACATTTATCTCCATTTCATTACATTTACCTTACCATTAACATTATTGGGTCATATTTATATTTTTCCAAACTTTATTAATTCTTAACATTTTTAAGTGAATTTATGGTTAAAAACTAGAAAATAATGTGCATATGTTTATACATAGCAAGTGGGATGAGAGTGTTGACATGTGTAAGTCAAAAGGAAGCTTCTAAAAGACCCTTATGTGGTCTCCCAAAACCAAATTCGAATTTGAATGGAGAAGATCATGGGATCATGAGGATATGTGTCTCATTTCCTATTTGTATTGAAACTCTAAGAAGACATGTGTCTTATCATTTCCTATTTTGATTGTAACTCTAGAGATATGGAGAGAGATTCATGGACTCTCATTAATGAGATAGCTTCTCATCTTTTTGTATAAATAGGGGAAGTTTTCTCCTATCATTTTCATGTGTAAAATTGGAGTTATGCTCAAGCTTTGAATACAGAATTAGATTGTGGCACCTTACTCATGAATGTTCCTTCATTTTGACTTGGTTTTGCTTACATATGGAGCATCTCAATTTACCATCTCTCACACTTTTAGATCAGCTACCTAAAATGTGTGAGATTTAATTACTTTTATAGATTAAAGTTCATTTGCTTTCTTAGTATTAGTTTTAGAATGACTGTGTAATCTTTGCTTTTCTAAAAACATTTCAATAGGAAAGATTTATGTATTTTCCAATTGGATTAAGTTTGAGGCAAGAGCTCATAGTTATTTAGTTTCCTTTCATGTTCTGTTATTTACTTTTTTAGATCAAACTATCAATTCATTGTATAATTGACTAAAAGATCAGGCCAAGAAGGTGACTTCAAGTTGGGTGATTGAATGTTCAACCTATGCAACCATTGAGCTTTACTTTTTCGTGGTTTTATATTTTCTTTTAAGATCCTCATTTAATTGCATTAACTGATATTCCTAAAGATCATTCTAAGAAATTGATTTAATCATATTTCAAGATTGAATGGTTGAATATTTAATACATGCAATTACTGAGTTATTTTCTGCACACTTTACTTGATTTTCTAAGACATTAGAAGTTAAAGTATAAATAGTTGCTTACACATCATCTCAAGAAGGTAACAAGTCATAATTGAATGCTGGAGTAACTAAGTATACATTAGTTGTTTTTGATTTCATAGATTAGTTGAATTTCATTTTGATTATTTAATTTCATAGATTAGATAAATTAGTTTTCGTTATTTTGTAGTTAGATTTATCTAAACTAAAAGACAATTTCTAGCACATATAGTGCACACATGCTTCACAAGTTTACGAAACCCCTGGGTTGACAAATTAAATAACAGGAAATCAATTTTCCCCAACATTTTGGCGTCGTTGCTGGGAAAGTGTGCATAGAAACTAGCTTTCAGTTTAGAGTGTATTTTATTTGTTTTTGTTTTTACTAACTATTTATGGACAAAGGGTCTAAAATGCAGCCGAAAGACTACATTGAGGAATGGTATCAAAAAGTGGTTACGCCACAATATTCATCAATTCTTCAAGAGATCCTTGTGGCAAATTGAAAGGTCAAATCGATTTTGCATATACTTACAAACAATCAAGTACATTTTTCAAGTTTGGATATGAACATTTCAAAAATTTTAATCCGTAAATGGCTTCATTGGAAGCATGACTATACTTTTAAAAAAATAGTTTTTAAATAGATAGGAAACATAAAAAATAATTTTTTATAGTTTTTAGGATAAATTTGATGTTTTATGGTGGAGTAAGAACCAACCATCTACTAACCCTTGCTAGGAAAAATTTGCAATAAAACAAATGGTTGAAAACAAGGAGCGCAAGCTCAAGCCTTTTCATTTTATTTTTGCAAAATTTACAGAGGAATCGATTGATAAAATCCTGACTATGTTAACAAAATAAATTTTTCAAGTATGCTCTCCTTCTGCACTTTGTGTGACCTGGAGGATTGGAAAAATAATTTTTTTTGTTAGTATATCATAAAAAGTTATTTAGCTACTACAAAACTTGCAAATCCATGTGCAAAAATCCTTACCTCTGTAATGCAAGAGTTTTCTGCGGGATTACAAAAATGATGCGGTTAGATTTCTTTAAAGTGTTGTCCCATCTTTTATCTCATTCCAGATTTCGAGTCCCCCAAAATTGTCTATAGGATGATTGATATAGTTAGATCTTCCATTTTCCTTTTCTGGAAGACATCCACGTAGCGACAAGCCCAACCTTCAAAACCTGCAAATAAAAAATCACCGGAACATTTCTAGAAAGCGCAGTAGCATCAACACACAATTTTAAAATACAAATTCTGAGCAAACCAGGGTGAAGCTGAAAACAATGAGACATGGGTTTTCTCTGGAACGAGGGCAATTAAGTAACATTTGAGAGATTTTCTAGATTTTGCAACCGTTTAGGAGAAATCCGAAATTGATTTTTGCAGAAAACGTAATTGCTAGAAAGCGTAAACTGTCTTGACACCCAATTTTAAAACGAATTTTCTAAGCAAACCAAAGCGAATCTAAAAAAAATGGGACATGGGTTTTTCTAGAACAGGATGAATTTAATAACCCATAAACTTTTTCCTTGGATTCCTAACCATTTGGGAGAAAATCACGGTTCTTCGGGACCTTGTTTGGTGACTACGTGAGGAAAACAATTTTTTTATGCACGAGGTTTTGCTGGCAATAACAAATTTAATTCACTAAGACTTCTAATCAAACAATGACTCTTGCTCCTCTGCAAAATTTCAACAGATTTACCCTCCTTACATCTTTGAACACTTGGAAGAAATTGCTAACTTAATGTTGCACCCATGTGTATACTCGTTTCGTCACATGTTAGTGCAGTCAGGGAGTGATTCTGTTTTGAATGCTATGAAGCGTGAATACACAATCAATGAATTCAGATTTGTGGTTGATACATTAATGCGACTTGTGCCAGACATGCAGATAGCGACTAATGTGAGATGTGGATTTCCAGGCGAAACAAAGGAAGATAATTTCGAGGCCACTATTAATCTGATCAAAGAATACAAGTTTCCGCATGTTCACATTTCATAGTTTTATCCAAGGCCAGGAACGCCAGCTGCTAGAATGAGAAAGGTCCCTACTTCTGAAGTAATGAAATGAACAACAATAATTTTCAAAGGTTGAATAAAAAAAATCATTTTATTTGTTAAAAAAAAAAAAAAAAAAACTGTGATAATTAATACATATACAATCAATTTATTGAAGCAATTTGTCAAGCGAAAAAATATTTGCAAAATTTGATTGAAATATTTTTTTTTGTACAAGTACTTTTTCATATTTTTGTCGCTTCAAATATTTTTGACAACGTGTTATTTTTGCAGCACAAATAACGATTCAATAATGGCTTGCAAAACAATTGGAAAATTATTTAGATGATTTATGAACATTTGGCATTAATATTGTTGCTATGTATTTTTCTATGAAGTTTTAACTTGCAGAGCACAACAAATCTTTGTGATGCCAATTGTTTTACTGAGCACAATGCATGAAGTCATCCAACAACAAGGAGTTAATTTAATTTTCATGGTTATTTCTTAAAAATGGATTGTTATCAATATCATGAATTGGACTGAATATAACACTTTTGATTTTCCTTAATCTGTTTTATTTGACATTTACATTTTGCATAAGAATCATAAAGTAATTTGGCCATTTCTTTTTTAACACACTTATGTTCTTTATGTCAAGGTTTTTTTGTAGTTTTGGGATGATTGAATGATCATTGAAGAAAACTAATTGTGCACACAATTGGTCTTCAAAGGACCGATTCCATGAGAAACATAAGAACAAGTCCATGTCCATATCCACCAAAACCATTACCTTTCCTCCCTTTTGAATTATAAATCCAACCAAGCAATTCAAAGCAAGCCACAATCATTTTTCCCAACAAGAGTCAATTGTTCATTTTCCTTTATTCACATACACTTTCCACCTGACCCACAAATAAAAGAAAGAAGCCCACTTACCTGCTTATTGCCCATTGTCCTTATTATTTTCCATTGTCATCTTCCATTTTCATTTTTCCTTTCCTATCCTTTTCCATTTCGCAAATAAACCATGCTTCAATGAAAATTATTGAGTCCATAGTCCTTTGAGTCTAAAATCCTTACAAAAACACCTTGAGGCATGCATGTCTTAATGTCAAGTCCTCATGCCAACGAACAATGGGAATACATCAATGTCCCTTATTCATCGGATCTTCTAGGTATTCGACAACAACAAAATTATTCGTACTTAGCAAGATGTGTTTGGGCATCTTGACTCTCATTGTCATCAATGGTGAGAGTTCTTGTGTTGACTAGTGGCATCCATTAATGGCCACTAAGTCAACAATTTCCTGCTATGTTCGACATCAGAACATTTATTCACATAGCAGGAATTGTGCCAATGAGTTTTGAAGACATGAAAATTATCATTTTTCAGCAGTTTGGAGCAAATGTAAAAGATATGTAGCTATAGAACCAGATAGCAGCTGCGGAATCAGACAACAGCTACAAAATCAAATGACAGCTGTGGAATCAAATAACAAATGTGGAATCAAATGGAAGCAGCAGAATCAGCACTATTCCGTAGCAGATTCAGCAAGTTTTAATAAAAGCAAATAAAAATTCATCTTTACTCTTTTCTCCATGACTTGTCCAACCACTTGAAGAAGATTATGATCAGAATCTTGCAGCCACCACACATTCAGCTCATCCATTTCTAAAGGGTAGGTTAAGATATGTCATTTTCTAACTTTTTACCATAAAATTCCTTGAAAAACTAGAATGATAATTTTTGGAAAAAAAAAAAAAACATTTCTCTTCCTCATCTCATAAAATTGTCAATATCATTAATTGGGGGGGATACATTCATATTCATAGTTTATCATATTCATATCACATTCAAAAGCCCACATACTTTCAAAAGATATTAACTATTACATTATTGTTATGAGCATACAAAGGCTTGTCAAAAGTACTAAAAAGATCATTGGATACAAACACTATCACAGTTGTCACACAAGAACCAACTATGATGCAATCCAATAAAGATATACTTTGCAACAATAATCAAATTATCATTATGCGAAGTTCAAAGATCAAAAATGAATGCAACAACAAAATATGGTTGTAGCACAAGAACCAACCATGTAGCAATTCAACTAAAAGATTTTGCAGAAGTATGAAGTTATCAAATGATATCATGAAAAGTTAAGCCAAAGCTCAATGATAAAAAAGAGTTAATGTAATAGATTGCAGGAGGACATGCAATAGCTTTAGTTGGGGGGTATGTTGGGCCTTGAAATTGTCATTCACTTTCATTACGTTTTCACTTATATTTCCATATTGTCATCTTCACTCCACCTCTATTTCATTACATATAACTCCATTTCATTACATTTACATTACCATTATCATTATTGGGTCACATTTATGTTTTTCCAAACTTTATTAATTCTTAGCATTTTTAAGTGAATTTATGGTTAAAAATTAGAAAATAATGTGCATATGCTTATACCTAACAAGTGGGATGAGATTGTTGACATGTGTAGGTCAAAAGGAAGCTTCTAAAAGACCCTTATGTGGCCTCCCAAAACCAAATTCGAATTTGAGTGGAGAAGATCATGGGATCATGAGGATATGTGTCTCATTTCTTATTTGTATTGAAACTCTAAGAAGACATGTGTCTTATCATTTCCTATTTTGATTGTAACTCTAGAGATATGGGGAGAGATTCATGGACTCTCATTAATGAGATAACTTCTCATCTTTTTGTATAAATAGGGTAAGTTTTCTCCTATCATTTTCATGTGTAAAATTGGAGTTATGCTCAAGCTTTGAATACAGAATTAGATTGTGACACCTTACTCATGAATGTTCTTTCATTTTGACTTGGTTTTGCTTACATATGGAGCATCTCGATTTACCATCTCTCACAATTTTAGATCGGCTACCTAAAATGTGTGAGATTTAATTGTTTTTATAACTTAAAGTTCATTTTCTTTTTTAGTATTAGTTTTAGAATTGTTGTGTAATCTTTGCTTTTCTAAAAACATTTCAATAGGAAAGATTTATGTATTTTCCAATTTGATTAAGTTTGATGCAAGAGCTCATAGTTATTTAGTTTCCTTTCATGTTATGTTATTTACTTTCTTAGATCAAACTATCAATTCATTGTATAATTGAATAAAAGATCACGCCAAGAAGGTGACTTCAAATTGGGTGGTTGAATGTTCAACCTATACAATCATTGAGCTTTACTTTTTCATGCTTTTATATTTTCTTTTAAGATCCTCATTTAATTGCATTAACTGATATTCCTAAATATCATTTTAAGAAATTGATTTAATCATATTTCAAGATTGAATGGTTGGGTATTTAATACATGCAATTACTGAGTTATTTTCTGCACACTTTACTTGCTTTTCTAGGACATTAGAAGTTAAAGTATAAATAGTTGCTTACACATCATCTCAAGAAGGTAACACTTAATAATTGAATGCTGGAGTAACTAAGTACACATTAGTTGTTTTTTATTTCCCAGGTTAGTTGAATTTTATTTTCATTATTTGATTTCATAGATTAGATGAATTAGTTTTCATTATTTGGTAGTTAGATTGATCTAAACTGAAAGACAATTTCTAGCACATACAGTGCACGCATGCTTCACAAGTTTACGAAACCCCCGGGTTGACGAATTAAATGACAGGCAATCACTTTTCCCCAACAGTGGTGGAGGCCAATTTCTCTTTTAGTACATCCAGGCTCTTCATGCAGTCATCATTCCAGTAGAACGTAACATCCTTTTCCAATAGTTTCTCCATTGGCGTGGTGATCTGGGCATAGATTTTTATGAACTTCCTATAGTACCCCGTATGTCCCAAGGTAACACACAACTATTTAACACTGCATGGTGCTTCCAAATTCAGAATTACTACAATCTTCGCGGGGGCTACCATTAGTCCCTGTTTGCATACCACATGTCCCAATAGGTTCCCAAAGGGAACGAGGAACGTACACTTTTTAAGGTTCAGCGCGATTTGGTGTCGTTGGTAAGTATCCAGCATCAAGTGTAAGATTGCTACGTGATGCTTAACCAATCCAATTACAGTCCAATCATCTAGATAGACCTCCAGGAATTTGTGGATATATTCTTTGAATGCGGCAACAACTATGCGTGAAAAGATGGTTGGCACATTCTTTAACCCAAACAGCATGATGGTGTATTGAAAGCAGCCCCACTCAGTCGTGAAGGTGGTCTTCCTCCTATATTTCAGTGTGATTTTGATCTGGTGGTACCCTGAGAACCCGTCCATGAAAGAATATGCTTCTTACCCACCAATATTTTCCAATACTTCATCTGTGAACAAGGTCGGGAATGGGTCGTGCACATAGGCATCATTCAATTTCCTGAGGTCCATGCATATTCTTATCTTTCCCTTCTGCTTCTTCTCTTGCACTACCATAGGGCTTACCCAGTCGGATTCTTCCATCGGCTCAATAATTCCAGCTGCGAGCATTTTGTCTAATTCTACGCAGACCTTTTCCTTGTACTTTGGATTCAAGCGGTAAGGCCTCTACTTAACCGGCTTCGCGTCGGGTTTTAGGGTGATCTTCATCATCCCTAAATCACCAATGATCCCCTTTAAGTCTGTGATCTTGGTCAGGAATAAGTCTTGGTACTCACGGAGTAACTCAACAACCTTATCCACCATGGCATCATCCCAGTAGTTGCCAAGCATTGCATACTTCGATTCGGCCTTCGTACCAATGTTCACCTACTTTGTTTTTACCAGCGCGGTAATGTCAAGGTCTTCAATCAATGTTCCTTGAACCTCGCGATAGCCTTCAATTTATGGAATGTTAACTTTTTGTGGATTCATTGTCTTCATCAATTTTTACATTGTAACACTCCAATGCACAGCTCAGCTAGGTTGCCCCTTCAGGCTTAAGCACTTCCCTTGGTTCCTGGGGTATTTTAAAGATAGCTTCTTTTACTGCTTATAGCGCATCATCAACAGTATCCCACCAACGATCCTCAAAGTGAAAGTTAACAGGGATCCTTCGCGCAGGATATCTGATTTGTTCGTGCCATGGCGGAGCTCTGTTTCTATATACCAATTCATGGGTATAATGTCCAAGGTATGAGAAAACAGGTGCACCCACTCGGGTTGTGGCTCTTCCCCATAGAATTTTTCCCATTTTGCGAGGTGTACATGTGGATCATCCCGTCTGTCATATTTGTCTTTTAACCACATCTGAGGTTTCCCAAACCGCATGCACATCATCCTTCTGCATTCGTACCAGTCTTCAAAACTTCATTGGTGCATACCCCACTATCTTGCGAGCGTAGCTCGTAGTACCCATTTTAGAGCGTTGAAACGTTGTTGTTCTGATACTTCCCTTTCAAATTTGTTTAGGAAATCATCCACCTCGCTCAACCCGTCATACGTAGGTAGATATCTTACCTCTGTTGCTACATAGCGCAACGATCTCGTCATCATGTTACAGTTGAGCGTGGTTACCTCATGTAACTGGTTCTGCCATCTTTCTATCTCCTCATCAGAATCTTACGTGTAGGAACTTTCGCGCTCCCAAGAGATTCGGCCATCCGCGATTGGATTTACCCAATCTTGCCCCCACGAGTTATTTTGTAGATGCAGTCCAAATCGTCGTCGCTGTCATAGTTGCGCACTGGCTCTATGTAGCATGATCCTTCTACAGGGTCTAAAGGTACCACTATGCATAGTGACTTTTTCTCGAAGATCATCTTGTGCTTCTTTAGATTTATTACTCCATTCATGTCAGTGGCCCAATTTATTCCCTAGCACGGGATAAGTATTGATGTCATCAACAATCTCTATCACTTCGAAATCTACTAGTGAGCTTGTTCCTTCGTTATATACTCTGATTCCCTGCAATCTCCCCATAGGTAGGATCTTTTGTTGGTTTGCCATTCGTAGTTGGATAGGCGACCATTACAACGCAGACCTGCCCATGCGCTCCCATGTCTGTTTTGGTAGGACATTCATGTTTGATCCTAGATCCAGAATCACTTGATCCATCTCATATTCCCCGATCTGCATGGTCAATCTCATCTCCCTTCCTGTTCGGGTCGTGTGCTTCCCCAGCTTCCAGACTATGTGTGATTCTCCTGGTGCGGTCTCAACACATCTAGTTATGAGTTCTTGTAGCCCCTTTACAGCCTTGTTGTCGTGCAGCAGCTTCATGTATGTCTCCAAGAACGTAGTGAGCATCGATGGGTCCATCTCCAGCTCGAGTCTGTCTTTAATTCCTAAAGTGGAGGCATCCGCAAAGCTCCTCTTAGCTTCCATGAAGGTCTCCTTAGCGCGCTCCAAATCAAATTATGGTTCCTTCGTTGGAGCCTTGCGAACCCAAGTGCTTTCTTCAGGCTTCTTGCCTTTGTCATCTCTTGTCGTAATACCACTCCAGAGCATGATATTTATGTTAGGGTCTTCCTCGCACGGCTCAGACCTCATTATTTGCAGGTTCTGAGTCAGGGGAGGTTGAAGTGCTCCTTTATCGCGCAATCTCACTATCAATGTTGGGCATTCCTCTGTCTCATGATCAAACAATGTACAATACAAGCATGATGGTCACGTTGAATTCGTACAGTCAAGGGCATAATGCCCTGGTCCTCCGCAATTGTAACATATCAATTGTTTGCAACCTCTTCCTGGTCCCCCTCCACCTCGGCCTCATCCGCGCCACTGAAATCCGGCGTGCACCATTCCTGTGTTTTGATCGAGGCCTCGTGTTTCAGCCTGAACTCTATAGGTAGGAGTTCGATCCATCATCAATTCATAACTTCTATAGGTTTGCTCATCATGTCCTACTGACCTGCAGAAATCACAGAACAACTACTGGGAATTCTATGTATACTTTTGTAATAGATGGCAGTTATCTGTAGCATGATTTCCTCCTATCTGACAAATCACGCACCATAATGTAGGCGCCCCACTTGGTCCTACTTGTACCTCCGGTCTTAGTGGCATTAGCCCTCCTCCCGCAAGTTAATTCACGAACACTGGGCAGTGGTCCTTGTCATGCCCCTGGCCCTTGCATTTTACACATCATACCTCATCGCGCATCTCTAGGCAGGTTGTCCTGTCTTGTTTCAAACTCTACATCTCCAGGCACAAGTTTTTCAACTACGCGTGAATCTGTTGAAATCCCAGGTTAGGATCTTGTATCAGAGTCTCGTGCAATCTCATTGCAACCTCCAAAGCCTCAGCCTGAGTGGTTAGTCTTTGTTGTGACAGCGCGTTCTGTATATGCGGTGTTAATGATGCTACAAACCATTCGCGGTGTTGCCCATCTATTAGTGTTATGTTCACTTCGTGAATTGTCCACTTTAGTCTCTGATCCAACTCCCATGGGGTTTCCCCTGGTAGCATTGTGATTTCCTTAAATCTGATGATCGACTGTGCCTCCGATTTTGGCCTGCTAAATTCTTTGTTTAGCACAGCTTGGATATCCGCTATCCTCGCATTCGGATTGTCATTAGAATGCTTAATGTACCAGGTCGCGATCCTGCAGAGTGCTAACCAATGTTGCCTTCTTTATATTATTGTCCGTGACACCCTGTGCTTTCCATATAGCTTTTATCACGAACCAAAACTGGTCCAGATCTTCATTCCCTATTCCCTTGAACACTGGTAGCTTTATCATGCTGGCCATACTGCTTCACGGTGGTGGCAAAGGTGGTATGGGTGAATTCGGGGGTGAAGATGGTGAAAATGGTGGTGGTGTGGGTGGGGGTGGTATGCGCGGAATTCTTTGCTTGATCAGATTGATCACACTTCTTGGTGAAACCTTCCCGAGCTCTTCTTTGCCCCCTCGCGGAGGTGAATCAAGGGACTAGTTTCTATTTCTGTGCTACCTTCGTTTCTGTAGACCCTCCCACTCTACATAGTCCCAAACATCAATTTATTGGCATAACCCGCTTTTCACACAGTAAAATTTTAATCCAAGCGTTCAAATATTGCATGTACTTACCTCGTGGTCCCTTGAGGAAGCGTCATTATGCCTCGCTATAGCTTACTGAAGTATCTACCACGAATTCGGTGATGAATCCTACTATGATTCGATCCAGCCAGTGATTGACAGCATGCACAATCTTATCTTCTGATGCTTCTAGTCTGCGCACCAATTCTGAAGTCCACACAATAGGTTTGTCGAGTTTGCACCTTCCTTGGCTATTTGCTAGCTTCGTGATCCACTCATACAACTCAGTAGGGAAAGATGCAAATAAAATTTCATGGATCTCTATATACAAGTAGCAATCTAACCACCCTTCCCTTGATAGTCGCAGATTCCTGCTTTCTTGTGCCGCGAATTTGTGAATCTTTTTGTCCAACCACTCTTCAATTCCTTTCTTTGTCGAATTCCAATGATACAACATCAGACATCTCTGTGCAGATGCCGGTCCCAGGAATGGAACCATTTTTTGGCTTGTTGGGGCTTGACCTAGGTTTAGAGTTAATTAGCCAAACAAATCCTTATACTACTGGCCCTTTCGGTAATAGTCCACGGAGCGCGGATTGAGGTCTCACCTAAAGTAGTATGGTAGGGTGCTAGAACCAGGTTTCTGCACCCTTGAGACATCTGAGAGGCTCGACTGGTCCTTTGCTTATTCCTGTGCACAGGTGGCTTCGCGCACCTTCCATTCCTCTCGGCCTGATGCCCTGCCTTTGCGTAGCCCTAACCAGGGGTTGTGTTGCGCTTTGCACTATTACCCAAGATCTTATTTATCTTCCAATATTAATTAAGCACCTTCGCCTACTTAAATGTCTCAAGTTATACTTAACAATATAAAACATTCATACAAGTTCACACAGTAAATAAACAGTATACTTGTAAATTATATTCAATCATGCATTAAACCAAAAAAAGATACACAAAATTATTGCAAAACTTCTCTTTATTGATTCTTTCAATGGTTACAGACTCAACCCACCCTGCGCACTCAGTTGCAGGGGTCCGTGCACTTAGCTGCGGACTACTAGGCCTCTGCGCACTCAGCTGCAGAGCCTTCTCCTACTCTACGACCCACAGACACACTTTACACTTCAACTCAATCACTTAGACTTCTCATCCTTCTATTCATTTCTTCATTACTTGTTCTCTTCTACACTTAGAGCCTCACTCTATTTATATAATCCCATGGTCCCATGGTCCGCGGACCATGGGTAGGTCTATCCAACCGACATTACATTACAAAAACTAGGGTGGACAACCCTGCGACTCTATCATACTTTCGCGCCCCGTGCCCGCAATTCACAAAGCTTTTACAACAAGATTCAGTCAAAACTTGGGCTTTAAGCCCCAAAACATGCCTTGGGGGGATTCCATTCCCAACACTACTCTTCAAACACCAAGCGAATCTCCCCCTTTGACATCAAGGGAAAAGGGTTGACCAATGTTAAATGAAGACTTCCATATCTGAACTGTTGAATATGTTGAACTACTGAACTGCTCCCCCTGAGCACATGTTGAATTCTTTGATCATGCTCCCCCTGAGCACACACCGAAATCTCTGACAGATGTAAAATGAAGTATATGACTCTATGACTATGACCTTCCTATCACCAAGGACCCATACTTACATCAATCACCCAACCAAGTGGGATTACATTTAAACACAACCACCCAACTAAGTGGGATTACATATTGGACATGATCTCAAAAGTCTATACATGACTGAATATGACAATTATTACATCATAGGTCTTTACATGACCTTTACATCAAATGATATACATGATATTTAAAGACCAAAAGATCTTAAAAATAACATAATTCAGCAACCAGAATGCCAACAATGCATTATATTTTGCAAGGCTACTACTCCCCCTAAACTTGTGCTACCTAATCATATTCAACAACTCATTCATCAAAGCATCTTCATCAATCAGAGAAATATTAATGAGAAAAAAATAACTCAATACCATATCAGTAGATTGTACCCATCATCATCAGACCAAGAGAAATCAAATCATAGCTGTCAGAAGCATGTCAGAGGTTGATCTTGAGTTTGTCCCACTATTTTTCTATCAGAGAAAAACATACGCGACTTTTTGCAAAGAAACATGTGTATATACATGACTATACTTCATGAAACTCGTGTATAGCCAACAACCTTCTGAATTTTCACCTGTAGACTAAGCAAATTGATTTAACAACAAAGTGAGACTAAGGCAACTCCCAGTTTCTGTCTGAGATATTCAAATGCTTCTCTAGGAAGGGGTCCAGTGAATATATCAACAACTTGTTCTTTGGAGAGAGCATACTCCAATTTAACTTTTTTCTCAAGCACTTGTTCTCGTAGAAAGTGATACTTAATAGGAATATTTTTGGTCTTGGAGTGCATAACAGGATTTTTGAAGTACTAATAGCACTTGTATTATCACATAGGATGGATATGGGTGGAGAACATTTGATTTGTATATCCTGTAATGTTTGCATCATCCAAAGAATTTGTGTGCAACAAGATGCAACAGCTACATATTCTGCGTCTGCTGTAGATAAGGAAATGGAACTATGTTTCTTGTTAAACCAATATACCAATTGGGGCCCCATGTAAATGCACCTCCACTAGTGCTTTCTGGCCATCAACATTCCCAACCCAATCTGCATCTATGTATGCATGAAGGGTAAGATCTGCATCTATAGGATACATAGACCAAGACCTTGGGCTCCTTGGAGATATTTGAATATTCTCTTTACTACCTCAAGATGTAATTCCTTTGGATTGGCTTAGAAATTTCCAACAATCCCAACTACATACATGATGTCTGGTCTGGTACCTGTTAGATAAAGTAGACTACTAATCATAGACTTGTACTCTAGTTGGTTTAATGCATGAGAGTCATCATTATAACTGAGGCTACATCCTGTCATCATGGGAGTACATATAGGTTTGCATTCTTCCATCCCATATTTCTTCAGAATTTGCTTGAGATATTTTGTTTGTGAGAGAAATATGCCATCTTTTACTTCTTGTACTTGTATACCAAGAAAATAGGTTAGTTCCCCAAGTAAAGACATTTCAAATTCTTGTTGCATAACAGAAGCAAATTTTTGACTCATAGATTCTTCATTACTGCCAAAAATGATATCATCAACATAAAAAACAATAATTAGCAGTTTATCACCCTCAATTTTTGTGTACAAGTTGTTGTCTGCAGATCCTTTTGTGAAACCTTGTTGTTGAAGATATTTGTCAAGACGATAATAACATGCCTGTGGAGCTTGTTTTAGCCCATATAAATCCTTTTTGAGTTTTCATACAAGGTTTTCATCATTCCCCAAAATGAATCCTTCTGGTTGTTCAATATATACTTCTTCTTCTAGATCTCCATTAAGGAAGGCAGATTTTACATCCATTTGATAAACTTTGAAATTTCAAAAACTTGAAAATGCAAGAAACATTCTTATGGCTTCAAGTCTAGCTACTGGTGCAAATGTTTCTTCAAAGTCTATACCTTCTTGTTGAGCATAACCTTTACAAACAAGTCTAGCTTTGTTCCTAATGACTTCTCCATTTTCATTCAACTTATTTTTTAATATCCATTTTGTCCCTATAACATTTTTATCATGAGGCCTTGGAACCAATTCCCAAGTATCATTATTTTCAATTTGATCAAGTTCTTCATTCATGGCCTTAACCCAACATTCATATTTACTAGCTTGATTTACATTTTGTAGTTCAATGGCAGATAATAAAGCTAGATAAATAGAAGATCCTACAAAATATCTTCTTGTTTGTACCCCAAATTCCTTTTCTCCTAGAATTTGAGTTTCTAGATGATTCTTTTGAACATACCTGGATGGAGCCTTTTCTTTGTCTAATGTATCTTCTTCTGTTGCTTCATTAGTTTCTTCTTCTATATCATTGCGACTTGATGTGGGAAAGCATTCATCATCATCATCCTCTTTTGCTAATGTTACTTGTTTAGGCCCTATGCATGTTTCATCAATCAAAACATCAATGCATTCAATAATTTTTTGAAGTCTCTTATTGTAACATTTGTATCATTTACCTCTAGATGAGTAACCATGAATTATTCCTTCATCTAATCTAGCTTCAAACTTACCAAGTTTTTCATCATTATTTTTTATGAAACATTTGCTTCCAAAAACTCTAAAATGCTTTATAGTGGGAGGCTTACCATACCAAAGTTCATATGGAGTTTTATCACTATTCACATGAACATGAGCCTTGTTGAGAATATTTACTGCAATATGTGCAGCTTCACCCCAGAAGGTATTAGGAGTTCCAGACTCATCAAGCATAGCACGAGCCATTTGTTGAACAGTTCTATTCATTCTTTCTGCCACACCATTTTGTTGAGGAGTTTTAGCTACAAAAAATTGTATTTTTATGCCATGTTGTTCACAGAAGTCAAAGAATTCATCTAATATGTACTCTCCTCCTCGATCAGATCTGAGACATTTGATTTTTAGATCTACTTCATTTTCAACTAATGCCTTGAAGACTTTAAATTTATCAAATGCTTCATCTTTGTGTTTCAAAAGACCAATCCAGCACATTCTAGAAAAGTCATCAATGAATAATATATAGTATTGTTCTCCACGAGGTGACTTTTTCCTTACTGGTCCACACAAATTAGTATGTATAAGTTCAAGAGGCTTACTTGTTGATCCTTCTTTGGCATTGAATTGAACTTTGGTTTTCTTACTGAATTGGCATGACTTACATATGGTACTTTCTGGTATGGTGATGTAGGGTAGATCACAAACAACTTTGAGCCTACTTGATTTGCTTATTTGAGAGAAGCTTAGATGTCCCAACCTTTTGTGCCATAACCAGTTTTCTTCTGCCTTGCCTAGGTAACATTGTTCTTGGCCACCTTTCAATATATACAGATTGCTCGGGGTTCTTGTTCCTTTTATTATGGTCTTTCCTATATCAAGTTCACGAACCACACATTCTTGTGATTAGAATACCACTTCATTTCCTCGATCACACATTTTGCTGACACTCAACAAGTTATGATTTAATCCATCAACATATATAACATTACCAATTTTAACTTTTTCTTTTAGAAAAACAAAACCTTTGCCCTTAATGACAACGGGTGAGTCATTTCCAAAAGTGGCATTCTTTTCTTTCTCTAAATCATTGTATGAAATAAGTTTATCTTTTTCACCTGTCATGTGTTTTGAGAATCTGCTATAAATATACCATTGATTTTCTTTTCCTACAAACAATACTATGCCACAACTTTCAGACTGTACCTCCTTCCTTTCTCATACCTTGGAATTTGTTGATAGTTGCTCCTTTTGAGATGTTGGTTGTAATTTGCTCTTGCATTCAGATTCTTCATGACCAAAGTTATTGCAAAATGAGCATTCAATTTCATCTATAAGAGGTGAGAAGATATTATAGGAGTTCTTCTTGACTCCTGTCTCATTCCTTTGTTTTCTTTCTTCTCTAGTCATGATAGTTTTGTATGCAACACATTGAGCAGCCTTATGACCAAAATTATGACATGAGAAACATTGTCCATTAAAGAAGAAATTTATGTGACCATAGAATCTTCTAGTGTTGTTTACCTTTTGACTGGAGCTTCTGTTGTTGTTCATCCTTGGATTGGAGTGAACATGATTTACCTGTGGAATGCCTTTATTCTTTTGCTGAGGACTGTAGTTTTTCTAGCTGGGTTTTGCTGCATTACTAAAGCTTTGCTGACTGATTTTTGTTGTATTACTAAAGCTTTGCTGACTGGTTTTTGTTGCATTTAGATAGCTTTCAGTAGTGGTTGAAAACTTTTCTGGTTGAGATATTTCTCCAATGTATCCAAGACCTATCTTCATAAGAGGAGAGCATTGTACCTTGATCATTTCATCTAATATTTCATATCCTTTAGCAAATCTAAGATTCAAATTTTTTATTTTCTCAAGTTCCTTTCTTAGACTTACTACTTCAAATTCTAACTTCTCATTATGCTTTTCGTTTTCTATGAGTTGATGCTTCAAAGTATCTATGGCTACCTTGTTTTCTTCCAAGAAAATTTTGAGTTGAGTAATTTCTTCAAAGAAATCCTTTTCTTCTAATGCATCCACAAATTTATCATTATACTCATTAGTATTTTTCTTAAAAGCCATGAGTAATTTAAAATCTTGATTAGATTCACCTTATTATATCTAAGAATTTTGTGATCCATAATGTAGAAGAAAGTCTTTCAGATTAATTACATTGGTAGGATTTTGGTCGACGTTTTGAACCAACTAATGTGGTTCATCCTCACCTTCTTCACTATTTGACAAGCCATCACTATCTTCATGAGTATAATAACTTCTTATACTGTCAAATCGTCTCCTATTAATTTTTGTAGAATCCTTCCCTTTGTCATGGTTGTATTTATGAGGACATTTAGCATCATAATGACCAACCCTACCACAAGAAAAACACTTGAAAGGAAACTTACCTCTGAACCTTTAAGTGCCTAGTTGAAATTTATTTACAAATTCACCTCATCTTCTTCTGATATGTATCTTGATTCCTTGCGTTCCTTCTTTTATTTTCCTTTTGCAGATGCTTTAAATGTGGCTTCTCTGACTTCTAAGGGAACTCCTTTCCTCATTTCAAAAGAATTAAAGATCCCGTGAAGTTGAACAACAGTAAGATTCTGCAAATCCTACTTCTCTTCAATGGCAAACACTTTTGACTCGAATTTAGGAGTTAGAGATATTAAGATTTTCTCTGCTAAAGTAGTGTCCTTTATTTCTTCACCCATATTTTTCACACGATTTACAATATCATCTATATGAAGAAAGAAATTGAAAATACTTTCATCATTATGCATTCTGAGAGTTTCATATTGAATTCTGAGAGTTTCAAGTTTATCACTTTTTACCTTGGTATCGCCTTCATAACTTTAACGATTATGTCCCATATTTATTTCATTGTGTTTAGCTACATAACTTTGACAAATTTTGATTCTGTCAGACTTTCCAATAAAGCATTGACAAATTTGGCATTAGTTTCATACATCTTCTTTTCTACTGCATCTGTGGGAACTACAGCTGGATATTGGTAACCTCCTTCCACAATTTCCCAAACATCTGCTCCAAGAGACTAAAGATAGGATCTGGTTCTTGTCTTCCAATATATAAAATTATTTCCGTTGAAAAGTGGTGGTCTGATAGATGTCGATCCGTCTTGATTGCTCATCTTGCGAGATCTTCCTTCAAGCGATCAAGCTTCTTTTGAAGGACCTGCTCTGATACCAATTGTTGGGAAAAATATTGAGAGGGGGGTGAATCAGTATTTTAAAACTCACAATAATATTTTTTCTTTTCTTAAATGTATACACGACTTGACTGAACCCAACTAGCATATATACACAATTATTGTAAAAGAAACTAGTGTATTCTCAGTAAACTTTGTAAAACAGCTAATTCTTTATATGTTAAACTTTAAACCAGAATGTAAGAGAATTATCAAGCATTTGATAAGCAGTAAACAGGTGCAATAAGAACATAATTAAGTATCACACATAATTAAACACACATGAACACCAGGATTTAAGGTGGAAACCCAATGTGGGAGAAAACCACCGCTATTGTTGTCTCAGTCTTCAAAACTTATTAGTATCAAAAACTGCTTACATTCTTGTATTGGTGCAAGTTCATATCGTACGTAGACACCCACTTGCTGAAGGCTACAACCTTCACTCGTTCTCCAACTCTTACTGGAAGGGAGCTCAAACCCCCTGATTTGATCACCAACTACTATTGGTAAGAAGCTCTGACTTCCTCACTAAAGGTTCCAACCCTTAGCAACATCCATGGACCACGTTTCGTCAAATTTTCAGACTGCTTCCAATATCAATCATCATTGTAAAACAATCATCAATCTCTGACACATAATCAACCAATCACTGAAACCCAAACAAATGATACATAATCAAAACTTAACCAATCAACTGGAACAGTCAGATCACTATAACCACAGAACTGAACTTAGAATGTTGCATCAACACACAAAATCAACTGCAACCCTGATCATTTATTTTCCAAAATATATACGCTACTTCAATTAAAGCAACCCATGTGCATATACACTTTTCTGGAGAGAAACCCACATATAGATCTTAATATACTGAAAAATGAAAATTTGACCACTACAATTTCTGAAAAGAACATTGAATCGCACTCAATCTATTGCAACGCTTTGAACCAATCAAAGAACTGTCTCTAATCTTCAATCACAATCAGCAAGTAATCTTAACATTCATCAATTAATTAATACCCAAATTCAACTTCATCATTCAATCAGATCTACTTCAGAAATTATCACTCAACCCATATCAACATGAGGACATCATTGACATATATGAGAGAAATAGAAGCACTGATCAAGTTGATCAGTCATTTATGAATAGAAACCCCTTAGTTTATATACGTGACTTTGCAGAAGTGAACCTGTGTGTATATGCACTTTTTCCGAGACCAACCAATGTATAGATATGCAAATTTTTGACCTAAAATTGTGCAACTCTTCAGAACTTCAGAAAGACCCAGATCATAATAATCAAAGATAAAAACATGCGTCAATACTTAGATCCAGTCAATCCTTGAACAAATCATACAATGAACAGTCATTTCAGGTCTCATGATCTTGATCCATCATTGTATTCATTGGTGCATAATTATTTTAGATCAATGTGATAATTATGGCCCTTACAATGCAAATATACTTCAGATTGAAGTATTCATCAAAAACTCTTTCTTTTGCACACTTAGCCCTTTGATCTTCACTTCTTTATATAGTTTAGCCCTCATCCAATACCATGGGTCAAAACAATATTAGTGCTGGTGGTAATATTTGACAGGATCAATATTCGTTGTCGCCATTACTCTGTGCCAATAACATGGTAAGGACCCTTGGTATTTAAAATACCATGGTACAAAAACCATATGCTACTTTTCTTCACTGAAATTGCGTGCATACATGACTTGGATTAATATAACCCGTGTATAGTTCTTGAACTTCCAACTTTATCATTCTTCCAAATTGATTCCTTTGAATTGTCATGCATTCTGTCACATTTGTATTCATTCTGGTATTTTGTTATATTCATTGTCACCTCTGAACTGACTTGTGCATTATGTTATAAGTGAGTTGCCATTAAGGACAACATATGTATCATAATGCCAACACCATCATCATAAATGTCTTGTCCTTCTTGCCTTGCAATTGTTTTCCAAGGAAACATGGTCCTCGTCCTTCTCTTTCACTGCCATTAATTTCAGAAAACCAGTCCACTGAACACACACACACACTAACCAGCCTTAAATGGCTGCCAAAACAGTTTAGATTCCCTACAACAAATAAACCTCATACATCCCAAGCAAGCAACCTCCCCAGCTCTGGAATCTGTGTCCCTTTGACTCGGCCCATTTCTAATATATTTTGTATAGATATTTACATTGTATTTGCATGAGGGAAACCTAAGTTGGGGTCGTCACAGTATAGAGTAGCACCTCAACATTCCACCCCTAGTTGGTGGCAATCCCAACAACAACTAGGACCCCATCCAGATCGCAGCTACATATTTTGATCCAGCTATTTACCCTTCTGATATGCTCAAACTTTCAGTGCTTTTTGGTATTACTATTTTTTCATGGCCAATCTGGCCTGCTTTTTAGTGTATGTATGGTCATATTTGGTCTTTTTGAATACTATGTTATCATATGTATGCCTCTCTACAGAGAGTGAACCTATGGTTATGGTTTGGTCTTCCTTGTGAGTGACTAGCCTAAACCATATAGCATTTCTATGTACACTCCTATTTAGAAGGTAATACAAAATTTACCATATATTTCAATGTGGACCATAAATAGAATATTTCAATCTCCACCATAGTATTTTATATCAACTTTATAGAGAGAGATAAGGTATTTCAATGTAAAAAATTTCTAATGAAGCCAATTGTTACTTTCACCTTTCCATAATGAGTGAGATGTGTAATTCTTTGAACATCTAATATGAAGTTGACACATGGCATTTAAAAAATTGTTGATAACAAAAAAAATTTAGTATGGACCATATAAAATATTTTAATATCAATTTTATATGTATCCATAAAGTGAAAGTCAAGAAAAAATTATGGTTAAAAAATTTCAGTAGTGTGTTAGTGTGTTGTTTAGGATTAGGGAGGTGTACTTCTTGCTTAACACGGAGTTGTGTAATTCCTTCTTAGTTTCATGCATTGAGAGAGATCAAGTCAATGGAGGTAGAATTTTTTTTTTAGAATAAAAATTTTGAGGAACGGTTTGCACCTAGAGAACTTTGATCCCTCAGAACACCTGATAAATAAAAAATTAAGATATATTTTTGTTAAAACATTTTAATAATGTGTTACTCAATATAATGGAAAGTCGTAAAGAACATGATAGATTCAACGTAACATGGATCTTTATTAAAACATTTCAATAGTGTGTAATCAATATGATAAAGATACATAACTTATTTTGTACTCAACATGGATTTATATACATAGAAAACCTTAAAATAGAATCAAATCACTTAATATGAAAACTTTGCTTAATTAAAAAGACTTGAGAAAAATATTGCATCTTAAAAATTTGAATACTCTTAACACTAAAAGAATCAAATCTTTCCAAATAAAAATATTTAAAAAGATAAATAAACTTTAAAAAAAAATTATCCTTTAAATTATAATAAATTCAACCTGAGAGCTCCCTTGATAACAATGGCTACATAATAACTAGTACTTGCCACTTAACTTATATATAGCTTAATTAAACTAAAAAATAAAAATAAAAAGATTTCAACACAAAAATAAAACAACTAATAAAATATTGCACTATTGAATGCCATCACCAAAAACTAAGAAATATGATTTAATTAATATTGTATATATATATAGATAGATAGATAATAATAATTAAATTTATTAAAATATTTTTAATATAATAATAAGTATCTTAAATTGAAACTATGGAGGAAAAAAACTATAATTCATGAAAAAAAAAATCAAACTAAAAAAGTTAAATAAAAAGGAAATAAACTTAAAAACAAAACAATAATAACCAATAAAAATGAAAGTTACTAAACAGCGATAATAAGACTTTAACCAATCACCTTACAAATAAATAAATTTAAATAATAATAAAAAATAACAAAAATTGAATTCCAATGTTAAATTATGGATAACTTGACAAAACTTTTTGGTAAAAATAAACAAACAAGAACTCAAAATAATACATACAATGTCTTCCACACGTATAATAATACTTAAATACTTCACACAAATTACATATAACCACACACTCAAAATAAAACATACAATACTTGCAACAAATATAATAATACTTAAATACCTCACATGAATCACATGTAACCATCTTAATCGAGCATCATTTAAGTTTACTACTTTTATTGTTATGACACACTTATATCGTGCTTGGGAAAAGAACCGCACAATAACTTATATTGAGTCTCATTCCTCTTCCCTTTATTTTTAGATAACACGCTCTATTTTATTTTTTTTAATTAACATATTCTCCATATAAATCATTTTTCTCTTTCATTTATAATATCTAATATGGAATTTAATTATGTTGGTAAATTATGAATCTTAATTATGTTGGCAAATTCTCACATATTTTAAGAGACAAAAACATATTTAACTAACATACTCAAGTCCATCTAATGGAAGATGTGATACAAAGCTTCATAGCTTTTTCCCCGTAATATTATCAATTATTTTTGTAACAAATGAATCTCGTCCAATTTGTTCGGGAAAAGTATATAGTTTTTTAAAATTAACAAATTTAATTTTTTTATTTTTTTTGTAAGTTGAAGTTTTTTTATTATTCAAAAGGTATGTACAAAGATGTCAAAATGCATGTGGCCTCACCCCGATTAAGTTTGTTGACTAATGTTATTACCATGCTACAGACAAAAAGCAAAATACCCAATTGAGAGGTTCACAGCCTTATAGGCCTTACACACCAAAAAACAAAAAGAACTAACAAGACACCAGTGACCATAATCAGTCATTAGAAGTAATAGAAGCAAAATTGTCTAACCTCGTTCTTGGAGGAGGAGGAGGGGGTATAGACAATGGACATGTTGCTCAAAGTGAAAAAGCCAAGTTTACAACTTCTCGAGCTTCTCTGTTAACATATTTTGGTCACGCTAAACAATCACAATTCATTCACGAACGTGGCATTGAAAGTAGTGGATTTGCTCCAACTTAGACATAACTGCCTCGTGCTCTTCCTTCCAAGACCTGTCATGAGATTTCGACGTGTCCATGATGGATTGGAACATCTCATGTTGCGCCGAAGTTCCCTTGTTGTGACTAGCAGTAACGCGTCCAACTAACCCCACATTTCTTGTCTTGCCACTCTGCCCCCGTGAGCTCGGACTTCGTCCACGGTCTGTGCCCCTGCTCCTACTACCTACTCCACGACCGCCCTGTGCCAGGATCCTGCAACCCCTATCGGCCACAAGAATGGCCAATGATCTTCTCCCACTGCAAACTCCACAACCCCCACGAGCTTTGCCTTGCATTATTCCCCGCATCATGACTACTCTTATCAACACCAACTTCCACACTGTCACCCCAAGCACTAACAAGCTTAGTTGTCCCCTCTCTTAGTTAGAACAATTCCGACTTATCCAGCACAGGAGCGCGTGAGGAACATGGAACCGACTTCATCTTGGTATCCCTGTCGAAACCCAAAGTCCCATAAAGAACCCAAATCGACGCCAGCATCCACCCTTGAACCACGCTATCAGTAGCTACATAACCTACCAGCCAATCGACTGTCACTTGAGACCCTTCAACTCCACACCATAACCAAAATATGCAAAATGTCCCAGCCCCACTAGTCTCCACTGTTTGAATTCTTCACAAATCTATCAACGGCCCATACAAACATTGCCAAACAACCCCTAACATGGAGGGTCCAAAGGAAAACCACCCAACTAAACACAAAGAAGGCAAAACACCTAGACTCTGAGAAACCTGACTGACTCCAGAGCCACTGGGCTTCCCCAAAGGAATTCTTCGTCCAACAGCACCAAGAAAGAAAAACCAGACAATGCCAATCACAAAGAACCAATATATAGCCTTCTCTAGAGCCTTGGCTCGAGCAAAATCACCACCACCGGAAACCCTAACACCACCAACAAAATCACCAACCACCTTACATAGGCAACCAAAGCACCACCGCCCAAAATACCAATGTCAGAATCTACCGAGGCCTGAAACACCTACACCCAATATTAGCCACTTCTCCAACTAGCAGAGCCTATAGGTAAAGAATGAAAAAGAGAGTTTCACCCAAAATGGCAAAGAGAGATTTGTTAACTTAATAATCCCACAAGAGTGATGGTTGGAGGTCCTCCACCATACTCACACGACCCGAAGAAAGGGAAACACATACAAATTTGCATCCCGCAGAAAACCTACTACCATTTGGAATGCTACATGTTCGACGCTACTTAACCACCTTATCATGCCTGCCATGAATACATGAGGTCATCCTACTCCCTCTCGCGCAAGCGAGTGCTGATGTTTCACATGTTCTAAGGCAGAGTCATTAACCGTAGCATAATGGGAAGGCAAATTGCCGACCCTCCTCCACCTATGCGAAATATCGGATATCATACTTCGCACGTCAATGAGTTCCACATATTCACCGCTCCATCAAAGAACTTATTTTTTATTTATTATGTTAAATTTCTTTGGAAAAAAAATTATGTTAAATATATTTTTTTAAAATAACTTAGATAATGCATTTTCTATTTAAGGTTATTTAACATTTAGTTGATATTACTTTGCTTTCTAGTTTTCTATAATAGGTAAAGTACCCACTCATACCTTTAGATAACTCACAAAATCTTTTTATTCTCCGAATCTATTTAACGTGATAAATAATTATAGAAATCCTCTCTCATATTTATTTATTTTAGTTATTTATTAATTAAATAAATAATTATTATAGAATACTTGTTCTTTGAAATAATTTATGTTTTATAAAAATGGTTTCCGTATTCAATAGCTCCTGTAAAGTTCAATCTACCCTGTAAAATTTAAACCTCAACTTGATAACGACTAAACCTGTACCAACTATCAATAAATTTTAACTACCATTCAAATTCATATAATTTTGATATCAGAGAGTAACCATGAATTAGATCACAGGAAGGGAAACCAGCTAAGAAAGAACATTAATGTAAATCCAAATCATTAACAAATGGAAACATATTGTATCAAAAGTCTAATATGCACTCAATTTTAGAGGCGTAGAGAGGTTACAATTTCGCTTTGATCCTAAAAAGATTTAAGGAATTTAGGGATAATTTTTTTGGAAAATCTGATTGTTGGAGTATTAGAATTGTTTTTTTAAATTATGAAAAGGAATCAAGCACAAGAATCTCTGAGCTTCCAAAATCTTGAATTCTTTTTTTTCAAAATCTTAAAATTTATGGATATAATTTAAATATAAAAACAAAAATCTAGAATTTTTTGGTTTCCAAAATCTTAAAATTTATGAGTACAAAATCTTAAAACTTAGGGTTATAATTTAGGAGAAAAAAAAAATTCCATCAATTTCCAAAATTTTAAAATTTATGGATATAATCTAAACATAAAAAGAAAAAAAAAGAAGAAAAATTTGTCAAAATCTCACCATAATTAACATTATTTTTTGAGCGAAATTGTGACCTATTATTATTATTATTATTATATGAACGAAATTGTGACCTCTAATTTTAGATGATATCCTTGAAATAATTTTCAGGAAAGGCCCCTGCACATCGTCACTCCATCGGCAATTGGGATCTGGGCAATCTCGATACGAGAATCTAGGACAAGGGCCTTGTTTAGTTCCAACGTATGCTCTCTACCATATCTCATGAGTTCGCTCATGGGAACTTTGGGAGTAAGCACAATGGATCCTTGCCACAGAGTATTGTCATACGCAATCACACCTCCCACCTTCACCAAATCTATCAGCTGCATATGGTAGTTCAGATAGTTTCATTTGTCAACATCTACAGACGCGAAATCAAGTGATCTGTGCATCTCCTCCTGCACAATACCCATTTCATCAATTTATTAAGCCTTAATCTGCTATCCCCAAACCCTTAAATTCTCCCTCATATATTTTACGTATAGTCTTAAGCATTTCATCCAGAACTAGCAGAGCAGGGCCTTCTCTGAAATCAATTTTGTGGGCAAATCCAGCTTTCTCAATGATAGGTCGCCCCATATCATAATTCTCTCTGTTAATGTACAACGCTATTATCTGCCATGCCAACCTTCATTAATTAATTGGCCCACATACAAACATTAAATTCCCTTGTTTGGGAAAAGCTACTGTTAATACAGTCATATAAATTTGAATATAAATGCACCTTTCCATCATTGGGTAAGGCAAGTGTCGTGCTGAGAAGTGAGTGACCAATGTACACCCCAATCTCTATGGTGTTCTTGGCGTTCATCAACTTCAGCAGGAGGCCCAGAAATTGACCTTCATCCGGAGGAATAGCCATGCCATTCATGTCACAGAGACAATCCATAGTTGCTTCACACCATGAAAACTGGTTTTGCCAGCACAACACTCATTTATATCTAGATTTAAGGAATTTAGAACACTGGTGAGACTACTTGCCAATCAATTTTAAACACCAAAACTCTAGAGGTAAGAGTTGGTGATAAGACTTGCTTTCATATTGCTTGTATCTTCCTACACTACGAGCATATTGAATGTATCCTCCTACACTATGGGTTTATAGGTGACGCCTCTAGATATTTAAACACAAGTGAGACTACTTACAAATGGATTCCACGAGAAATAAAAAAATAGAAAAGTAAAACTTACCGGGATGTTTGGAAGTCAATTCCTGGAGCTCCTTCATTGTGCAATTACACCTCGTTCTTTCTTTAGAAACTTTTTCATTCCATTAGAGATGATTATCTTTCCTGGTTTCTCTATGAGACCTCTTAATTCTACTTCATTTCCTTCCGAAGAAAATCTGATGAAAAGTTCTTGAAAATTAAAAGCTATTGTACCCAAGGATTGTATCCATTGGACTCCTAGTACAACATCAGCACCACCCATTGGAATGGAAAGCATTGGGCTATTCAATACATATTCTCCCATGGATAGCTTAATATTATGGCACTTTCCAGAGCAATTTATGGTTCCTCCACTTGCAACCATCACTTGACACTCTGGTGTTGGATATAGGAAGCAATTCAATTCCTTGGCTATCTTACAATGAATATAATTATGGGTACTGCCCGAATCAATCAACACTATTACATTTTTCTTCTTGATATGTCCTTCTATCTTGATAGTTTGAGGAGTAGTAATTCCAGCCAATGCATTACAATATATGGTCGTGTTCATTTATTCTTTCTCTAGGGTTTATTCCTAGTGTATATCCTCTTCTTTTGACGTTTCTTGTTCCTTTTCGTCCTCCTCTTCACAATCTATGTAAAATAATTTCTTCTTAGTACACTTTTGACCTTTAGTGTATTTTCTATCTTAACTGTAACAAAGCCCTTTTGCTCTTTTTTCTTCGAATTGTTGGGGTGTCAACCTTGTAGGTTGTGGTACCAGAGATTTTAAGAAGTAAGTTCTGTATTCCAGCTTCATCTTGTTTATATTCTGTTGAATTGCTCTGTGAACGGTCACCCCTACTTTTGGTATCAGAGCCTTGAAAACGACCCTGTATAATTCTATAGACAAAACCTCAGACGAGCCAGGCAGCCTTTGAAAAGCATCTCTGTTATACATTGTGCTGAGTAGATAAACGCTCTATCAGTCAATTTCTGGAATAGAATTATACCACTCTGTTATGGCTAAATTTTTAAGATCTTTCTCTACCATTGATAAAAGGTCAATATCTGAAGTAGAAAATAGATCTGTTGAGTCAGATATAAATGAACATGAACAAGTTGAAGATCCAGAAAGCTGGAACCCCCCTGCCTTAGATACTAAAGAAGTTTATCCGGTTCCAATGATGTTTAAGCTTTCAAAGAAATATTACTTCAAAGAAGTTGAAGTTAAGATCAGAATTAAAGGTCCACATGTACAGATAATAGGGTTAAATATATTCTCAGAAGATGAAATAAAAAAGTTTAGAAAATATGCTAAGGAAGGAAGATTTCATTATTTACATTTTGGAGCTATAAGGATTGGTTTGGCTCCACTATTTAGACATGGATTAAATACTCCCTGCATAGCAGAATTGTTTGATTCAAGGCACAATGAATATGATCATGCTAGAATAGGAACAATACTGGGAAATCTGATGTCTGGTTGTCAGTATGGAACAATTTACCCTGATTATGCTATCAGTCTGACAGATATTCATCTCAAAGAATGTTGGAAAGCCTTGATAAGAGTACAAGGACTGTCTATGGCAGATGAGAGTGAATTCTTGTCTGTAATTGTTCAAACTTCCTTTCAGTTAACAAATACAGTACATCCTAAACTAAAACAGCCGGTGTTGAAAGACTGTGTGACAGTCGGGATAGGAAATGCACAGATTGAAGGTGTTCATTATGATAAGGAAACACTACCCGATCACTGGTACATCCAATATAAGTATTTGGCTTCAGATAATGCCAACAGCAAAATTAAAAGATTGGCTCTTGAAGATGGAGGGGTAAAAATTATTCCTAATCAGTCTACTTACCCAAGGATTCCTAGGCCAATAGTCTTGCTAGAGAAACATGTACTACCAGTAGAAAGTCCAGTCCAAAGTGGAAGAAAGTCCTTTTACAGACAGTTGTCCATACCAGAAGAACAACCGTCTACTTCCACAAATACACCCCGGTCTGAAAAACAATTGTATATACCTGAAGAAAAACCATTTCTAGCTGTAAATAAAATGTTTAGAACTCATGTACATACTTATCCACCTATGGAAGAATATAGATATGCTAATAAAAGATTTGTTAGAGGAGGAAAATGGCCACCAAAAACGAAATTCTGTGTCTCTTCATCATTGTCCAAACAGCCCGCTACAAGAGCAGACTGTGCACCTTTGCTAGAACATGACTCTCAAGAGCCCAATGATTTGGAGCAAGTATATCAAGTAGGAAATTATTTGACTACTTGGTGTTCCCATGCTGAAGATGTTCTAGATAATTTAGGACAACAAGCAGAATTGATAAATGCAAATTTAAAATTGTTGTATGAAGAGCAACAGGAAGAAAAAAGAGAAAGAGAGGAGAGAAGAAAAAGAAAAATGAAGAAAAAGGGTAAGAAAATCCCTAAATTTCATGTAGATATGACAACCCCAAATTACTGGGATTTAGAAGAAGAAGCACCAGAAACAAGTGATGGAGAAGGGACTTCCAGAGACACTGGAAAATTAACCAGTGGATCCTCTAGAACATTCAAAGCAGAAAAACCTTTTGAATCTAAGAAGGAAGTCATGACTTTAGAACAAGCTGCAACAAAATTTCCATCCTTTATTATGCCATCAATAAAAAATCAAAATAAAGCTCACATCCTGAAAGAAGCTATTAAGTATCCTAGAATCGAAGAATATTTGTTTGCTACAAATTCTAGTGGTTACATTCTAGATCTAGATAACTCATCCAATCCTGGTGAGTCTATTAGAATCTGGATAGGAGCCTTATATCAAATGCAGGTCACTACAAGATTAGACAATGTGTCTATCATGATTCTAGCAGAAAAGAGGATGGCAGGAATAGTGTTTGACTGGTGGATGGGAGGAACAGAAGCAGAGAGAATAGCGGTCATGGAAGCAGGTTTAGCTACATTTGAAATGTTGCTGAAAACTCAGTTTATGCCAGAACCAAAAGATGAAAAGAAACAGCTATTGACTGACCTTAGCCGCATGGAACTAAAAGATCTAAAATATTTAGATCAATTCGGTAAAGATTTTATGGCTAAAGTCTTTAAAGCTAATCTGTTCAATGACATTGCTCAAAAAGTTTCTTATTTATCAAAATTACCAGGAAACTTAGGAGATCTGATAATGAAAGATCTTGAGGTTCAAATGAAGAGTTTAGAACAAGTTTATTGGGTTGATCTTCTGTTTAGAGTGTCAGAAAAAGTCAAATATTTGTGTTGGCAGAAGAAGGCACATGACATCACCCCAAGTTCAGATGTCTGCAAAACTGTACTACCATGGACGCCTTTTAAATCAAAGAAGAAAAAATACAAAAGGTATGGTAGATACAAACCCAAAAGAGTATCGAACCCGAAAAGACCTTTCAAAAAATTCAGATATTTGAAAAAGAGAACTGCACCAAGGAACAACAATTGTTGTTTCATTTGTAAAAAGGAAGGACATTTTGCCAGAAAGTGTCCTCAGAAATCATCCAGTAAACTCAAAGCTTGTATAGATATTGAAGAATTTCAAGATGATTGGTCTGTAGTAGAGTCGGATGAAGAAATTTCTGATGTATATATTCTTACAGAAGTTTCAAATAACGAAGATGAAGAGCTTGTACAGAAAATGAATATTTGTTTGAATTGTTCTGAAGATGATTTTTCTAGTGAGCAGCACTATAGTGAAATTGAAATTTCTTCAACTCTTGTGTCATCAAGTGAGACAAAAGATGATTCAGACCCAGAATCCAATTTTGAAGAAGAACCAGAAGAAGCAGAAATATCAGAAAGACCAAATAAATGTAAACAAATTGCATCATCTCTACCTCAATTAAATTCTCTATGTCCATTCGAAAAGAAAATTGCCCCATCTACTAGTATACCTTTACCAGAGATTACAAGGAATGAACAAAGCACATTGCTGAAAAAGATTGTCAAAACAGAAAGCTTGATTTATATCCCAGTGGAAGTACAAGTCAGAAATGAATGGATTTCAGTAGATGCATTCGTAGACACTGGAGGATCAAATAATCTAGCTAGACCATCTTTGTTCAAACCTCTCTGGAAACCATTAAAGAATATACTAGTTTCAGAAACAATTGGAGGATCTGTCCAGCTCACACACTATGTAGACAATATTTCTTTAAAAGTTGGGGGGAGTATTGTAAAAATATCAGCAATTCAGCACTATGACCCTTCAGCAAGTTTGATGTTAGGCATGCCATTTATAAACTCTGTGCTTCCAGTAACTATCAGCCAAGATAAGCTGATAATAAATTTGAAGAAAAAAGCTATATCTGTGCCTAGGCTAAGTATTGCAAACTCTGAAGCTAGGCGCGAGAATAGCCAAAAGAAAGTAGGAACTAGAAGGCCGTCTAAAGATTCAAATGACTGGCAAGAGGTCCTACAAATTTATGAAGCTAGAGCAGAAAAGATAAATAAACAATCAGCATGCATTGAAGAAAATTGGTCTACAGAACAGAGAGATATCTACCAGAGACTTCTAAAAAGTTGTTCGGACAACCCACAGCAGTTTTGGGAAACTGAGAGTCCGATGCAGGAAATAGTCACCTTACATGACAATGGAGTAAAAGGAAAAGTGATTCCTTGCACACCATCTGATGAACAAGAAATGAGGAATCAAATTCAAGAACTACTAAAGATGCAGCTTATAGAACCTAGTGAATCTCATTATGCATGCTCTGCATTTTTAGTCAGAAATCATTCTGAGATAGTAAGAGGTAAACCACGGATGGTTATTAACTACAAACCTCTTAATGCCATTACTCAGAATTTTAATTACCCATTGCCAAGACCAGAAGTGATTATGCAAAAGATTCAGCATAGTAAGGTGTTCAGTAAATTTGATATGAAGTCAGGTTACTATCAGATACAGATTCAGCCAGAGGACAGACATAAAACAACTTTCATATGTCCAGCAGGATTTTATCAGTGGAAAGTTGTTCCATTCGGTTTGAAGAACGCTCCAGCCTTCTTCCAAAGAAGGATGGATTATATTTTTGCTAAATATGATTTCATAGTTACATATATAGATGATATTTTGATTCATAGTCCAGATGTACATACTCACTTGAAACATCTAGAGATTTTTCTTGAAGAAGTTAAAAATCATGGCATTGTTTTGTCAAGAACTAAGATGTCCTTATTTCAGGATAGCATTGATTTTTTGGGGATAAATGTTGCAAATGGTTCTATTCAAATGCAGCCCCATGTGCTAACAAAATTGACACAGTTTCCTGATGAACTGAAGGACAAAAAGGCAATTCAAAGATTTATTGGAGTTCTGAATTACTTGCACAAATACATCCCAAATCTCTCAGAAAAGACAACTCCTATAAGAAGATACAGCAATGGAGGATGGTCAAATGAAGCTACTGAAGCAGTGAAGAAACTTAAAGAAGAATGTCAGCATCTACCAAAGCTTCAACCACCAGGTGATGGTTTATTAATCTTACAAACTGATGCGTCACTTGATTTTTGGTCAGATGTACTTTTAGAACAAAGAAGAAATAATAAGGGAGAGATTGAAGAAAATTTGTGTGGATATGCTTCTGGGGAGTTTACAGCAAGTCAGAAAAACTACTTCATAGCTGAAAAAGAAACCTTAGCCATCTTCAATGGAATTCAGCGGTTTGAGGTATATCTAACCCCAGTTAAGTTTTTAATCAGAACAGACTCCAAAAATTTTAAGTATTTTCTGTCAGCAAAGATTTCAAGACAACTTGCAAAAGGCAGAATTTTGGCCTGGCAAATCTGGTTTCAGCAATTTGAGTTTGAAGTTGAGTGGATTCCAGGCAACTCAAATTTCTTGACAGACGTTCTAACCAGAGACATGAGTAAAATGTTCATAACCTGTAAATATTCAGTTTTTGAGATTCCAGGTAAAAGCCCTGCAGATGATAGTTTTGCCACTTTTGTAGATAGATTTAGAATCTTAGAAAATCATGCAAGTTTTGTGACAGATGAAATCAAGAAAGTGGTCGGTCTTAGACTAAGGAGAAATTGGTGGATCAGAAGATGCCAAGCATGGCAGTCAAAGAATTTGGGCATATCATTAGGCCTTGATGAAAACTTGGTGAAAGTCTTTTCTTTACCAAATATGAAGGTTAAGCTTTTCTTCAGAAGCTTATCTGATTTATGGTCTAGTGTTTACACACAAGAAATGATCTGGACACTCAAAATTTTGAATTATTATCAGATCATAGGAAGTGTTGATTTTGCCTTTAGTCTTTTCACAGGTGCCAAGATTTTGGATCTAGAAGAAATTCCCATAAAAGAGGAGATGATAAAATATCTGCTTTCTTTAAGAATTCCAGATATATTTGAAGAACTAGAATCCTCTTTCCTTCAAAGGATTGATGAGAATTATGCAAATACTGATACTTTCCCTCAGTATGAAATATTTGAGACTTTTGCAGATTGGAGAATCCAAGAAGGAAAATGCAGAAAAATCCAAGTTACCAGAGTATCCCAGTGCATACAAAGATCCTCACAATATTTGAAAACATTTGCTTATCCTTGGGATTTTCATAGTTTGAGAATTAGAGACAGCATAGAACCAAATCCTTTTTCTCAAGTATTCAGCCATGAAAGGATTGGTAATTCTGAAACTGGTAACAATCAAGAGTTAATCAAACAGCATGCTGAATGGTTCCACGAGTTTGGGAATTTGAGACTGGTAGAAAAAATTCAAATTCTTAACAAAATGGATAGTCTACAAGGACAGCCAAAAGTTTTAAAATTTGCAATTAATCAAAAGGCATTAATCACCATCTCAGTTTTATCTCCAAATTGGAACAATAATGTCATCCACATTATTAGTTTGATGATATCAAAAAGGATATGCACGTCAATGATTTTTGAGTTAGGATGGCAGCATAGAGACTGTTTGAGTGAAAACTGCAGGTTATGGATTCAACATGCTATCGAGAGCTCCACCAATATGTTTCAGATATTCAAATGGGAATCATTAGATGGTGTAGAACTGGCAGTACAAAGATCACCGGCAACACGCAATGCTTTTAAAGATTCTTTTCTGGATATTGAAATAAGTGCTCTTCCTTTTTTGAACAAGTGGGAAAAACAAGAATTGATGCATACACCACAACAGCCAGGACTTCACAGAATCAAAACAAATATCATAAAGGGAGAATCGTCATCTGCAGCATCTCGCCGTATGACAAGGTCGCCAAAAGAAAAAGAAGAAATGACAGATGCACAAGATCCAAATGAAGGAATCGAAGAACAGTATGACCGACTTATGAATAGATACCATCGACAGCTCATCGATGAGTACGAACCATCCGCTGGATCGTCAGAAGAAGATTTATGGGAGAATAGGAGTCCGACGGGACCCTGGTAAAAGAATCTCTTGTCAGCAATGTAATAATGTTGGTTACATGTTGTGACAAGAATCTTTTGTACAAAAGAAAGATTGAGTAGACACCGTCGGTGGAAAAAGATACCGACAGGACCCTCAATTATTTCTACTTTATGTCATGTCTTAGTTAAGTTTAGATTCGTTTTAGGTCTATTTAAGAAGGAGTCTTCATGAGTTCAGATCATCGTTCGATTGAGAGCATGTGTGTTGTAATGAACTCTGAGACACTTCTGTAATAAGCTTTGTATTCTGTTCTTTCTTTTTATTAATATCGAAGCCTACTGGGCCGTCTGTCTGAGGACAGTTCTGCACGTCTGAGGATAGTTTTTGTTTTTCCAAAAGAGGTTGAACTATAAGGCGCTGGAGTGAAGACCCGTGGAGAGAGGTTGTGTAAAGACTCGTGCATGTTCCCTGAGGAGAAAGAACTAGAAAGTCAGACTTTTATTTCCAGAAAGTTGCGAGATTTTAAGAAGTAAGTTTTGTATACCAGCTTCATCTTGTTTATATTCTGTTGAATTTCTCTGTGAACGGTCACCCCTACTTTTGAAACAACACTTCCATCCTTATAGTTATGAGTGGTAGGCTTCCTTGTTGCCATAATTTTGCTTTCCATTTTTCTTGCCAACCTAAATGCCTTCTCCAATGAGTCAGGTTCCCAAAGGCGAACCTCATGTTGGATGTTATCCTTTAAAGTCCCTATGAACACATCAATCCTATGCTCCTCTGGAATATCTTTTACCCTTATATTCAATTTTTGGAAGTCTTCAATGTGCTCCATCATTGAACCCTTTTGTTTGAGGTTTATCAATTGGCTAAAAAAAGTGTTGCTTTTTGTATCCTCATAATGTGCTATCATTTTTTCTGTAAAAATTGCCCAAGTGACAATTTGTTTATGAGAACAAAGCCATTGATACCATACAAACTAATTTGGTTCCAAATATAAAGTTGCAATGTGTACCTTTTGTGTGTTTTTCACATTATGAAGATTGAAATATTGCTCCATCTGTAGTATCCATGTTACGGGATCCTTGCCATCAAACTTCCGCATATCTAGCTTTGGAACATGTTGGGTCTTCAATCCAACATTAGAGTCTATGAAATCATAATTAACATTACTTTTTTTCTCATCATGAGTTTCCTTTACTACCATTTCACCAACAGTAAGCATTTCTTGTAGCAACTTAGTCAAATATATCTTCAAATCTTTCATCTTAGCATCCATGCCATTCATCTTAGCTTCCATGTCATCCATCTTAGCTTGCACGCCATATATATTAGCTTCCATGCCATTCATCTTAGCTTCCATGCCATTCATCTTAGCTTCCATACCTTTCTTTAAACCATCGATCTTAGCTTGTATCACCTTTTGTGAGAGTGAAATTTGTTGCACTTGGTCTCGTAATTTTGATATATCATGTTGCATTTCTTCATCTTCTTCATGAGTCATGCTAGAGCTTTCAGGTTGCTTACTAGGTGTTTCCATCTTCTTTCTTTGGGGCATCAATTCATGATAATTATGCTTCACTATGCCCTTTGAACTTCAACCTAATTTTTCAATCCAAACTTATGCAAAATTTTAAGAAGACTATATACCTTTTTTCTCTTTGTAGAAGCTCTATATTGAATTTGTTGTATCTCTGTAATTGTAGATCTCCAAGGTCTAAAATTCCTTCCTACGGTAGCCCTCTGAGTCCTCTTTCTAATGCCACTAGTCTAATCAAAATTGGATTCTACAAGAAAGAATTTGTCTCAATATCCCAAGATGGCCTGGTTATATAATGTTTCACTAGAGAAAAATTATACGACGTGCCATGTGTCACTGTTTCAACCTTAGAATCTAAAAAAAGAACACAGAAAACTACAGTTAGTCCTATTTCTGGAACTTTTGACGAAATTTCAATATTTTACTCAGAGAGAAAGTTATGACGATTTTCCCAAGGTCACCTATTTGGAATGTAATTCGTGAGTCTGCAAAAACCCTAACTTCCTTAGATCATATCTCCGACAATATAGTGAGACAAGATTTGAAATTCAGACATGAGGTTCATAACGATTTCGGCTCAAATGAGTTTTTGTTTTAGCTTTTGAAACGTCACAAAACAAACGTTATAGCGGAAATTCCACGATGACATATTTGGAGCAGCAAAACCCTAGAATCCAAAGCTCTGATACCAAATGTTATGAAACTGGCTCACAAAAAAGATAGAAAAGAAAGATCAACGCCTTAGAAATCAGCCTCTTCAAAGGGGAAAGCTCCTTTACATTACACAAATGAACAATTCTTGGATGATACAAATGACAAAATGTCTTTTTTATATATAGGAGTCTAAGGGGTCACAATATAATCAAAACCGACATAACAATAATAATATAAGGGCACAACAATAACAATAGTGGATTTCTATGGGGCACAATAATAACAATATGGGGACATTAGGGGCACAACAATGACAATAAGGGCTACAATGACAATAGTAATGGGGGAATCACTAGTATTATAGGGACCTAACATGAAATCAGATTTTTTCATGTATTTTTCATTTTTCGTGTAGCAGGGTACATAGAAAATATGTAACATGGGTACTCCTTGGATGAGGAATAAAATTTTGCATCCAACGAGTACTCCTGCTCGAAATTTGAGTAGAAACTTAAGGACATAAGTTGAAAATACAAGTTGAAAAGTAGTTTTATTATTTTATTATTTTTTAAAATTTTTACTTTTTTACTCCAAAATAGGGAACCATCCCCATGGTTGACATCATCACCTTGAATTCTATTGGTTCTTATAAATTTTATTTTGGTTGTACATTATTCTTAGGAGGCTCATTTTAGACCCCAAAATTCCCCTAATGAGGGCATATTTGAGTCTCAATCCATAGAACGACATCCTGCTAGCTCTAAAGAATGATACTGCAAATTCAATTTAACTTGCAAAACACAAACTCGTATTCTCCTCTTCTAGAGTGATTTGTGCTATGATACCATGTAGAAATTCTCTGTAAATTCAACCTGCTAATTGTAATTTTATAAAACAATAGACTTGAATCTACTCTACTCATCAATGGAACAATTAAACGATCACAAAATCACAAAGAATACAAGAGAAAGAATTCAATCAACACATTACACAATGATTTCATGGGAAAAGCCACATCGAAAAAACCCTGCTATCTGTATATTGCATTAGTCAGAAAATATGAGAAGATTACAATGCTTTTCTCAAGCCCGAGCAACCTTTGCACTATTTCTATCTATCTCACCGCTTCCTAGACAAACCCTGGTCAATACTTAACCAAATTTTGGCTTGCCCAAGTCCCTATTTCCTTGCGTTGTTTCCTTGGGAATTAACCCCCTATTGATTAGGGAAATTCCTCAATATGAATTATGAAAACCTCATAGGCCTTCCTCTGACTGCATGCACCACGTGTACAATTCGGATGATTATACAACTGATAATATATTGTCCCTAAACTCCAATCTCAACTGGGTAACTCTCAGATCTAACATGCATGATTTATTTATGATTGAATGATCAATTAACTGGTTGAACACATAAAGCAACACCCCATTGTGTGACCTCCTACTAGTTCCTCCATCAATTGGAACTAGTTTAACTAACTTTAACTCAGTTAAACTAACTTAATTAATTACAACTCAAAATAAACTCAACCAGGGCTCCTATACTGTAAGAGACACTCTACATGACTCAAGTTAGACCCTCAACTCGAATTAACTTATCTAAGTAAGTCAATTTAACTTAGTTAACTCGTACAAGTTGTCTTGTGATGTGTAATTACAATTTTATTTCTAATCTAATTCAAGGACAAAATTAAATTAAGATTTTCTTGTTGCATTTTCAACAAAATACATAAGGAATATAGAGGCTTCTTCTCCACCCAAGCACACACAGGGATTCCAAAGGCCAACTTCCTTCACCAAAGCACACATAGGGAATCGAAAGACCAACTTCCTCCACGCAAGAATGATAAGGGATTTTAGAGAAGGAAGTCTCCACCCTTCAAGAAAAACACAGTGGTTCCACCTACTTTGGGTCATCCAGAACTCATTGTAAAAATCAAACAACAAGAAAGGTTTTAGAGGTCCTCTATCTAGGAATCCAAGGAACAAACTTCCACCCTATCCATCAAGGGAATCCAGAGAAATCCCATCTCCACCATATGGATATATAGGGAATCGACAGGTCATTGTTCCTCACCAAGGAGAGACCTTTGTCATGCCAATCTTTCCAACTAAACTGGTATCAATGTCTTCTTTTCTCTTCTGCAAAACTCCTTGTTCCTCCTCTTTTGCGATGTTTTATGTCTGAATCCAGTTCAAATTCCCGAATGGGGGTCGAAACCCTTATTTTCCTCTACCCTCTCTTTTATTTCATGCCCAAAGGTTGACTTTCATTGTCCTTGCTGCTAGCACTATCCATCATCATAAATTTCTTGTCCTTCTTGCCTTGCAATTATTTTCCAAGGCAACATGGTCCTAGTCCTTCTTTTTCAGTCCTGTTAATTTCAGAAAACCAATCCATTAAATACACACACACACACACACCGACCAGCCTTTAATGGCTACCAAAACAGTTCAGATATCCTGCAGCAAAGAAACCTCATATATCCTAAGCAAGCAACCTCCTCAGCTCTGGAATCTGTGTCCCTTTGACTTTCCATTTTTAATATATTTTGTATGGATATTTACATTGCATTTGCATGAGGTAAACCTGAGATGGGGTCGTCATAGTATAGAGTAGCACCTCAACATTCCACCCCTAGTTGGTGGCAATCCCAACAACAACTAGGACTCCATCCAGATCGCAACTACATATTTTGATCCCACTATTTACTCTTCTGATGTGCTCAAAATTTTATTGCTTTTTGGTATTACTATCTTTTCATGGTCAATTTGGCCCGCTTTTTAGTGTATGTATGGTCATATTTGGTCTTTTTAGCCTAAACCATCTAACATTTCTTTGTATACTCCTATTTAGAAGGTAATACAAAATTTACCATATATTTCAATGTGGATTGTAAATAGAATATTTCAATCTCCAACATAGTATTTTATATCAACTTACAGAGAGAGATAATGTATTTCAATGTAAAAATTTTCTAATTAAACCAATTGTTACTTTCACCTTTCCATAATGAGTGAGATGTATAATTCCTTTAACATCTAATATGAAGTTGACACATGGAATTTAAAAAAATGTTGATAGCAAAAAAAATTCAGTATGGACCATAAATAAAATATTTTAATGTCAATTTTATATGTATCCATAAAGTGAAATTCAAGAAAAAATTATGGTTAAAAAATTTCAGTGGTGTGTTGTTTAGGATGAGGGAGATGTATATTTCTTGCTTAACATGGAGTTGTGTAATTCCTTCTTGATTTCATGCATTGAGAGAGATCAAGTCAATGGAGGTAGAAACTTTTTTTTAGATTAAAAATTTTGAAGAACCATTTGCACCTAGAGAGCTTCGATCCCTCTAAACACCTGATAAATAAAAAATTAAGATGATTCTTTGTTAAAACATTTTAATAATGTGTTACTCAATATAATGGAAACTTGTAAAGAACATGATAGATTCAAGGTTACAAGGATCTTCATTAAAACATTTCAATAGTGTGTAATCAATATGATAAAGATACACAATTTATTTTGTACTCAACATGCATTTATGTACATAGAAAAACTTAAAATAGAATAAGTCACTCAATATGAAAACTTTCTTTAATTAAAAATATGTGAGAAAAATAGCAACTTAAAAATTTGAATCCTCTAACCGCTAAAAGAATCAAATCTCTTCAAATAAAAATATTAAAAAAAAAAAATCTAAAAAAAAATTCCTTTAAATTATAATAAATTCAACGTGAGATCAAATCTCTTCAAATAAAAATATTTAAAAAAAATAAATAAACCTAAAAAAAATTATCCTTTAAATTATAATAAATTCAACGTGAGAGGGATATGGCATTATCCTTCCTTGCCAAAAATCAACTACTTCAGCTGGCTTCTTTGCCACTCCAAAATTTTGACTGATGAAAATTTTCAGAAGCGAGGTTTCCACAGCCCTTCAAGGTGCAGCCTGTGTAAGGAAAATCAGGAAAGCATAATTCATCTTATGCTTGAATGCACTTTCACAATGCAAATTTGGTCTGCGCTGCTAGGAACTTTGAGCCCCAACTTCGCACTGCCAACCTCCATTTCTGATATATTCGCTAATTGGCTGCAAAGATACTTTGGTCCCCCACCAAAAAATAAGATTATCAAAGTTGCTTGGTCTACTCTCCCTAAAATAATCTGTTGGCAGGTTTGGCTTGAGCGAAATAAAAGGATCTTCAGAAACTATGAACAGGATGCCAAGCTTGTGGTAGTTAAGATAAAATGCCAGTTAAAAGAGTGTCTGAGAGAGCATAAAGACGATTCAAGTTTAAGCCAACAAGATATAAATTTGGGCTCTTCTCTCGATCTTCAGTTTCAAGAAGTTGCAAATAGTATCTCCCTCCCCAAAGATTGGAAAATAAGGGCTACAACAAAAGAGTTCCAGGGATGGATTACAAATCATCCGAGACATTCTGTATTTTTTGATGGGGCTACAAAGAGCAACCTTAGAAGAGCTGGCGCTGGAGGTGTCATATTGAACCCAGATGGCATAAGGATCCATAATTTCGCTTGGGGTTTGGGCATTGCTTCCAACGTTCAAGTTGAAGCTTTGGCTCTTTTCCAAGGTCTCAAGCTTCTGAAAGAGCTTAACATTAGGGAGGCTAATGTATTTGGGGATTCTTAGCTTATCATTAACACTATGGTGAATCATTCTAAGCCTTCAGACCTAAGGCTTGCAAGGCTGATCTTCAGAATAACAGATCTTGGAGACTCATTTCAGAAATTGAATTTCTACCACATGTTAAGAGCTAATAACAAGGAGGTAGACATAGAAGCCAACAAAGCAGCCATTCTTACGGCTGGAGCTTTGCTTAGAGGCGGAGATGAAACATGGGATCCAATTCCTTAATTTAGTGAGTTGTCATGTTTTACTGCCTATTGTTAAATCAATATGTATGTACCCACAAGCTTGGGAAAATCACTGAAATTGACCACATAGTAGCAAATAAAAAGAAATGTGATCTAAGCATAAATGCCATGGCCTTTTAGGGTTGTGCGACACCCATGGAATTAGGCTCACCTTTTGTAATCCGAATTTTGGCATTAAGGTCAAGTATCTAATAATATCCATTAATCATTTCTGTAAAAAAAATTTAACAAGGGCTACATAGTAACTAGTACTTGCCATTTAATTAATATATAGCTTAATTAAACTAAAAAATAATAAAAAAAGATTTCCACATAAAAATAAAACAACTAATAAAACATTGCACTATTGAATGTCATCACCAAAAACTAAGAAATGTGATTAACTAATATTGTTTGTATTAACATATATACACTTTATATATATGTGCGTGTGTTATATATATATATATATATATATATACATATATATACATATATACATATATATATATAGAGAGAGAGAGAGATGGGGTTTTTATAATTAAATTTATTAAAATATGTTAAAATTCATAAAAATGAAAATAATAGAAAAAAGAAAAAAATCAAATTAAAAAAGTTAAATAAGAAATAAATTTAAAAACAAAAAAATAGTAACTAATAGAAATGAAAGTTACTAAATAACTCATAATAAGACTTTGACCAATCGCCTTACAAATAAATAAATTTAAATAATAATAAAAATTAACAAAAATTAAATTCCAATATTAAGTTATAAATAACTATTATTCAAAAGAAAATTTTTGATAAAAAATAAATAAACGTTAAAAATAAAACATACTATAATAATACTTAAATACTTCACATGAATTACATATAACCATCTTCGTCAAGCATCATTTAAGTTTACTATTTTCATTGTTGTGACACACTTATATTGTGCTTGGGAAAAGAACGGCACAATAGAGTCTCATTCATTTCCTTTCCCTTTTTTTAAATTAACATATTTCCCAAAGAGATAGATTTTCCATTTCATTTATGATAACTAATATGAATTTTAATTATGTTGGCAAATTATGAATCTTAATTACGTTGGCAAATCCTCACGTACTTTGAGAGAACATTTTCAACTGACGTCCTCAAGCCAATGTAATGGAAAGACCCTCAAATTCATGAAATGTGATACAAAGTTTCATAGCTTTTTCCAAGTAACATCATCAATTTATTTTTGTAATGAATGAATCCGGTGTATTTGGTTTGGTGAAGGTAAATAGCTTTTAAAAATTAACGGGCTTAAATTTTTTATTATTATTATGATAAGTTGAAGTGTTTTTATTATTTAAAAGGTATGTATAGAGATGTAAAAAAGTATGTGGATTTACTCTAATCGAGTTTGTTGACCAATATTATTATTATGTTACATACAAAGAGCAAAATACTCAATTGAGAGGTTCATAACTTTATAGGTCTTACACACCGAAAAACAAAAAGAACTATTAAGACACCAATTACGATAATCAATTATTAGAAGTGACAGAAGCAGGATTTTCCAGCCCCGTTCCTAGAGGAGGAGGAGGGGGGTATAGACAATGGACATGTTGCTCAAAGTGAGCAAGCCAAGTTTCCAGCTTCTCGAGCTTCTCTGTTAGCATATTTTGGCCACGCCAAACAACCACAATTCATTCATGAACGTGGCATTGAAAGTAGTGGATTTGCTCCAACTTAGTCATAACTACCTCACGTTCTTCCTTTCGGACCCTGTCATGAGATTCCAACGTGTCCATGATGGATTGGAACATCTCCTGTTGTGCTGAAGTTCTCCCGTTGCGACTAGCAACAATGTGTCCAACTAACCCCACGTTTCTCGTCCTGCCACTCCACCCTCGTGAGCTCGAACTTTGACCACCGTCTGTGCCCCTGCTACTACTGCCTACTCCACGACTGCCCTGTGTCAGGATCCTGCAACCCCTATCACCCACAGGGACGACCAACGATCCTCTCCCACCCAAAACTCCACGGCCCCCACAAGCTTTGCCTCACATTATTCCCGCATCCTAACTACTCTTATCAGCACGGACTTCCACAATGCCACCCCGAGCACTAGCAAGCTCAATGGTCCCCTCTCCCAGCTGGGACAATTCCAACTTATCCAACACAGGAGCGCGTGAAGAACATGGAACCGCCTTCAACTTGGTAGCCTTGCTGAACCTAGACTCCGGTAACGAACCCAAATCGATACCAACATCCACCTAGTCAACCCCTGAACCACACCACCAATAACTACACACCCTACCAGCGAGCTGACCATCACTTGAGACCCTTCACTACACGCCACAGCCAGAATAAGTGAAATGTCCCAACCTCGCTAGTCTCCATTGTCTGAATTCTCCACAAATCTATCAAAGACCTAGACTAACACTACCAAACGACCCCTAACCTGGAGGGTCCAAAGGAAAACCGCCCAGCTAAACACAAAGAAGGCAAAACACCCTGACTCCCAGAAACTCGATCGACGCCAAAACCACTGGGCTTCCCTGAAGGAATTATTCGTCCAGCAGCACTAGGAAATAAAAACCAGACAATGCCAATCACGAAGAACCAATATATAGCCTTCTCCAAAGCCTCGGCCCGAGCAAAATCACGCCACCAGAAAACTTGACACCACTAGAAAAAGCACCAACCACCTTACACAAGGAACCAAAGCATCACCACCCAAAATACCAATGCTAGAATCTACCCGGACCCGAGACACTTACACCCAATACCAACCACTTCTCCAACCAGCAGACCCTCTAGCTAAAGAATGAAAAAGAGAGTTTCACCCATAATGGCAAGGAGAGATTTGTTACCTTAATAATCCCACAGGAGGAGTGACGGTTGAAGGTCCTCCACCATATCTACACAACCCAAAGAAAGGGAAACACAGACAAATTCGCATCTTACAGAGAGCCTACTACCATCTGGAATGCTACATGTTCAATGCTACTTAACCACCTTATCACGGACGCCATGAATACATAAGGTCGTCCTACTCCCTCTCGCACAAGCAAGTGCTGATGTTTCACATGTTTTGAGGTAGAATCATTAACTGTAGCATAATGAGAAGGCAGATTGCCTGCCCTCCTCTACCAATATGAAATGCCAGATGTCATACTTCGCACGTCGATGAGTTCTAAATGTCCACCACCCCATCAGAAAATGGTCCTAATGATGAACCACACTTGTTTATTTGAAATGCGTTAACCAAAAATTTCTCTTATGTAATTTCTACCAAAAAAAACTTTACTTAATTCATTATGAATCATACAAACTTGAATACAAAAATTTATTTTTTATTTATTATACTAAATTTCTTTGAAAAAAATATGTTAAATATATTTTTTAAAATAACCTAGGTAACGGATTTTCTATTTAAAATTATTTAACATTTAGTTGATATTACTTTGCTTTCTAGTTTAGTTAATATTACTTTGCTTTCTAAAACTTGATAACGACTGAAACTGTACCAACTGTAAATAAATTTTAACTACCATTCACATTGATATAATTTGATATCAGAGAGGAACCATAAATTAGATGGCACGAAAGGAAACCAGCTAAGAAAGAACATTAATGTAAATCCAAATCATTAACCAATGGAAACATATTGTATCAAAAGTCTAATATGCACTCAATTTTAGAGGCGTACTAAGGCTACAATATCGCATTGATCCTAAATTTTTCTTAGGAATTTAGGGATAATTTTTTTTTTGGAAAATCTGATTGTTGGAGTATTAGAATTGTGTTTTTAAAATGATGAAAGGAATCCAGCACAATCAAGAATCCCGCCGGCCCCAAAATCTTAAAACTTATGGGTATAACTTAGATATATAAAAAAATCTGGAATTCCTTGACTTTTAAAATCATAAAATTTAGGGGTATAATTTAAATATATAAAAAAAAAATAATCCATCGGTATTTAAAATCTTAAAATTTATGAATATAATTTAAATATTAAAATTTTTTGGGTCAAAATCTTACAATAATTACCATTATTTTCCGAGCTCTCTTAAAATTTATGAATATAACCAAAATATCAAAAAAATAAATAAATAATAAAATTTTGTCAAAATCTCACCATAATTACCGTTATTTTATGAGCGAAATTGTGACCTGTTATTTTCTGAACGAAATTGTGACCTCGAATTTTAGATGATATCCCTGAAATAATTTTCAGGAAAGGCGCCTGCACAGCGTCAGGCCATCGGCAATTGGGATCTGGGCAATCTCGATACGAGGATCTGCGGCAAGGGCCTTGTTTACTTCCAACGTATGCTCTCTGCTATATCTCATGAGTTCGCTCATGGGAGCTTCTGGAGTAAGCGCAACGGATCCCAGCCACAGAGTATTATCATACGCAATCACTCCTCCCACCTTCACCAGATCTATCAGTCGCATATGGTAGTTCAGATGGTTGCATTTGTCAGCATCTACAAACGCGAAATCAAACGATCCGTGCATCTCCTCCTGCACAATAACCATTTCATCAATTTATTAAGCCTTAATCTGCTATCCCCAAACCCTTAAATTGTCCCTCATATATTTTACGTACATTCTTAAGCATTTCATCCAGAACTGGCAGAGCAGGGCCTTCTCTGAAATCAATTTTGTGGGCAACTCCAGCTTTCTCGATGATCGGTCGCCCCATATCATAATTCTCTCTGTTAATGTCCAACGCTATTATCTGCCATGCCACCCTTCATTAATTAATTGGCCCACATACAAACATTAAATTCCCCTGTTTCGGAATATATACTGTTAATACAGGCATATAAATGTGAATATAAATGTACCTTTCCATCACTGGGTAAGGCAAGGGCTGTGCTGAGAAGTGAGTAACCAGTGTACACCCCAATCTCTATTGTGTTCTTGGCGTTCATCAACTTCAGAAGGAGGCCCAGAAATTGACCTTCATCCGGAGGAATAGCCATCATATGCCTGTCACAACAGACAATCCATAGTTGCTTTACACCATGAAAACCGGTTTTGCCAGCACAACACCCATTTGTATTTAGATTTAAGGAATTTATAACACTGGTGAGACTACTTTCTAATTAATTTGAAACACCAAAACACCAAAATTTCAGATGTTCTAGTTGGTGATAGAACTTGTTTTCATATTGTTATTCTTCTACCCTCTAGAGATTTTAACACAGTTAAGACTACTAACAAATCAATTCCAAACACCAAAACTCTTTAAGGAATTTATAACACCGGTTAGACTACTTTCTAATTTTAAAACTTCAGATGTTCGAGTTGGTGATAGAACTTGCTTTCATATTACTATCCTCCTATACTCTAGAGATTTTAACACAGTTGAGACTACTAGCAAATCAATTCCAAACACCAAAACTCCAATACGAAATAAAACACCAAAACTCTTTAAGGAATTTATAACACCGGTGAGACTACTTTTTAATTAATTAGAAACACGAAAACTTTAGATGTTCAAGTTGGTGATAGAACTTGCTTTCATATTGCTATCCTCCTATAATTTAGAGACTTTAACACAGTTGAGACTACTAACAAATCAATTCCAAACACCAAAATTGCATACAAAATAAAACACCAAAACTCTTTAAGGAATTTATAACACCGGAGAGATTACTTTCTAATTAATTAGAAACATCAAAACTTCAGATCTTTGAGTTGGTGATAGAACTTGTTTTCATATTGCTATCTTCCTACACTCTAGAGATTTTAACACAGTTGAGACTACTAGCAAATCAATTCCAAACACCAAAACTCCATACGAAATAAAAAACCAAAACTCTTCAAGACATTTATAACACCTGTGAGACTACTTTCTAATTAATTCCAAATACCAAAACTTCAGATGTTCGAGTTGGTGATAGAACTTGCTTTCATATTGCTATCCTCCTACACTCTAGAGATTTTAACACAGTTGAGACTACTAACAAATCAATTCCAAACACCAAAATTCTGTACAAAATAAAACACCAAAACTTCAGATGTTCCAGTTGGTGATAGAACTTGCTTTCATATTGCTATCCTCCTACACTCGAGAGATTTTAACACAGTTGAGACTACTAACAAATCAATTCGAAACACCAAAACTCCATACAAAATAAAATACCAAAACTCTTTAAGGAATTTATAACGCTGGTGAGAGTACTTTCTAATTAATTAGTAACACCAAAACTTCAGATATTATGTTCGAGTTGGTGATAGAACTTGCTTTCATATTGCTATCCTCCTACACTCTAAAGATTTTAACACAGTTGAGACTACTAACAAATCAATTCCAAACATCAAAACTCCATACAAAATAAAACACCAAAACTCAATACGAAATAAAATAGAGATGTGGAGCTTACTGACGATGTTTGGAAGTCGATCCCCGGAGCTCCTTCAAGGGCCCGGGCTCACGAGGGTATACGCTTGTTTCCAATATATACTGCAATATTCGCATTATTAGCGATTCCCGCACGACAAGTACATGAATACAATCCACTACTAGGGAAACAGTAACTTAATCCGTCAATGGCTCTGCTAAATTTATGTAGCCCAGAAAAGGTGAGAGTAACCTGATAAAGGGCATCGCTCTGCAACAGACTTTTGTGATCCATTTTCTGATCGATCACAACCTTACTCTGCTGCTGTCCTAGGGGGTTAAATCCACCTGCACGTCTGCTGCAGCTATGTGTCGAACATCCGTGCCTGTGTTATTTCCTTACACCTGCAACACAGCTGAAAACAGATATAATAACAACTAAATAAAATTAAACTCAACAAAACAATTCCATTGGAATTCCCCAATCGGCTCTATGCAATTGGTCTGCAACTTAGATATTGTATGTATAATAGACAGTGAAGATGCGACTATCCTACAGGTGGTCTAGCTAGAAGTTACGAGGTGATTAAATTTGTATAGCTTCACCCCAACCCCATATCTACCCACTGGATACGAATGAACCTGGTGCAAGTTCTATTTGATTTTTATTGTACAGAAATACCCTTAGCCAAATGACAACTGTAACTTCCTCTACAGAGCATTTCCAGAAATGAAAGAAAGAAAGGCCTAAGCCAAAATGCATCCACCCTCTGTCAAAACCGCTCAGACAACCTAACCGATGAACAAAACAGTGGCCAGATCAGATCAAACACATGAACATTAAAATTCTACTGTAGAGATACAAGTCAACATACCCTAAAACGCAAATCTCACACCTCTGAGAAGAAGAATAAATGTGTAGTGGAATAGTACTGGTGGATCTAAACGAGAAGTGGAATAGTAATTGACCAAAAAACCATCAAACCCTACTGCAGTACAGGTTGTTCGTTTGGATGTAATAGGCTTTCTATCTACTTATAACCCTACAGCTACTTGGTCACTTAACTCTAAAATCCGTGCATGCAATTAACAGGTCAAATTCACACATTAACTCTGAAATCCGTGCATGCAATTAAACACGGCAACCCAATAAATATATCGTCCAATTAACACCAAAAGTGGGCAGATTTTAATCATAAAAGTGGGCAGATTTTAATCATAAAAGTGGGCAGTGGTCCATAATGAGATTTTTTTAAGTTTTTTCAAAAAGTCGCATTAGAGACAACTCCAATAAATAGTTTATATAAATCTTTTAAGATGTATTTCCCAGATGGGGTGACCAATGAAATCCGTGCATGCAATTACACATAACAACCCAATAAATATATCGTCCAACTAACACCAAAAGTTAGCAGATTTTAATCATATATAAATAGCCAGTTGTCTATAATAAGACTTTTTGGAAGCTTTTCCAAAAAATCGCATTATAGACAACTCCAATAAATTGTTTATATAAATCGTTTAAAATGTACTTTAAAATAGAAATTGATTTTCCCAGATGGAGTGACTGGGGCCGTTGCCACCATCTCACTTGGTGAACGGACCGGAGATCCGGTAGCACGTGGTAACACACTCCAATGAATAATTAAGGCCAACCACACCATGGAGGTAATTGAACTACAAATGAGTTGTTTACCACTTTGCCTATGCGGGGTTAATCGAGTATTCACTCATGTGGGTCTAACGCGAGAAAGGATTTTTCCCATGGCTCTAGGCCCACATACGCATTTTGAGTTTGTTCTTGTGGTAGGTAGCACGTAGGGTTATCCAAGTTTGCACCCAGGGACTAAGATAACCTTAATAGGGTATTCCATCCTCAAGATGTGGTTGTTAAAAAATTGCTTTCTAATTTTAGAATCCAACAACTTAGGGGAGTTGTTTTCCTCTCTACTCTATGGCAATGCTTTGAAACTCTTAATATGATTTTTAATACAAAATTGATATTAACTCATATTATTTGTTCTCTTGTAGATTTGTTACCTCAAGTCTACATTGGTTTTCAAACTTTTCACTTTTTCTTTTTCTTCCCACCTTTTTCCAGTCTGTTTCCTCTAAGCATCCTCCTAGTAGTTCTTGTTTTTCTCATCTTCCCTTCTTGTCTCGCTCCCCTTTCTCCTGTCTTCAGGTTCCCTGTTCTTCTGCAGTATTTCTTTCTATCTTATGTTAGCCTATTTCATTTGTTGAATTGAGGCTTCTGTGATCCATATTAAGTTTATGAGAGATTTTTCGGCGTAAATCACAAGATATTTCATTTGTCCACGCATTTCGAACCAACCAGTGTGGTTCATCGTCAGGACAAGCCAGTGTGGTTTATCGTCAGTACAAGTTGAAAGAACAGATCATGCTTTGCATGTTAAATAGATAGAGCAGAACCTCCAGCAGCTATATTCCTTGACTAGTTGACAACGACTAGATTTGACTGGTTAGTTAGGACAGGATTAGGGGTATAACCATTATATTAATTAAATAAGTTATCTTGGTTAGTTAAATTCTTATTAAAATAACAGTAAATGGATCCTTTTTATCCACTTACAATTATAAATATATATTAAAAAATAAATTATAACTTAAAATTAATAAAATTAATAGTTAGTTATCAAAGTTATTATATCTAACTATTAGAGTAATTAATAGTTAGTTATAAAAATTATTAAAAATATAAAATATTAGAGTAATATATAAATAGCTAGATATATTTTTATTAAAATAAAAGTCAAAGGGACTATTTCATACACTAATTTATAAATCAAATTAATTATAAACTAAATTAATTTTAAACTAATAGTTATTTATAAAAGTTAAATATATAAATATTAGAGTGATTTAAGGGTATCATAATAGAGTAATTTAAATTATAATTAAGATATTATAAATATATATCTAAATAAATTAATATAAATTAATAGTAAGTTATCCAAGATATTATATTAGAGTAGTTAGTTATAAAAGTTATAAATATTAGAGTAATATATAAATAGTAAGTTATAATTTTATTAAAATGTAAGTTAAAGGGACTGCTTCATACACTTATATAATAGAATAAATTAATTTTAATTCAAAAGTTATGTATAAAAGTTAAATAAATATATAAATATTTGAGTAATTTAAGGGTTAGAAAGAATATTTTAATATTTAAAATTAATGGTTTAAGTGTTAAAATTATCATAGATTATTTTCAAGATTATTTTCTTTAAGTTATTAGCCTAAATAAGTGTTATTACAATACCTCCAACAAAATTAACCTCAAAGAACAAAGGCCACAAGAAACAGGAAACCAGGGGAAAAATTCCTTAAAAGACAACAAGAAAAAACAATAAATAGGGAGGGGAAGGCAGGAAGACAACGCCTAGGAGGAGAGAGCTGGGACCCAGCAACTACTGATCTTCCAGCCATCCTCTCTATTGAGATTGTTCAGCCTTTTTTCAATCTCAAGCGCTTCCCTAAATTTCCGGTGATGGAATTGGGACATTCTAGCAATCACACTAGCCTCCTCGATACAGACATGATGATTGGTTTTCTCCACATGCTCTACTAAAGCAGAAGACTCAAGGCTCTCCTATGCTTAAGGTCAGCTGCGTGCTCACTAATCCTTTGATTAATGGAGCACTCAGTCTCACCAATATAGGGGGTCCCATAAGAGCAAGGAATAATATAAACCCCTTTCATGTCCTTGGGGTCATTGGATCCTTCACTAATCTAAGGGACTTACGAATGGTGTTAAGAGGTCTAAAGGTCGAGGGGACATTATGCTTCTTAAGAATCCTCGCAATCCTACCGTGGTCCCTTGAACAAACGGAAGATGGACACTGGGAACCCTCTCCTTCTTATCTCTTTTAGTCAATGAATTCCTAACAGCTTTGAGGAAAGCCCTCTGTCCGTAGGCACTTGGGACAGAGGGCTTTCCTCAAAGCTGCTAGGAATTCGTTGACTAAAAGAGATAAGAAGGAGAGGGTTCCCGGTGTCCATCTTCCGTTTGTTCAAGGGACCACGGATAGGATTGCGAGGATTCTTAAGAAGCATAATGTCCCCTTGACCTTTAGACCTCTTAACACCATTCGTAAGTCCCTCAGATCAGTGAAGGACATGATAGGGGTTTATATTATTCCTTGTTCTTGTGGGACCCCCTACATTGGTGAGATTGGGCGCTCCATTAATCAAAGGATTAGTGAGCACCAACTGACCTTAAGCATAGGAGAGCCAAGTATTCTACTTTAGCAGAGCATGTGGAGAAAACCAATCATCATGTCTACATCGAGGAGGCTAGTGTGATTGCTAGAGTGTCCCAATTCCATCATCGGAAATTTAAGGAAGCGCTTGAGATTGAAAAAATGTTGAACAATCTCAGTAGAGAGGATGGCTAGAAGATCAGTAGTTGTTGGGTCCCAACCCTCTCCTCCTAGGCGTTGTCTTCCTGCCTTCCCCTCCCTATTTATTGTTTTTTCTTGTTGTCTTTTAAGAAAATTTTCCCCTGGTTTCTTGTTTCTTGTGGCCTTTGTTCTTTGAGGTTGATTTTGTTGGAGGTATTGTAATAGCACTTATTTAGGCTAATAACATAAAGAAAATAATCTTGAAAATAATCTATGATAATTTTAACACTTAAACCATTAATTTTAAATATTAAAATATTCTTTCTAACCCTTAAATTACTCTAAGATTTATATATTTATTTAACTTTTATAAATAACTTTTGAATTAAAATTAATTTATTTTATTATATAAGTGTATGAAGCAGTCCCTTTAACTTACATTTTAATAAAATTATAACTTACTATTTATATATTACTCTAATATTTATAACTTTTATAACTAACTACTCTAATATAATATCTTGGATAACTTACTATTAATTTATATTAATTTATTTTTTGATTTAGTTAGATATATATTTATAATATCTTAATTATAATTTAAATTACTCTATTATGATACCCTTAAATCACTCTAATATTTATATATTTAACTTTTATAAATAACTATTAATTTAAAATTAATTTAGTTTATAATTAATTTGATTTATAAATTAGTGTATGAAATAGTTCCTTTGACTTTTATTTTAATAAAAATATATCTAGCTATTTATATATTACTCTAATATTTTATATTTTTAATAATTTTTATAACTAACTATTAATTACTCTAATAGTTAAATATAATAACTTTGATAACTAACTATTAATTTTATTAATTTTAAGTTACAATTTATTTTTTAATATATATTTATAATTGTAAGTGGATAAAAAGGGTCCATTTTCTATTATTTTAATAAGAATTTAACTAACCAAGGTAGCTTATTTAATTAATATAATGGTTATACCCCTAATCCTATCCTAACTAGCTAGTCAAATCTAGCCATTGTCAATATAGCCGTTACCTAGTCAAGAAATATAGCCGTTGGAGGTTCTACTCTATCTATTTAACATGCAAAGCATGTTCTGTTCTTTCAACTTGTCCTGACGATGAACCACACTGATTGGTTCGAAACGCGTCGACAAATGAAATATCTTGTGATTTACGCCGAAAATCCTCTCATAAGCCTACTTCATATCATTGAATGATCTGACTTATGAGTTTGTTCAACGCAAGCTCCTGCTTTGATGTATTCTAGTTTGTTTCTTGTCTGGACTTTCTTTTTATCCTCCCTGTCCCTTCGTGACGACGCAACCTGTGTATCTCATTGTAGGTCCCTTTAGTTTGGTGATTCTCTTGCTAGTACTCGATTTACGTGGTGCTCCTCCGGGTTCCTTGAATCCATGAGCTTGTTCTAGTCTGTGGTCGAGCCTTACCTATTCTTTGACCTTTCCTCCATGTCTCATCAGTGGGCGCAAATTTAGAGGGGTGCCTCTTATTACCAAGAGCGGGCCCACAGGGGTAGTACACACATGCAGCATCATCTAGAGGATGATGCCTCTCACTTTCGTGACCTCATGCCAAGACCCATTCAAGAAAAGCTCATCCCTGTTGAGGGGGAAGCTTTTCCTCATAAAATACCCCTATCTAACACGGAGGTTCTTAATTAGTGGGTGGATTAGATTTTGGACACATGGCATACGAGAGGTAATTTTAATCAATACATGCAAATACTTGATCTCTACTGGCACATGAAATTTCTATTGGGGTGCACTCTCTTAGACCAGCACAAGCATCACACAGATATTCTCAGTTCCCTTTAGCATTAGCATCGGCATATGAGGGACTTAGATTGAAGGATGGAATGAATTAAATAGCTCTCGACATCCCCCCCCTTAGCAGGAGGCATCTCCAGAGATACTAAAGACCCCACCTAGATTGTTGTCTCAGACTTGGACCCTTCTTCCTAGTTTCTACCATGTCTATGCTTTATGGTTCCTTTGTTATTGTTGCTTTTCTCCATTTCTGCTTAGGCCAAATTCTTTTTTTGTATGCTAAATTTTGTATCTCCTAGGGCTTAGATACCTCTCACCTCTCTATAGAGAGTAAATTTTGGATTTGGTTAGATCTCCCTAGTGAGAGATTGACTTGACTTTTGAGTTTATCTGTAATTTCTGGTTTTGAAAGAAATACATTTTACCTCAAAAAAACGAATTTAATTAGATATTAATTTATGATAATTAAGATGATGTTTAAAATTTCTTAAAATTAAATATGCTTTTTTTTTTTCTTTTTTTCTTTTTTTATCTTAACAATGTAAGAAATTGTTTGGATTTTTTAAAATTTTATTTCTATGCTCATAAAGTATTAAAAAAATTCCAAGATCACCATAATTTTGTTGAGTTAGAAGGTTAAGAAGATTAGTGATTCTCTCTTCTCATCCCATGATGTTTTGCTAATTGACATGGAGCTCATGAGAATTTGTTCTTATTTTAACCGTCTTTATTTTCTTCTTATATTAGCCAAGACAAAGAAATACATTTGATTTTCAAGATTTGAATTCATCACCTCCTTATAATAGCTTAGTTACCTTTTTCTACACTTTATCACCCATGATTTCTCCTTAAATTTTGAGGTAATAATATTTTTATTATTGTCCTTAATTTACAAAATGATCTCCTCCTTTATCCCCTAATGGCCTAGCTGAGATTGGGTATCCTTATGTCATCCCCTCTTGAGCCAAACATGGTTTTGGCTAGAGTTAGAAACAATTTTAGGAACTTCTTGTCTTCCATGTTGTTTAACCTCTTCTCATACATAAGATACCTAGTAATAGTCATGCTTTCAATAGAATAAAGGCTTGCCTTGATGAGAAAGATAGGATAGAGTGCATTTCCTTTAATCTTGAGATTATAGGTTATACTTGATGTTTTTGGATATGTTCTATCTTCCTCCAGAACTTTATGAAGATATTGTATCTCTAAACATCACATCCAAAGAGGAATTTTTTTATTCTCATATCTAAAGATCCACTTCCTTACAATTATTTTCAAGTCCATAATAGGATTTTCGTACTCCATCTATCATTTTATCAATACTATATTCTCAATAATTTGAGTTTGTGATGGATATCAATTCCAAGATATTTGTATGTAGGAACTATCTCCAAGTTATTGTTGTCAGATATGAAAGTATCATATGTGATCTTTATGAATTTAATTATCATGACATTCATTTTGTTAGTATTAATAGTTATACCCATTCTATAGGATTCTTAGTTACTTGTCAAAGATGGTAAAGGACTTCTTGCCAAAAGAACAGAACAAGATACCCATCATAAACAAGAAGAGTGATGACTATATTAGTAAGAGTGGACCCAACACAACTTGTTTTTTTCAAATACTCTTCTAACTTATCAATGTATATGTTAAAAAAATAGAGAATAAAAGACATTATTCATCGTAAACAATAAGAATGATGACTATGTCAATGAGAGTAGGCCCAACATAACTTGTTTCTTTCAAATACTCTTCTAACTTATCAATGTATATGCTAAAAAAAATAGAGAATAAAAGACACCTTTGCTTAACATTGATATATGATAATTTATTTCCATCAAAGTTCAATGATCATCAACTTTCCAATCACATTTTTAGTTTTTAAATGATGAAATTGTATTTTAAAATGAAGGGAATAAAACTTAACATCTTAAAAAAAAGCATGTTCCAAAATAATATTTATGGTAATCATGAATACTTTCTCTCTCAAGGGATTATTCCATATAACACATTTAAAATAAAAAATAAAAAAATAATGCATCTATGTATTTGGTGTTATTTATGATGGTACATATTTATGAGAATTTGGTAGATGAAAAAACTTCTAAAATTAATATATCTTTTTTATAAATTATTATTTTTTAATTGGGCCATGAGACACTTTTCAACCTGGAGAGATATTATAGTGTTCATAAATGAGTGTAAATGTTGGCTCAATATGAGAGAGATATTGTAGTGTTCATAGATGAAGCTTTTGATCAAATAATAATAATAATAATATAATGTCACCTCAATTAAAAAAATCCAAAATTGATTCAATCCAATTTATTATATTGTAATTATGTTTTTATTGACAAAATTACAAACATATTTTCAAGAACTATAAATAATAATGATTCATGTTTGTAACCATGATATTTCATAACATATGATTAATAAACATATAAAGTTTTACATTTGATTAATAAACTTAATTAAAAATAAAAATAATCCAAATATAAAAATATGAAATATATATTGATATAAATAGTAACTATAAATTAAGATTTATACTATATAAATTAAAACAATGATTCATATTACTATCCACCATATTTTAGAACTTCAAACTTAAATTTAATTAAGAAGTATAAAAATAATTCAATATTCACAATAAAAAAAATTACCTGAGGAAAAACCGTAATTTCATTTATCAATGTAAACAAAATTACAATTTGTATATACACATAAATGTATTCAAGATGGATTTGCCTCAACCCAAGCAATGGCCAAGTAAAAAAATAAACTAAACTTTCCCGGACAAAATATATGCCAACTTACATCAAACACAGGCCCTCTCAAATAGCTTAAAAAAAGATCAAAGTAGCAATACTCAACATCAATCTTACATAAATACACAGTTTCTAGCCATATTGGCTACATCAACAAATTCATAACTAGACAACATGATATGCAAATGATATGCAAATAAAGATATAACAAAGAGAAATAGGAACTAAATTTGACCATCAAGGTCATCCATAAAAGGACGATGATAGTAACGATAATGTGCACCATTTAGGACTATCTACGATCAGAAAGACTATCTACTATGGCTCTTGGACCCCAGGACTTAATAAAACCCAAAGAAAAATTTAAATGCACGCCGATGATTAGATTATCAACCTCCAACATCTTAAGCTCAAAAAGGTGGTTCCAAAACTCCAGACAACCTTCACATGGCCCACAAATATTAATACAAAGGAGGTATTCCCCAATATGAAGAAACAATTTCAAGCCCCAATCTATAATTAACACTCCAGAAATTCGGGAAAAAAAAAAAAAAAACATTTTGAGTATCCCAACCTATTGCAAGACCTTCAAATCAGCCACAAAAATTCAAGGAGATGAAACACCATCCTCCCAACATATTCTCCAAAGCCTTAGAGACTGCCTCCCCAACCCCTAGGTCTTCCTAAAGGAAAATGACATTCAGTCCCTCGACCTTGACCAATCTCTTCAGAGCAATTTTTTGAGAGGCACTTTCCAAGCCTCTACAGTGTAAATATTAAAAATTCATTAAGACACCATGCCTTGCCTTGGGCGTTCAATGCTCTTAGCACCCCAATGATAGATAATTTCCTACAAGCAACTAGATCCTCTTTGGCTCTTTCTTTGGCCTTGGATAAAGATGATATTCTCCCATGATATTTTGGATTAGATAACCCAATTTGACCTAAGCCCCTAGACAAGGCTTTAAAAATGGGGGAAATCATATGATAATAGAGGTTATAAAGGATATCACCAACATCGAAATCCCCAAGAAACCAGACTTTCTAGAGGAAGTGGAGGATCTCGAAGAGGAAAAAGCCAACGATTAAAGGGGAACAGGGAAATTGACCTAAGTAGGTGAAACCCTAATTACAGATAGTGACACACTAGAACCCAACCCCCAGACTCATGATTCCAATCAAACCTGAGATTCAAAAAAGAAATAGCAAGGGAAGAGACAGTAAGAGGGAGAGAAAGAAAACTTGCAAGATGTGCAGCTAGAGAAGATATCTCACCAGGAGCGTTAGAAGAGAGCTCAACATCCATGCATTGTTTCGGATCTGACGACTTTGATACTGGTAGGCTTGAAGCAGAAGGAATCTCCATATTAATATCCTTTGACCTATGATCAGCCAACCCTTCCATCGAGCTAACCCCCAAATCCGACCCCTGATCCACCTTCATTTTCTTCTTAGCTCCTTCATGTGTCAAACCTTTTTTGAAGGGGAGTGAATAGAGGTAGACTATGTGCCCATATTTTTGGCATTGTTTACAACTAAACGCTACCCCTTCATAGTTGAGAATCTAAAGATGCTCATAGCCTCTATCAATATTGATAGTTTCATAGAGACATTTTCTCAAACCTAGATTGACCAAAATCTAGGCAATTGACACATCTCTTGTTTCTTTGAATGAATAATTTACTCCCAAGAAAACCCCAATGTTGTTTCCAATATCCTTGAATCTCGTTTTGTTCCACATGTTTGATGGGAGCCTAGGAAATTGAAACCAGATCGACACCACATCTAACCTTTCCTTACTCACATCGAAAAGTGGTGACCAAAACCTAAACACAAAAGGGGCAGAGTCATTAGACCAAACCTTCTTGGTTATAACCTTCGCCTCCTCATGAGAACCAAAGTTGAGTTGAATCCACCCTTTAGCTAACATAAATATCTTAGGAGGGGAATTTACCTTAGGGGCAATATCTGCTTGAAGTCATTCATGCAAATTCCCAATACTGAATTTTCTCCCTCTGGCCTAGTTGACCAAATTCTTCTTCATTAAATATTCAACCTCCTCCATTTCAACGTCAAACCCCAAACTGAGGGTATAAGCGGCTAGGTACTTTTCACTTCGTAAGGCCCCATCCTTCTTTATTTTAGAGCCCAAACCCAACAAATATTTAACTAGCAAGTGAGAAGCTTCTTTGCCCTCACCACCCCTAACTTGCTATTCATATACTATTGTCCCCATAGGAAGACCACCACTATACCCATCGACCAAGAACATCTTCGAAAGTCCACTCGAAGCCATTTGAAAAACCTTGGACACCATCTCAGCCTCATAAACCAAACTAGCGGCTGACAAGTAAAACCCCTACTGTAGACGAAAAATAAAGTTTCTCCCCTTCTTGAGTAAAAGCCATAAAAGAATCTAACTCTAGTGTCTGAAAACCAGCAGTGAATGACCCTGAAGTAGGGAAGTTTAAACCCTCAAGAATGGAGTAACTAATACATTAACCTGATCTGTCACGACCAATTCCAAACTGCTACATGTTGTTAGAGAATGTGAGTAAATTTGAGAACCTGATGGTACACCAAAAGAAATGGGACCTATACTACAAAAATCCCAACAAGTAACCAACAAATCCCTCAAAGTGAATGCACCTACGGTTAACAAGCCCCCGTTCAAAACCCCCACAACCTTCTCACTTCTGCCTTGGATAGTCTAATATACTTTGGAATTCTGATGGAAAAATATTCATGTGATCGGGGCTGAGAGTATAGTATGTTAAGTCTAACTCCATGAAGTTGCCAAGAAACCCCCAGAAACCCAGCCAAACTGCCTACGCACTTGCACCTTGTTTACAAGATGTAACTGTTACCTCTAAGTTATATATATATATATATGTGTGTGTGTGTGTGTGTGTGTGTGTGTGTGTTAGGCATATCACATTAAAAAAATAGATCATCAACGCTATGAATCAAATATCTTGAGGTGCAAACCTTTCTTCAAGTTTTCCATTCCATAAGAGGTTTGGATCTTGAAACATTTGATCTTTCTAGACACTTGTAGCTCTAGAATTAAAATGGATTTATATTGGTATATTAGATAGATCTAAACATTCTAAAGATGAAATTGTATTTTTAAGACGGTGAGGGTGTAACTTCAATACTTCCACAAAAAATAATGTTAGAAAACAGAGACGTTAGTTAAGGCCCTCTCTGAAGTACCAATGCAACACGTCCATTAAAAAAATTAATAAAAAAAATATAACATATTTATATTGGTATATTAAATGGATCTAGACACTCTAAAGATGAAATTGTATTTTTAAGATGGTGCGAGTGTAACTTCAATACTTCCAAAAAAAATCATGTTAGAAAAGAGAGATGTCAGTTAAGATTTAGTGCAAACATGAATACCCTCTCTCAATTACCAATGCAACACATCCATTAAAAAAATTAATAAAAAAAATATAACATGTTAAAATATAACATGTTTATATTGATAGGCATGGGCATGTTTATTTTAGAATAGGGCTTCCAAAATTTTAATGTACTTATCAGTAATTATTAGATGAATGGTAGATATTTAGCATCCGCAAAATATTCTAAAATGTTCTTAGTAGTATACACAAATCAAAGGTTGAGATTTATCCCCAAGGTAGTTATGCCCGTATTGCTCTTTTAATTAAATTTATTAATTAAGAAAATTCCATATGAACAAGCTCTTTTAATTAAATTGATTAATTAAGAAAATTCCATATGAACAAATGTCATATGAAATGAGTTATGGTTTTTCAACATGTGAAATTGATAATTATGGTATTGTAACAGAGCCTATTTACAAATTAAGAATCTCCATTGTAAAGTGGGAATAAATATCAATGATTAAGAATCTCATTCCATGTTTTTTGAAATGTATATATGTTTAACTCATATACCAACCTAGATCTATCTTGACTTTGATCTACCAATTACTGAGAGGGATCAAATATCTTTTCACTCTAAAATTAGGTTTTCATATCAAGAGATTTGATCTCTCTAAGTGCTTTGTCCAGAGTTAAGTTGGATTTAATCTGGTTTAATTTCCCCCTTTAAATAGGCTACATTCCACATTAATACCATAGGTCAATACCATGGGTCAATAACATGGGTTCTTAATACTACAGGTCAATACCATGGGCTAGTTTTATTTTTATTTTTATAAGATTATTTTTGTTTCTTTATTTTTATTTTATTTTGAACGAGTTAAAATATTTACATTACATTAATCTTTTTATTTAATTTTATTTTTAAATTTTTATTTTTATGTAATTTGACTTAGTCAAAATATTAAACATCACATTGTAATCAATTCTTTTTATAATTAATAATAATAATAATAATAAGTGTTTTGATGTTTATTATAGATTGATGTCTTACAACATTTACCACCTATTTATTTTATATGGTTACACTAGTTAATAATGTACATAGATATATACACATATTGATATATACATCTAAATACACAATGCGTAATATGATAGTCATACTTACCTCTTTGAAAATATTGTAAAGTGGTCAATTCTTTGTTTATATTGCATTATCTTGATATATTCATTAATTGCATTAGTTTTAAGGTTGTGAGAATGTAAATTATTGATTCAAAATGGATCTATACTAGTATATTAGACAAATCTAGACACTCTAAAGATGAAATTGTATTTTTAAGATGGTGAGAGTGTGACTTCAAAACTTCCACAGAAAATTATTAGAAAAGAGAGTTGTTAGTTAAGATTTAGTGTAAACATAAATACATGATAGTCATACTTACCTCTTTGAAAATATTGTAAAGTGGTCAATTCCTTGTTTATATTGCATTAACTTGATATATGTATTAATTGCATTAGTTTTAAGGTTGTGAGAATGTAAATTATTGATTCAAAATGGATCTATACTAGTATATTATCTGGGAAAATTTTAAGGATGGAAATTTATATTAAAGTATAGAAAACTTGGCAAATTTAGTTAGTCCCTAATATGCAAACTATAAAATATTTGGAAATATCTTTGTAAAAATATTCAAATTTCTGTTGTTTTTTGTATAGTGTCTATAAAATTTTACGATATTTAAGGAAAAATAATTTTATGCAATAAAATTTAGGCGAATCATTTTTATAAAAAATAGAAATTGACGAATTTTTTCTTGGAAAGAGCATGGAAAATTAGCCCACTTGCGAATATTAGCCCCTAAAATTTTCCATGTATATTAGATAGATCTAGACATTCTAAAGATGAAATTTAATTTTTAAGATGGTGAGAGTGTGACTTCAAAACTTCCACAAAAAATTGTGTTAGAAAAGAGAGATGTTAGTTAAGATTTAGTGCAAACAAGAATACGCTCTCTCAACCACCAATGTAACACATCCATTAAAAAAATTAATAAAAAAATATAACATATTTATGGTGATAGGCATGGACATGTCGTATACACAAATTAAAGGTTGAAATTTATTCTCAAGGTAGTTATGCCCTCATTTATCTTTTAATTAAATTGATTAATTAAGAAATTGTCATATTAACAAGTTTGTATATGAAGGGAGTTATGGTTTTTTTCAATTGTCGTATTAATAAACCATGGTATTATAACAAAACTTATTTACGGATTAAGAATCTCCATTGTAAAGTGAGAATAAATATTTATGGTTAAGAATTGTGTTCTAAGTTTTTTTAAACGTTATATGTTTAACTTTTTTTTGACGGTGTCGAACTCACCAACATGTCAAGGGATCTCCCCGGTAAGGAGTCCCAACTAGACCTCAGACCATTTGGAGTAGGAGTCCCAACAGTGGGTAGTAAAGTAGTGCCTTGACTACAGTAGCATGCAGAGGTAAGTATGATAACTTTGTCGAAAGCAAGTGTGTGACCTTGTAGGGAGTCAAGTGAGATGCATAGGGGTTATAACACACAGAGGAGAAAATGAAGTGTGTCCCTTAGAAGCATGTAATAGTGCGCAGCCTGAAAGGAACACATGAGAGGAATGACATCACAGGCTGGAAACAGAATAGTCCACAATCCAATGTGACGGGTTAATACAACAACACATCTTCAACAAGATTCATATAATTTAATACAAAATAGTTCATGCACAAATGCGTTAGTTAAAGAAAATATATTGCTAAAGTAACCAGAATAGTCAAACTATAATAACAACATATGCATGAAAACATGTTGGCTTAGTTATATAATTAAGTGAAAGTTCCATCCATACATACACTATTGACAGCCACTAGCCCCAATAGTGGAACATATCAGTCAATGTCGCCTGCTCCTCCAAAGAGATGTACACGCTTTACGTTGTGGAGAAGCCAAGGCTCGTCACAATACTCTCCAAGCCTTCTCTAAGAAATGCTTAGCCAAAATATTGGCTCCCAAAAGCATGTTCTATGAGTTATGAGGTTCTATTTATAACAAAGGGTGGGGTGACCCTTGACATTCCCCTTTGACTCTTTGACTACCCTCATGACTCTTCAACTTCTTTACATTACATAGTGATTGTTCACATTCCACTAGTGACACTTGGAATTTCACTTACAACGTATTTACTAATAATATACATTTTGCACATGTACCCATGTGAGACAAAATAGGATAGAGACAACCTAAGAAGAAAAAATAATATGAATGCAGAGTTTAGGGAAAGACCAACTTGGCAACCTCCACTTGATGCTACTCCGTCATGTACTGATGCCAAGCTTGGTACTGCGAAATGATGTCCCCAAATTACTTGATGGTGTCTTCCTGGTAGCAGACTCTTGCGTTCATAGCACCCAAGTATATGGTCTTGGAACCTATGTCTGTCTCGTCCTGAAGCATGTGCAGCGTGGTGTAGACCATGGCAGGAACACCAGTGTGCTTCTGCATGTTTGCTGCGCTCAGTTCCAAGTCATCCTTGGTGGCCTCTCACCTTAGTTGCTCCATGTACCTGTCGACCTCTAACCGGACTTGGTTCTTGTGCTTAACTTTGGTGAGGGAACCTGCATCTGTTCACTCTCTTCCTCAGCGATTGGTTGTTCCAGCTCATCAACCTGTATTGTCGTTACTTACTCTGTCATTGCGCCTTGCCTTTTTTCTTCTTCCCGTCTTTTCTTCTTTCCCTGTCCTTTCTTTCTCGGCTCTTGTTCTTCCTTCAGTTCTTGTTTTTCTTGTTGCGATCTCATTTCTATTACCTGTAAGATCTGCTCTTCTCTCTTCCTTTGCTCTTCTATCTATGTCCTATGTTTCCTTCTGCTTTTGTTTTCAAAGCTGCTTGCATGAGGATGAATTCACTTTCGCTCTACAACTTTTTTCTCCCTTTATTATATCAACAATTTCCTCTTTCCCTGATCTTGTATTGGCTCGCTGCCTTTTGCCACTGCGGTTGGTTTTACTACCATGTTAGTGTTGATTCCTTTTATGTAAACAGTTGGGCATCTACATCTATTGGCAAGTAAAATGTTGTTTTGTCAACTGCTTCCTCGGTACTTCTTTCGGTAGTCTCTATTGAATCATCTCTCTTTGGTGTCATGGTACAATGACTACTGGAGAGAAGTACTTCACGAGTGTGGTACCTGTTGGACGGAAAGGACACACATGGAGAGCAAGCATTAGCTCTTACAAATATAACTTCACATTATGATCAAGCAACAACCAGGGCATCTAATGAGAGGAATTGCGCAATTTTGATTGACAGGGGTGACTAACTGACTGTGGAAACTGCACACTACGTAGTCCCGATAGTCAATGTGGAAGCTTGATGACTGGAACTGCACAATGTGTAGTTCAGTTTGGGTCAGGGCCTCGGAGAGACTGCACATTGCGCAGTCTTAGTGACCAAGCTAGGAGACTGGCTCCTGGAACTGCATAGTGCACAGTTGGAGCCAGCCCAGGACAACCTCTATGCAATACCAGAAACCAAGGCAGAGGCCTTGAGCTGCCAGATTGCATAGTACATGTAAGTGAATGTGAGAGCTGGGCCAGGGGAGCCTAGACCGGTTCATGGGGAGTGTGAAAACAAGTAGATATGAAGGATGATGTGAGGATGAGTTCATATCTGATGAAGTGTAGATGTATGCATGTAAACAAGTGCAACAATGGATCAAATAGAAGGAACATGAAGCATTTGAAGGGAGTCGCCGCAACGACGACCGTTGGTGAAAAAATAGTAAAACTCATGCGACACTTGAGAAAGACAATTTATAACTTTAAACAAAACTTCTACAAGTTGAAATGCTAGCAATCGTTCAACAAAATGAGTGAAACAACATTCTCACAAACTAAACAAACAAAAGCAATAGAAAAAGAAGCAAAAGGCGATAAAAGCAAAACTCACCCTGAAAACTGATGATAACGCCTCGAAGGCTCCTTGATCTCCTAGGGAATCTAGAGCTTGATGATCGAATGTATAGGTGAGCTCTAGAGGTGTCCATTACATATATTTTATAAAAATGGAGTCCATGACTCGTAGGCTTGAGATCAAGGACAACAAAGCCACTTGGAAGAAACTTTTAAAGATGACAATGGGTCACCTTCAGGAAACTAATAATAGATCCCTACTTCCTAGGGATGCTTTTCCTCTTAGCTTCCTTATTTTTTGAGAAAACTGTCATGCACTGCCCAGAAAGATTGCACAATTTTGGGAAGGACTAGGCAACTCTCTGGTTCATGCACTGAGCAGTTTTTGAGCATAGTATGTTTTGCACAATTTCTAGGCTGAGTGGCTCTGGGTTGCCTCTCAGGCTCTGTGTAATTTCGTAGCTGAAGGCAGGCTATCAGCTGGCTCTGTGCAATTCTGGAGCTGAAGGCTCACTTGCTGGCTTGGACTGCTTTGCGTAGTTTCCTAGTTGAAGACAGATTGCCAGCGGGGCCTACGAAATTCTGGAGCCGAAGCTCATTGTTGGCTTGAACTGTGTATTTCCTGAGAGCAAGGTTTTTTTCCCTCTAGGACTACACAGATTAGAAAAGAAGTTCTAGAACCGGTTTGCAACCAAGTGAAAGGAGGTTAGCTTGTGGTTAGACAAAAAACAAAGTAAGCAAACACAAGTTGTACAACGAAAGATAAAACTCAAATGAAAGCACAAGTACATGGGAAGTGTAATACACGTTGTTGATATTTTAGTAGGGAGGCTCCAAAACGAAGCGAAGGAATTTTTTTGGAGGGTGGTTGTAGCCGCTACAACATTGGTGACACACTGGTAGAACTTCAGCTCTCTGTATGGACCTTGTCTTGTGTAAAGTGAGTCTAACTCCTCCAGAAGTATTGTTCGATTCTTTGATCATCATGGTTCCTTCATTAGCTTGAGTTAAAGATACGGTTCCTACCATTCTCTCGATCAGTCAACACACATACCAAGCCAAGTCAAATTAGTTGTTTCAATTTGGGATTGAGGGGTATATTGATGCACAAGTAATATAGATTGTTAGAGTTTAAGTTTCATCTCTGGTGTTGCTCTACTGCCAGCAGGCCTGGACAATACCTCGAGGGAGTCAATTCAGGAACACAAGCATCACTCCGCTGCCAGTGAGCCTGGACAGTACCCTGGTGGAGTTACTTGCTTCCCCTCTCTGCGTAGGAAGCTTTTCTCTTCTTTCAACTTTATTTTGTTTTTTTCATTTTTTTCATTTTTCAAAGAACTATGCATAGGCACTTATTTATTTCATGAGGCGGAAGAGCGATCTCGACTTATTGAGAGCATAAGAGGTTTTCCCTTTAGAGAAGGATGTTATGTATACCTATGACATACTTGTTAAGGTTTTTCCCCTCACTTTACTCTACCTGACTGAGTTGAAAAGGGTTAATCGAAAATAGAAAACCGATTAGAGTAGGTGGTGTTGGGCACCAAATTGACCTATCTTTTTCCTACATTTTCACTCCTCTTTTCATCCTTTTTGCATTCATTCGCATATATTTATTATGTAACACTATGTGGTAATTCCCCTTTATCTTCTCTTAGGATATTTAATTAGTGAAGTAGATTCATGAAGGTTTCTACCTACGCGAACCACTAAAACATGTGATGACCACAGATCATGGAGAGCAGGTGTTGACCGCACAGCATATCGCAGCAGTTCTGCAATTCACAGCAACTCATCGACCATGACGAAACAACATAACTTATTGCAGCTTCTCTCAAATTGGTTTTGACCATTCTTGTTCTTGCTCTCTCAGCGTTAGTGCTGCGATAGATTTGATGTATATCTTTGGGCATATAGTTGCCAGGTTTTGAGGGAGAGTTACTCTCCTTTGTATTGTATAAAAGACGGGTCATTCCTGCATCAAGGGGGGACCATGTATGGTATTGTAACAACATTATTCAGATTAATAAGATATAAACCCTTTTGTTGATCTATCGCTAGCTATGAGTAACGCAACCCTGATTAGAGAGTTGGGCCCGCTCTTCTGATTAGGTGCTGTGTGTATTTTCTATTGGTGTGTTTATTTCTTGTCACTGTTATAGATCTCTTATATAACTGTGAATACCCTTTTACGTTCTACAGTTGAGTTTTTACTTATGTTTTAACAATGTTTTGATTGTTAATCACAAACCCTTGGTTGAGGATAGATCATAACCTTGCCCCTACATATACCTTGCGTGTTGCCTTGAAAAGAATACGCACCCGGATTGATACATTAATGTAGGGAAAGGAGTCGATAATTTGTTCTTAACTGGACACCAACATTTTGGCGCCGTTTCCGGGGAGGCTAACGAGGTGCAAGACACGATCTGTGTTAACCAGAGGGTCAATCTCTCATCCTGGGGAGAGAACAAGATTTCTCACTCTGCTCCAGGTCTTGAGCGTAGGTATTTCATTTATTTTGAGCTTTTATTGTTTTCCTGTTTTAGTAGGGTCGATCTCTTGCCCTGGGGAGGGAGGAGTCCTTTAACACCCTGCTCCAGGCTCTGAGCTTAGATTTTCCCTAGCATTTTTTTGTTTTGATTTCGAGAAACCCAATCTCTCGCCCTGGGGAGGGAGGGGTCCTCTGACGCCCTACTTCAGGTCTTGAAGTGTTAAGGTTTTCTCGTGTGTGTGTTATTTCTTGATTGGGGTCTTGTCCCGGGGAGGGAGGAGTCTTTTGACGCCCTGCTCCAGGTCCTGAACCCTAGGTTCCTGTGTTCTTTTTTTTTTCTTTCGTTAACTGCCCTCTCTTCAACGTGATCTCTTGTCCTGGGGAGGGAATGGTCTTTTGACACCCTACTCCAGGCCTTGAGCATTGTGGTTTGATTTCTGCCACCACACCAACTTGTATGAATAGAGAGCCAAATAAAAGGGGCAGAGGGAGAGCCCCAAAGAAGGGAAGACAGGATTTGGGAAGGAACACCTACATCCAGCAAATCATTGCAAAAGCTGAGTTGGAGGCATCTTCCCATGCAGCCGTGAGGCCAGGTGCACGAAAAAAATCGGAGGGACAATCTGTAGATCAACCAGTGCTATTCACAGCACCCCCTGTCGGTTCAATACAACAGACCCTTCCAGCAGCCAGAGAGACAAGCAACAGTACGCCTACTAAAGGGATCCCGTTGCTTGTAACAGAAGAAGAAGAAGTTACAAGTAAAGCATCCAGAGGAACTGTCCATCCCAGTAGGGAAGAAGGAATTGCAGAGAGGAGATCCGAAGGGTCCAACCACTGTGACAGGGAGGAAGAGATTGTAGAAACATTTCTATCACCAAAAGATAGAGGAAGCGCTATTAAGGAAACTCGAGCCCTTGTGATAAAAGCCCTTCCTGCGGAGCCAGCTGAAGTCCCTAGTGAGTATTGGAGGATATTCATGGCACCTACAACCTCTACTATTGAATTCCCAAATGGGGATTTGGGGACTGGTACACCAACAAAGCCCATCCCTTTAACAACTTTACCCAGTTTCCATGGGCTTACTTTAGAAGACCCTGACACGCTTTTGTTTGAATTTGACATTGTGTGTCGAGGGTATGATTACATAACGAATGCTCAGAAATTGAAAATCTTCCCTGCTACGCTAAAAGGGCTAGCCCTACGGTGGTTTATGGGTCTTGGGGGAAGGTCTATCACCACATGGGAAGCGATGAGAACTGATTTCTTGGAGAAATACCAAGACTACTGTAAATCACGGGATATTAAAGAAGAGCTTTTTAAATTTATACAGAAAGAGGACAAAAATATGGAAGATTGTGTGGAACGCTTTAAATACACATTGCAGAGGTCAGGTCACTCTAACCTGGATAAAGACATTTTGAAAATTATCCTTCTTCGGGCCTTCTGAGAAGACTCTTTGGAATTGTTGAATATAGTCGGAAAGGGAGATATATCAAAGGAGGACTTTGATACCATCTGTGAGTTGTGTATTCAGTGCTTAAGAGGAGTTGCAAGAAATAAACAAGGGATTCGATCAATGAAGGTATTTGGCGGAGGTGTTACAAAAGCATAAATTGGGAACCTGCTAGACAGCCTGAGGACTGATATCCTCAGTACCTTGTCTGAACAGATAGACACACTACAGGTAAAACAGAAACAACTAGAATTGGAAAGAACTATGGTCGTATTTTGCCCCACATGCAGGAAGAAACACCCATAGAGGGAATGTCCATTGAACTCTGTAGAGGAGTGTGCAATCTATGAACTGAAGCATGCGACAAGTTCATGCCCATCTTTGCCAGGGCTAAAAGCAGTTTTTCAAGGGACGGGAGAAGATATGGAGCAGTTGTACTTTATGGGACCTAAAAAGCCATGGCAACCTCGGCCGTCAATGGGAAATCAAGGTATGTTTCCATATCCATCTCAATATTTTAGTAATTTCAATATGGGTCCCTAGACCATGCCTTATCTGCCCATATGGCCCCAATACCAGTTTCCACCTTGGCAGTAGTGGGCTCCTCAAGCTAGTTCAAGCTCCTCGTGGGCTTCGAACTGGCGGGGACCTTCCCCTCCTGGTCAGTTTTCCCAATCAATGCCACAACAACAACTTCAGTTGCCCTCTAATGTGCCCCCTGGTAATCAACCTATTCGTCCTCAACTCCCTATCCAACCCAATCCGAATCCTAACAATAAAGGGGCTCAACAAGCTGACACCCTCAACCTGCCTTCATACAACATCTCCACCGCAAAATTCTATGAGATGCATTTACAATCTGGGTGGCCTGTAGGCACTCAGCCCTCACCAGTTATCATTGAGCAGATTGACAGTGAGGAGAAGGAACCAAAAATGGTCGGAGAGGAACCAAACCGAGTTAACAAAAATCATACACCTCCTCAACCGTTAGCTACTCAAAAACACCAAGCTGAACCGCCCTATCCAGAAAGGTTGGCTGTGAGTAAACCAACCCCTCAAATTAAGTTTGACTTGTTAGGGGAGTTACAAAATTTATTTGTCAAGATTCCCCTGCTGCAAGCCATGAAGGACGTACCTATATATGCGAAAACTCTTAGGGAATATTGTGCTAAGAAGCCTAAAAAGAAATCAAGAGACCCGCTCACCATTCATGTAATGGGGAAACTATCAGATTTCATGATGGGAAGGTCCATGCCTGTAAAGTATGGGGATCCTAGGAACCCAATTTTGACCATGCACATTAATGGGGTAGAAATTCCAAATGTACTGGTAGATTTGGGCGCTACCATAAATGTCATCACTGCTGAAACCATGCATGCATTAGGACTTTGTAACTTGAAACATACACCTACGGTGTTAGAACTGGCAGATCGATCTATAGTAAAACTAGTAGGGAAGTTAGAAGATATCACGATTTCAGTTGATTCATGGCACTACCCTGTGGACTTCCTAGTACTCCAAATGCAATCCCCAACTGGAGGCCATCCCTTGATTTTGGGAAGACCGTGGTTGGCAACTGCAGACGCTTATATTGGGTGTCGGTTTGGGCATATGATCATCTCAAATGGGTAAAACACTAAGAATTTAGTGTTATATCCTCCCGTAGAACCTAACCCATTAGCAAAATCAGCAGGCCACAAGAAATTTGTACATAAGAAAGAGTCTGAATCAGAAAATGAGGAGTTAAGACCAATTCTCACTATTGGGCAGGCCCTCCAGTTGAAAGATGAAACAGAAGATGACGCAATTACTACCTTTATCAGTGATCCTTGTTCTGTTTCAGATTTGAATCAGCAAATCCTGGAGTTTGTCTTGAGCTGTGAGACTTAGGAAAGTATTGGAACAGTAGATGGATTCGAGGAGCTACCTACAGTTACATCCCATGACAATGTTTCCATGGAAATAGAACCGGGAAAAACCCTGAATATCAATCCACAGCTATCAAACAACTCTTGCATGTTCTTTGGAAACACAAAGAAGCCTTCGCCTGGGACTACTCAGATATGAAAGGAATTCCTGCTAATTTGTGCACTCATCACATATACATTAAGGAGGATTGTCGTCCTGTAAGGCAACCCCAGAGAAGAATGAACCCTGCCCTGAAAAACATTGTTAAGGAAGAGCTCCAAAAGCTGCTGGATGTGGGATTTATCTACCCCATTTTAGATAGCCAATGGGTTTCCCCATTGGTAATGGTCCCTAAGAAAAATGGTAAATGGTGAATATGCGTGGACTACAGAGAATTAAACAAGGAAACTCAGAAAGACCATTTTCCGTTACCATTCATTGACCAAGTCTTGGATACATTAGCGGGGAAGAAGTTTTTTTCCTTCCTGGACGGATTTAGTGGGTACAACCAGATCCAGATAGCTCCTGAAGATCAGGATAAGACCACATTTACATGCCCCTGGGGAACGTTTGCATACAGATTCCTCCCATTTGGTATCTGTAATGCACCTGCAACGTTTCAAAGGGAAATTTGGGGATTTTCTCTGGTCTGATGGATGATAGTGTTGAAATCTACATGGACGATTTCATGGCATATGGAGATTCATTTGAAGAAGCATTGGGGAAGCTAGAAAAAGTTCTAGACAGATGCAAGCAGACGCATGTCCCCTTAAGTATGGAGAAATGCCATATGATGATGAATGAAGGAATAGTCCGGGGACACTTGCTTTCGGCTATAGGAATCCGGATGGATCCAGCCAAGATAAAGGTAATACAACATTTTCCAATACCCATAACACCTACTCAGGTACGTAGATTTATCGGTTGTGTCAGGTGCTTTATAGAAAATTTTGCTAAAACAACACATTCGCTTTTTCAATTAGTGACAAAAGATGCAGACTTTGTGTGGACAGATGACTATGATGCAGCCTTTGTGAAGATCAAGGAACTGGTTTGTAGTGCTCCGATCCTTAGAGGACCAGACTGGGCATTACCATTCCATATTCATGCTGATGCTTCCCAGATAGTAGTTGGGGCAGTTTTGGGGTAGAATATGGATAAGGTACCATATGCAGTTTACTATGTTAGCAAGAACTTGGCCCCTGCTGAGTTAAACTACATAGTGACTGAAAATGAATTCTTTGTTGTCATCTACGCCATCAACAAGTTCCGGTACTATATCACTGGTTACCCCACCTTTGTACACACGGATCATGCAGCCATCAGGTATCTGATGAATAAACCCATTAGTCTTAGGCGTATTACAAGATGGCTTTTGCTACTTCAAGAATTTGATATTACCATAGTAGATAAACCAGGAAAGGACAATGTGGTTGTTGATTTTTTGTCTAGATTAGAAAACAACATGGTATGCAAATATTGCTAACTATATTGCTATAGGAAAGGTACCTCGTCATTTGTCATATAAGGACCAACGAGAAATTATTCATCATATTACCCAATATTCATGGATGGCATGATACCTCTTTCATACGGGGGTGGATCAACGGATTTGGTGATGTGTATCAAAGGATGATATCTATGAGATATTGAAGGTCGCCCATAGTTGACCTTGTGGAGGACATTTTTCAGATTAAAGAACATGCCACAAGGTGCTGCAAATGGGATACTATTGGCCTTCTATCTTTCGTGATGCTAGAGATTATGTCCGAAGCTATGATCACTGTCAATGGATGGGACAACCTGGGAAATCAGATGAAATGCCATTACAGCCCCATATAGTCTTGGAACCTTTTGAGAAATGGGCTATCGATTTTGTTGGACCCATCAACCCACCTTCCCATTAGAAGGTTCACATCTTGGTCTTTACTGATTATGTGACTAAGTGGGTGGAAGCCAGAGCGGTTGTGAAAGCAACATAACAGGTGGTGGCAAACTTTCTTTTTTAAGAGATTTTTTCCCGATATGGTACCCCCAGAGAAATTGTTTTAGATAGAGGAGTATAGTTCACATCCCACATGATAGAGAGGCTTATGCATAAATATGGGGTCAAACACAGAGTGAAAACTCCTTACCATCCCCAAGCGAATGGACAGGTAGAAAGTACAAACAAGGTATTGGAGAATATCTTGACAAAAACTGTAGCAAGTCATCGCTGGGATTGGTCACAGAAACTCCCAGAAGCTCTTTGGGCGTATAGGATGACATGGCGAAATACAATCGGGTTTTCACCATTTGAGCTAGTCTACAGGAAATCTCCCTTGTTTCTGGTTGAATTTGAGATCAGTATGCTCAGAACAGCTTTGGAAGTAGGATTAAACTTATCAGAGGCCCAGAAACACTGGCTGGAACAACTCAATGAATTAGACGAGATTCGTTCAGTGGTTTTCTAGAGAACTACTGTTTTCCAACAGCAGAGAACGAAATGGCACGATAAATTTATCAAGAATAAGGTGTTTCATATAGGGGACTGGGCATTGTTATATGACTCCCGGTTCAAAGATTTTAAAGGAAAGCTTCACACTCGTTGGATGGGACCCTATGAAGTGGATGTTGTATTCGCCAATGGCACAGTCAGATTGGTTACAGTAGATGAAAATCGTACTTCCTTCCTAGTGAACGGACACCGTCTGAAGTTATACCACCGTCCAACTTCTAAAGATGCCTTCATAAAACATCTTTCTAATACATCTGGTTTGATGGTTGTTGGTGTAGAGAATGCTCCCTCTGCCTTTTAAAAAAAATAATATATATATATATATATATATATATATATATATATATATATATATATATATATATATATATATATATGCTATTACTACTTACTTGTTTGTCTTTTTGCAGGAATAAGAACTGAATTATGACAAGGAGAAACAGAGAAATTTTTCAAGTAACAGTCGTTGTTGTTACTCCGCCAGTGCTGTTACTCCACTATTGTTGTTACTCCACTGTTGTTGTTACTCCACTGTTGCTGTTACTCCACTGGTTGTTATTACTCCGCCGGTGCTGTTACTCCACTGTTGTTGTCACTCCACTGATTGTTGTTACTCCGTCGGTGCTTTTACTCTACCAGTGCTGTTACTTCACTATTGTTGTTACTCTGCCATTGCTATTACTCCATTGGTGTTGTTACTCTGTGGTTGTTGTTACTCCGTCATGTTGTTACTCCACCGATGTTGTTACTCCATCGACGCTATTACTTCGCTATTGCCATTACTTCGACGGTTATCTTTGTTGCTACTCCACCGCCAGATACGCCTTCATTGACTCTTACAGATTTAATTAAAATATTCCAAAGAAGGGACTAGTACGTGCCGCGGACGGCCACATTTAAGTTGGGGGTGTCTCGTCATAAAGAAACGACGACGTACCTAAAATTATAATCATATCACATCATTACCAAATCCAATGAAAATGGAAACCAAAAAATTGTGCGATTTCGTAATCATGATTCCCATGCATTGGAATTTGAAATCATACGCCAAGAACTTTACCGGTCATTTCCCCAATACGCTATATTCAATTGCCATAATCATTCACCTGTACTGCCACACCCTGCCATTAATTGTTGTGTTTTTCAAGGCATGCCAGTCATTATTATCATCCTTTCACCCCGCGGCCACCATGCTAATGATATTGTCATCGTCAGTTGGGTCGCTGTTACTCTTCCCCTACCAGCCGACTGTACCCATCATGTTGATCCAGTTCTTACAACGATGGGTGGACTGGCTGTACGCCATGAGCTAGAGGGCACGATAATGGTCAGAAACAATTCAGAAGTATGGCAAGTCTTCGAAATACAGGATGGAACATCTATTTCGACAGGTTGCAAGGATTTAATGAGGCAATTTCGATTGAATTCACACTCAATTTAGAGGAAGAGAGCTCTCAGGTCCGGGGGATAGAAATCCCTGTTACAGAAGAAACCATTGCAGAGGTCAGCGGGCTACCCCAGTAGGGGCAGAAATGGTTTTCACGAAGAACCGCCCTTCTGGAGTTCCCCGAAGCATTCTTGCAGGTTGGAGAAAATGTTGTTCAGAAAGGTCGGGGGTACGACCGAAATTCATTACCACACCCATGGGGTGAGGTAGCAGGTTTTGTAATGAGATACATAACCTACGAGGGGAGGTATACCACCATGTTTAAATACCATTTCAGAATATTGGCTCACCTCCGGTTCCCACAGGTGGAAGCCTTCTCATTAAATATGCCTTTCTTCCTGTTAAGAAGTCTCCAGCTGATGGCGCACTCTGCTCAACTTTCGCAACAAGTGGCAGCAGTCATTACTAACCATGGTCTGGTCCGACTGCTAGTCATGCATGCAATCGGATGATTTCAAATCCCATGGGAAACATTCTAGGATTCTACAAAGGAAGAAATAATGGCTACTAGAGCTGCTAGAGAGGAAGATCCGGAAGCGATGGAGGAAGGAGCCAGAGCAGAGGATGAATACATAGATCAAGAGGAACCAGAAGAAATGGAGATGGAACTTGAAGAGCTGGAACAGAATCAGGGGCGTGAACCAGGGAGGACAGTTGAGGCTTCTCCACAAGAACCATCCTCGACCTCGGAACCAATGGAAGAAGAAGTGATGCAGCAAGGGGCCAATATAGAAAGGGCCACTAGCACCACGACCCAGGCTGTCCTTCAAGAATCAGCCTCAACCATAGAGCCAGTAGAGCAAATCAGCAACACTATAATAAGCGAAGAGGGACCACATCAGGCTGAGGTGGAGGAATTCATTAATATTGTGGTCGAGTGTGTCCCACAAGAACCACCCTCGACTGTAGAACCAATGGAGGAAGACGAACCAGAACGATAAGGGCTCGAAGCTGAAAGAAATGTGGGGCTAATAGAGGAAGAGGCTATGGGTTTAATGGATGGGATTGATGTGATTATGCAAGAATCCATCTGGATCCATGCCGTGCTGGAAGAAAAAGTGCCAGCATCATCTGTTCAAGAACTACTGGACATGGAAGGTGGTGTCCCACAAGAACCACCATCAACCTGTCTGACTCTAGAGACCACAGAGGAATTAAATGTTGGGATTGATGCTGTTCCACAAGAACCAACGTCAACCTTAGAACAAGGGACTACACAGGTAGGGGTTTTAACCCAGAGTGGAGATGCTGTAGACAGAGGGAAAGAGCCTGAGACCACAACTGGGGCTGAGATAGATTAGGTAGGAGAATTCTTTCAATTTTCCTCTTACTTCTCCATTCTGAAAGGGGCAAGGGTGTCTCGCTCTGCCTGACATATAGAAGAGGAGGTGGTTGTTCCGCCAATTTTGAAGTATGATGGGTCAAAGAAGGGACCAGCTGCCACAGGCTTTTTGGCCACAGATCCCCACAAAGACCTCTCTCAAGAACCCAAAACAGAGGAAGAGGCAGATGTTTTTGAAATGAGGGAACCTGGAAGGGAAAGTTTGGTTGAACCACCAATGGATGTTCACCGAGTGAGCCCGCCACCTATTGAGATAGCTTCACAACAGGGCGAGGTAGGAGACAGTAAGGAAATGGCTACTCCCTAGGAAGAGAAACCAAGCAAAGAAGCCCCATCGAGTAACCATGTGGATACTCCCTCGGGTAAATCACCACCTGTCAAACCAGCTGTAGTACCAGATGAGGTGGTGGTTAAACAAGAATGGGTGGAGTTGTGTGAACAACGAAGGCTGCCTATGAAGCAGAAATATCAGCTTCAGTTTAAAGAAACGATGTGACTCAAAACAGAGGTTAAGAGGCTGAGGAAACAGATGCACCGGTTGAAGAACCAAGTGAAGAAATACAAGCGGCGGGCTAAGAAGCCCAAAACCATGACGACCGAAGCAGGGACATAGGTAGATGAAGTGGCAACAACTTCTGTTGCCACTCAGACAAACCCGATAGAATATTTGTTTGAAGGTCGTGAGTTTTCTTTGTCGGCTGAGGTACAGACCTGGAAATCCACCGCGGCACGATATCAGAATGAAGCTAAGAAAGCCCAAGAGTGAGCATCCACGACTATCTTTGAATATGTAGAGTGCATTGATATAATGTGACTAAGGCATGCAAAGCAACAATTCAAGGTGGAGCAGTTGGAAAGGCAAGTAGTAGAGTTAAAAACTGATAAAGAGCAGATGCTCCATTTAGCATAGGAAGTGATGGCATGTCGCCCTCCTGCTTCCTGTTACTCTTTATTTTTGCATGAGCGCTTTCTTTTCTTTTGTTTGGAAAGCATCCAGAAAGAAATTAGTCACGAGATTGAGGACGGTGTACAGTTCCTCCAAATATTGAGAACCCATGATGTGCCAACTCAGCACTTGATGTGCGAGCTTTATATGCATGGGTATCTCTTGCGTGTTGAGAGAGAATTTAATCCGGTTCCATATGTGGGGGACATTCATTTAAGGGCCCTCACCTCTTACACTTTTAATTAGATAAGTTGGCAGAAGGCTTCTGACATGTTCGAGTCAAATCAAGCCACAAAGACTTTTATGGTAAGAGGAGAACCCGAGAGATCAGTGACCATGTATAATAAGCACACTACATTTTTGGAAATTATGCGAAACAAGGAGTGGATGTTGAGGAAACAAAAGTGGTGCATCGATCTTTGCATCAAACAATTGGTCACGTTTCAAGCTGAGGCCCTGGATAGTTGTCAGAAAAGGTGGATGATTTCACCCACATCTGTCTGGAATAGAGAGCCGTTTGGAGCACCAAATTTTGCACGAGCACTCGGCAAGATGCCAAGATATGTGGCGTGCATCTAAACATGTGGGGTCCGATGGATGGGAATTCGATTCCAGTACCCTGTTCTATGGCTACCAGTAGAACACTACACCCTAGCCTATAATGTTCCAAATTATTGGTGGAAGGAAGTTCTCCTCTCAGAAGGGTTCAAGGTTCCAGGAACAAAAATGGCCGAGGAATATGATCTTGCCCGACTTTAGGAAGCACACAGCCTATCCAACCCAGACCTGCGGAGACGGCGAGTTGCACGAGGGCATGCAAAAGGCTAGTTGGGGGGAGATGTTAGGCACCAAATTGGCCTATCTTTTTCCTGCATTTTCACTCCTCTTTTCATCCTTTTTGCATTCATTCGCATATATTTACTGTGTAACACTATGAGGTAATTCCCCTTTATCGTATCTTGGGATATTTAATTAATGAAGTAGAGTCATGAAGGTTTCTACCTACGCGAAACACTAAAACATGTGATGAACGCAGATCATGGAGTGCAGGTGCTGACCACACATCATATCGTAGCAATTCCGCGATTCACAACAACTGATTGACCACAACAAAACAACATAACTGATTACAACTGCTCTCAACCCGTTTTTGACCATTCTTGTTCTTGCTCTCTCGGCGCTAGTGCTGTGATAGAACTGATGTATATCTTTGGGCATATAGTTGCCAGGTTTTGGGGAGAGTTATTCTCCTTTGTATTGTATAAAAGACGGGTCATTCCTGTATCAAGGGGGGACCATGTATGGTATTGTAACAACATTATTCAGATTAATAAGATATAAACCCTTTTGTTGATCTATCGCTCGCTGTGAGTAACGCAACCCTGATCAGAGAGCTGGGCCCGCTCTTCTGATCAGGTGTTGTGTGTTTCCTTGTGTTGTGTGTATTTTCTATTGCTGTGTTTATTTCTTGTTGCTGTTACAGATCTCTTAGATAACTGTGAATACCTTTTTACGTTCTGCAGTTGAGTTTTTACTTTTGTTTCAGCAATGTTTTGATTGTCAATCACGAACCCTTGGTTGAGGACAGATCGTAACCTTGCCCCTGCATATACCTTGCGTGTTTCCTTGAAAAGAATATGCACTCGGATTAATACATTAATGTAGGGAAAGGACTGGATAATTTGTTCATACTTGGACACCAACATGTCGTACTAGTTAAAAGTGCAAGCGTTGTGTTTTTACCAAGACTCGCTCTGAAAGGAATGTATTTTCTATCACGATATAATCAACTGAAAGAACGCAAGGTCTTCATAATGAGAGGGAATAGAAAGATAACCAAATGTTGATAGTTTTATAATTCCTCTTGGATTTCAGCTTGCTTTTCTCAAGAAGCCAAACGCGGTTTCATGTGAAACTAACCCTACGGGTGCATAAACAAGCAAACAAGCAAGCAAGCAAAGGATAGAAGTAAAACGAAATAAAAGCATGTAAGCAAAGAAAAACATGAAAGAAAAGAAAACAAGAAAGAAAAGAAAACAAGAAAGCAAAGCAAACAAGAAAGAAAACACTACTCCTACTCCTAAGCTAAACAGTGCATGGGCCTACTCACGTGAAGTGATATTTCCAATGCAGCCACCGACGCATTGGTTGGCCCATGTAGGTGAAGGCATGGTTGACAAGAAATATATTTAGGCAAACCAGCATGCAAGAAAGATAAAATAATGAAAACCAACATGGTCGAAGTTTAAATGTGTCCATAAAAAAGAAAAGAGTAAAAGCACATGACAGACACTCTATGGACGTACCATGGTGTTGCATCACATTGTGTGCAAATGACAAGCATGCACACTCTTTTGATCTTGACAAACGAGAAAACATGCAGAAAGAAGAAAACTTTCGTTTAGCAACATGACTTTATACGTATGACTCCTCCAGTGCATAAGCGATAGGATTGTGTGATTCTGGTGGAGGATTTGAAATCTTTGGATCAGGTTGATTTTCAATGAAAACATGAGAGTGATCAGGATCTTGGGGTGATTCAACAAAGTTATGATCAGAAGTGGAACTGTCCTCAGGGCTACGAGAAACTGACATAATCGTCAGCTCAGGTTGAAGTGTCTCGACAACTTGAGGGGTTTCCACTTCATCAGTATATGTTTCATCAAAGACCAGTGGCTTAGAAAAATCAACATCAAGTGAATCAACATCATGATCGAATGAGTGAGTGAAGAGATCATGAAAACCACGATAAGAAAATTCAAGATGTGAATTGACATCCTCATTATCTGACGAATCATACAGAGGGGTTGATAAGAAACATAATTTTTCACCCTCTGAATTTCTAGAAAGAAAAGATAACAGATTGGGTGGATTCAAAAAGAAATATTGGTCCTCTCCGCAATTAAATGAAGAATTGACATCCTGTGTGTCCTATGAATGATCGGAAGTAGAAACATCAGGGAATGAATTTCACAAGAAAAATAAAAAAATGGTAGAATCACAAAAGATGTTAGGAAAAAGTGGGGGAGGTGTGGACGGAAGGTTGTCATGCTTCACCACAACTTCTTCTTCATATTCCCACACATACTCATAAAAAATGATAGCGTAGGTTGGCTGCTCAATACCAACTCCGATGACAGCTTAATCCTCGTGAACAAAGATGTGGAGCCAGGAATGGATGAACACAACATAGTACAATTCAGAGGATCAAAGGAACTAGAGGACGGAGGTTGAGAAGACAAGACCTCATGACAACCATCAGGGTTGCAGTCCAAATATGTGCAGATATCCAGAGAAGGTGGGGTGGGAGGATGTGACAGTTCAATATATGGGTTCACAACTTCTCCCACCTCGTCCTGCAGAGCTAGAGTTGTTTGATGAGAAGGGGATGAAGGGTCACTTATGACAACAACCTTGTCCATCTTAGATTTGGAAGCTCTAACACCGAGGTATGCTGGGAGGGGTTTGAATGATTCCAACTCATGCAAATTTTCAGATACGTGAAGAAGATACTGAAACCTTTCTTTGAGAAATTTCCAATCAATTTCATCTTCAGGGATTTGAAAAGCGAGATTACAGAAGCGGTCCCAAAATTGCGTAATAGATTCATCAGGTGCTTTCCGTAATTTTAGAATTTTTTTATTGAGTGCTTTACAGTCATAACGATAGAAATCATGAATTAACTCTCTGATCATGTGATTAAATGAGTGAATAGAGGTCGTGGTATGTAACACCCTCCTCCCCTATATACCCAAGCAACCGACCAACCAGGATAAACATGCGACGAGAGGCCACTATGGATAAGATTCAACTTCCTTTGTGACTTTAAGGAAATGGAATCTAGAAAGCAATAAACTGAACAAGATTATAACCAGAACCCCATTAGCCATGACAGGCATTTCGTTAAACATATCATCGATATGCAATCCACGGGTGTAAATAAAATTAAGTGTAGGGATCTCATAATTGTCTGAGAATCACTATGAACCATTGTTCCCTCATGCCATTTGCTACATTATCCTCCATTAAATCATAGACACATTATTCATTTACATACAATTAAAAACATGGTGAAAGACATACACAGTTGCTGTCATAATATGTGCATATAACCAACATAATAAGAACATAAATACAATAAACATATCAGCCATCAAATCCATAAATACATCAATACATTTACACATGAAAATGAAGGGAATGGACTCTCATTAATGAATGCAATGAACCAACCGGAGATGGGACTACCATGTTCCACTCGACTGTAGAATGGCTACGCTGAATATCTCTTCATCCATTCACCCTTGTGCCATATTCCAAGCATGAATGTGGGATCTCATAGAACACATGAATCAAAACTCATCCATGGCTTCCACAGGCTATCCACCTCAACCCATCAAACATTGATTCCACCTCACAGTTGGACATTGTTGATTTGAGGTAGCACCGGATGTGCTCTAGCCATAAAAATTGGTGGAGAGGCCAAAGAACATGAGATCTCCAAGACCCAGAAATGGTTTGGGCATATTCTAACCGATTTGGGAGATATTAAAATAATTAATATTTTTAATGGAGTTCCTAAGTCTAAACTTAGGAAAAATAAAATATAAATGGGTATTAATATAAAACTACGTTAGAATGTTCCAAAAGTCATGGATCAAGCCAAACCTAATATTAGTCATTGATTAGAGATTTAATCTCGACCATTGATGGACCAACGAGAAAAAGTATAAGAGGAGGCTTGAGGGTCAGTTGGAGACACACCAGCGTGATCAATCATTCTATTCTCTAGAGCGGGGTTTGCTAAGAGAGATAGAATCAGTGATCAACAGCGAGAGGCAATGAATACATAGCAGATAGGAAGAGTTGGTACAAGAGAGACAGCACAAAGCCCGAAGAGGTTGACACAAAGGTAGCTGGGTGTTACGCAGAGGCAGTCAGGAGCTGCGCAGAGCTAGGAGAGGCCAGCGTATGAGACACAAAGGGTCTAGGGGCTGATGTAGAAGCTCCAGAAGCTGACGCAGGGCCAAGAGGCAACACTGGAAGGATTTTGTGGGACAAACTGGGTGCTGGTGAGCTAGATAGGGTGACACAGTCCCTATCAGAGTGACGCAGAGCAGTGGGAGCTGCAATTGTTGCTGTGGGATTGTTCATCTGGTGATTATTCAGCCGAAATATCTGTCTCCGAGGAGAGGTACTACTTGTGAGGGAATTCTCTGTTGGGTGAGCCATTTTTGGCACCTTGGTTGTATTATGAAAACTGCATAATAATAAAACCCTCTGAATAGTTGCACTGATTTTCCCGCATTGGGTTTTCCGGGGACATTGGTCCAAAAATAACAGTGTCACTTGTGTGCTTGTTTTATTTTACTTGATGATCTATAGATGTTGATATTGTACTTGTGTTTATTTTCAGTATTTACATGGTAAATAACTTGTTAAGTAATTAAACAAGTAGGAAGAAATAAACCAGATAGTACAGGAAGAATTTCTAACGAGTTGAAATTCCAACATGGTATCAAAGCGTGGTTGCAGATCACAAGATAAACTATTGAGAACACCCATTGGCGAATTTGCTGATATCAAAATTGCTCACAGTTGTTTGTTGAAAACTGCTCATTGTTTCTTTTGTTGTTGAACGCCCACTGGCAAATTTGTTGATGATGCCCCTGGATGCTTTTTCGATGGCCACTGGCCGATGAGGATGCCCACTAGCTAATTTTATGAAGACTTCCCACTGACTGCTTTTTCTAATGTTTTTGAGACTTTCAATCTGACAACCACCTTCAATTCCATTATCATTTCCCCCCTTTGTTAGCTGAAAGGAGAGACAATTATTTGCACTTGATTTCTGAACTCCCCCCCTTTAGGTGTAGGAGAGTTTCACCATCTTCATTTTACTATAGAATTGGTCTTCATGTGAGACTGAATCCTTCGGTAACACATAGACAACTATTTGACTGTAGATGACCACTTCCAAGGATCAATCCATGCGTAATTGATCTTCACTATGGGTGGTTGATTTCACTTGCAGCTTCTTTCAGATGAATGATTTTTCTTGCCACAATGGTGACAAGGATGGAGGTCAAAGCATGTAATCTCAATATGGCCATTTCGTTTATAATGGTTACACTTAACCATATTCTGATCAATATCTAAAAAACCAACACTTACAAACTGAACTGGCTTTGAGAAATCTGGAACAAACAAAGTGTTTTCTTTGTTGTATCCTAGGCCATGTCAATCTTTGTTGAAGGAGATTTCTTCCCAAGGTTTGATCACTTTCTTGGAAAGACTATCCTGTTGTTATTCTTCATGCTTATTGCTGCTGCTAACATTCTGTCCTTGATTTATTAAACCTTTCGTGTCAAACTGAGCATCAAGCATTAACAGTGCATCTGTTTGACATGCCGCATCAAACTGATCAATTTGGTGTTTGGTACTACTTTTTGCATCATTAAGTAGTACAACTAGTTGGATAAGATCACTTGTGTCGCAACTGACATCAACCTGTTTGATTAGTTCATTTGTGTCACAACTTATATCAACTTGCTTGATTAGATCATCTGTGTTGCAACCTTCATTAATATGTTGAATAAGATCACTTGTATCACAACTTTCATTTGTTGTTGTGATGAGGTCTTCTGTGTCACAACTTGCATCTATCTTCTCTACACATTGTGCATCTAGTAAATCTTTCTTTTCACTTAACTTAATTTGAAGTGCATGAATGAGTTTTTCTTTCACTTCAAGCTCAATTTGAAAGTCTTTCGCTACTTCTAATGTACTGGTCATTTGATTGATTAAGGTTTGATTCTGCTTCAACTTCCATTCCAGTATTTCAACTTTGTTCTGTAACTCATGATTGCAATCTTGCAAATATTTAATCTCCAGTTCTGCACTTTGAAGACGTTTTCCTCCTTTACCCATTATGACTTTTGACACGCTCACTTGTACTGGCTCACTTGCTTGCTTGATTTTTCTTGATGCTTGCTTGTAACACTTGCGGGATTTGAAGATCTCACTCACTTGAATTCTTGAACTTGTGTGCCTGATTTAGTTTATCAATGGAATGGTTGAACTCACGCTCACTTGAATTTTGTACTAGGATGAGGGTGTCAGATACCACCGAAAATGCACCCAAGAGAAATGCTTACAATGATTTGAATGACTCAGTTAAAAACAATGGACTCACTTGGCTTAATTGATTCAGTTGAGGAGAATTGACTCACTTTACCTCCTATAAATTCACAATTTGGGTGTCGGTTTCGACCGAGAATGCACCTTTACAATTCAACTCAATTTTATTTGAATTTGTTTACAAGTTAACTTACAAATTATGATTTTGCAAGTTACACAATGACCAATTGTCGTTGAATGTTGATGTAGTCTTTTGAAATGCATGAGTTTGTAGTTGCATTAACTTGATTGCTTTGCATGAATTTGCTTGTTGATGTAGAATGTTGATGTTGCCAACTTTGATTATGTGTTGTAGTTGCGCAAATGCATGTGATTGTTTGTGCTTGATTGAATGCTCGTTGCAACTTCTTAATTTCAGGTGCTTTGATTAATGTGCTTGTTTCATTCACTTGCTTTAGACTTCTTATGTGTGAGAGAGATAAGATAATTGTAGTGTCAAAACTAGACACAAAACATGCACAATCAATCACTACACAAGGTGTACCTAAGATCCTCTTATTCAATTTTAGGCGAATCTAGGACACTTCAACAGTGCAAAAAAATGTCTTTATTAAGTATTTGAGTACATCAACATTTCATATTTACAACATCTTTGTTGAAACTTCTCTAGCACAAAGTTTGAGAACTCCCTGGAGGTAAATTGTCTTCAAAAGGCTAGATGTTCACTGACTGAATTTCTCTCAAAGTAAAATATTACTTTGGATTACAATAATGACTTTCTTTAAAACAAAAATCACTTATCACTCCAAATACAAAACACTTATAACTCCAAAATTACGAAAAAAAAAAAATTCCTATCATCACTCCACAAAATCACACCTTATCTCTCCAAAATAAAAAATTTAATACCCCTTTATCTCATCCAAAATTTCTATGATCACTTATTTCTCAAAAAAAAGCCATTTACAAACTTCTTAACTCCTTATCACTCCAATAAAGGGAAACACAACTTTATGACGAATCCTAAAAATATTTGCGAATACACCATATCACTCCATTAAAAGAGAGCCACTTTACTTTAATATCACCTTTAAAAAATTACATGTATCTTTTTCAAGAATGTAAAAGCACAAAATGAATACACACCATTCGTTTTAACTTGAATTTAATGAACATCATTAATTTTGACTAGAACTTTGGCGTTGAAAATATTGATCCATGGCTCCACTCAAATCACACGCACAATCTCCACGCATATAGCGTCGCAGGTTCTCACTTGCACGCGGGTTTAAAATCTTCATAGAGGAGCTCTTCTATGAAGATATCAATCAACTGGAATTCGATTTCGATATTCGAAACTAAAATATTTTCAGGGAGATATTTGGATCGCAACATCTAAGTCTAAAGAAATAATCCTCCAACAACAACAAACCCCACTAAATATCTGGAAAAACATTGCAACATAACAATAAATGTAGTGTCAAATATTACTTGAACCTGGTTTTGGTGGACAAGAACGGAACTAGATTTCAACAGACTTGATCTATTTTCAAATGATTTGCTTTACAATTCCTGCAGGGTTTCAAACCCCGGGATGTTAATAAATGTGGAGATTTGTTGGCTGGTATTTGCTTTGACTTTTCCCTAACGCCAAGGCAAAACTTATTCATCATAATTGGTTGTAATATGTGATCATTTTATGAAGGCCAACTCTTCTACTCTAAGCTTCACCTGGGTGCAAGTGCGAAGCCCATCCCCATGACACTTGACCGTAATTCAACACAGGGATACAGTGGCTGCCTCTACTTTTCCTGCCTCACATCGCAAGTCTCTGCAAGGGAATATACCAGGAAGCTTATTGATTCATAGATGAATCAGACAAGTTTTTTCCGAATTAGACAAGTTTTAATACAATTGATAACATCATGTCTCATATATCTATTCCACGATCTCTGCAAACTAGAGCTCGATTTAATTTATTGACAGGGAGAGAGTAAATATTTCTAGGAAATACAAAATGAATTTTCTCTTTGCTCAATCTAACGCATAATCATAAATGCAATATAACACAAATAGGCTTATGCAACATCAGAAATGACAAGCGATTGGGCAGTCAAGTTTTAGCCTTTCTTTGACAGGGAAGCACAACTTCAGATGCTAGTTTCCCAAAGCAAGTCACACTGGCTACTCCAATGCTTAGATTCAAACTCTCAACGCCACATACAGTTGAATGATCCAGAACCCTTCTTAAAAATAGCGTAGAATATCACGTGCTAAGCACAAAAGTTTTGTCGCAAAATTCGTCCAAGAACTCCAAAACTTTTGATTACTCCGAAGCAGTGGGGCCGGCCTAGGAAGCTTGTAGATGTCGATGTTGTGAATGCCACACACAGCAAGTCAGCGTCAAACACCACCACTCTAAGATGTCATGCCATGGCTCTTACAAAAATCACTATGTCATGCCATGGCTCTTACAAAAATCACTATGGCTCTCACAAAAATCACTATAGCTCTGATACCACATGTAGAATATTAAACAAAATTAACACACATGAAAAAATACCAAAGACATAGAAATGGAGGAAAAATCGCCAGCCTTACTGTATCCCTCTCATAATGGGATACAAAAATAATGATAATAGTACAAATAAATACATGAGGAAGCTTGTCTAAAGATAGTGTGTCTATCTTGGACACTATGGTTGAGCAAATCTCTCAACCAAACACTAATCTAGGAGCCTAACTAGTTGGAGAGAATCTCTCAACCAACTAGGCCTAAACTAACTCCTAACCATGAGGAACAAACTCAATCTAGAAAGGTAGGCTTAAATCCAACTTTCTTGATTTTAATTAATTTAATTATTTTTGGCTTATAATTGTTTTTTAACACATGAGAGTGAGGCTAACACTAAGTCTAAACTTAAGAAAAATAAAATATTAATGGGTATTAATATAAAATTGGGTTAGAATGTTCCAAAAGTCATGGATCAAGCCAAATCTAATCTTATTTGTTGATTAGAGATTTAATCTCGGTCGTTAATGGACCAAAGAGAAAAAGTATAAGAGGAGGCTTGAGGGTCAGTTGGAGATACACCAGAGTGATTAGTCATTCTATTATCTAGAGTGGGGTTTTCTAAGAGAGATAGAATCAGTGATCAGTAGCAAATGGCAGTGAATACATAGCAAAGAGGCAAATTTGGTACTAAAGACACAACATAGAGCTCGGAGGTTGACACAGAGGCAGTTGGGTGCTACACAGAGGTAGCCAAGAGCTGTGCAGAGCCAGGAGAGGCCAGTGCATGAAGCGATGAGGGTCTAGGCGCTGACGCAGAAGCTCCAGAATCTGACGGTAATGCTAGCAGAGCTGACGCAAGCCGAAGAGACAGTGTTGGAAGTATTTCATGGGACAAAATGGGTGCTGGTGAGCCGGATATGGTGATGCAGTCCCTATTAGAGGGATGCAGAGCAGTGGGAGCTGCAATTGTTTTTGTGGGATTGTTCATCCGGTGATTATTCAGCCGAAATATCTATCTCCAAGGAGAGGTACTACTGCTGAGGGCATTCTCGATTAGGTGAACCATTTCTGGCACCTTGGTTGTATTTTGAAAACTGCATAATAATAAAACCCTCTGAATAGCTGCACCGTTTTCCCGCATTGAGTTTTTCTGGGGACATTGGTCCAAAAATAATGGTGTCACTTGTGTGCTTGTTTTCTTTCAGTTGATGATATGTAGATGATACTATACTTGTGTTTATTTTCAATATTTACATGGTAAATAACTTGTTAAGTAATTAAACAAGTAGGAAGAAATAAACCAAATAGTACACGAAGAATTTCTAACGAGTTAAACTTAGAAATTCCAACATGGTATCAGAACGTGGTTGCATATCACAAGATAACTGAAGGCATCAGCTAGCAGAGCAGTAGCAATAAATTCAGCTATCCTGAGTGACAGAGTTGATCTGTGCAGAAGGCGACAGATGAAGGAGTGACACAGAGAGACTGCGTCATCATTCTGGGCCAGAGAGAGGCAACACAGAGGCTAAGGGAGGCAGAATCAGGCTCACGCAGAGGCCAGGAGGGCTGACACAGTTGGCTAGGGGAGATAATTTTTCGGTGTCAAGATTGCGCAGAGCCAAGTGACTCAATCCTTCAGTTGCTGGGGTATAGGAGGCTGCAGGTAATTTGGAGAGTGAAGCTGGTGGGGTACTATGGTCAGAATAGTACCTAATACGGAAAGAACAAGGAGGAGGGATTTCCAGAAGGGAAATTGAGACTCAGAGGGAGTCAAACCGAGAACTTCCATATGGGAAGTTGAGAGACTCAACAGGAGTCGAACCGAGGACTTCCAGGAGGGAAGTAGAGAGACTCGGAGGAGTCGGAGGAAGAGAAGCATAATGGCTATGAATGGATTGAGATATCAAGATAGGTTGGATGGAGCATCCAACTTCGCGGTCTGGAAGGCCAGGATCTTGTCCATTTTAGATAGAGATTGCATTAAGGAATTCACCTTGAAAACAATAGCGATCCCAGTTGACCCAACTGAAAATGAGAAGTACAAGGAGGCAATGGCTAGGGTGAAGTGCATCATCCTTGATGGGGTCAAGGATCATGTGGTGCCACATAATGTTGAGAAGGAAATGGAAAATTAGATGTGGGATGTTCTGAAGAAACTATACCAACATACTTCCGTGCAGAGGAAAATGTTACTTGAAAATCAGCTGCAGTCATACCAAATGAAGAAGGGAGAGTAGATAGATGTCTTCCTCGGTCGATTGAAGGAGCTCCGTGACCAGCTAACTTCCATAGGGGCCACACTAGATTAGGAATTGATGGTGAGGACCGCTTGAACACAGTCTCAGAGGATTGGGAGGTATTTGTCCAAAGCATAATGGGCAGGTCAAGCCTTCCAAATTGGGAGGAACTATGGGCAGCTCTTCGTCAAGAAGAGATCATATGGGTGACCAAGGTGGGGAGTAGCAGAAAATGGGTCAGAATCAAGAAGGAGGAAGAAGAGGATGTGACTCTAGCATCTGCAGGAAGGCAGGAGAAGAGAAAGAAGAAGGACCTCCCCAAGGTCAAATGCTTCCATTGTGGGAAACTGGGTCGTTTTGTGAACGAGTGTCCTAGGAAGAAGAGTAAGGGAGAGGCTTCTAAGACCAAGGCAACACCAACAAGGGCATAGAAAGAAGTCGAGGAGGATGATGATTGTTCCATGAGTGCTCATGTGCCACTTGAGAAAAAGTGGGGAGACATCGAACTGTAGTTAGACGGACTACAGGCGATGAGGGACAGGATCCTTGAGGTACCCAACCACTTAGATTATACCTTGCTACGAGAACCCCAAAGAGGAGTAGCAGCACTGGCAGATGTCAGTAGAGACGGATGCAGATGGAGCAACAGAGAGTGCTACAGTGCAGAAGTCTCGGGACAGTGCGAGGCTAGCAAGTTGCAACCGTGCGAGAGGCACGAGAGTGGTGTAATGGTGCAGGATGGCATAGAGAGGTTTGCAATGGTGCAAGATGTAGGGAGTTGTTGCAGCAAAACAAAGGTCAGTAGAGGGAGCACTTGTTAGCGACAAAGGGAGCTTTAACATCGGAAGTGTCTCTAGCCTGACAGGGATGTCAGAGTTGGGTGGATCAATTACTTACTTCTCAGTAACTGAGTTGCAGTGCAACAGTTAGCAGTGGCAGTGCTATGGGCAACACGATGCAGCGTGATGAGAAGGGATGTAGTGGAGATGCAGTGTTGGGAGGATGGAGTAGCAACAACATGGATGCAGAGGGAGTTGTCATACAAATGCAAGAGTGGTAGTGGTAGGGCCATGGGCAGCATTACAGGATGAAGTAGTGTAGAGGATGTTGAGTAGGGAGGCTTATCATTAGCACAGGTACTGATGCCGTATGATCAGAGTAATGCTTAGTGTGGAGTATTACCAGAGCACAGTCCTCGCTAAGAGGGAGTGTTGAGTGAGGTAGCATCAGATGTGCTCTATCCATGAAAATTGGTGGAGATGCTAAAGCACATGAGATCTCCAAGACCCAGAAATGGTTTGGACAGATTCTAACTGGTTTGGGAGATATTAAAATAATTAATATTTTTAATAGAGTTCCCAAGTCTAAACTTAGGAAAAAATAAAATATTAAAGGGTATTAATATAAAACTGGGTTAAAATGTTACAAAAGTCATGGATCAATCCAAATCTAATCTTAGTCATTGATTATTGATTTAATCTCAGTCGTTGATGGACCAACGAGAAAAAGTATACGAGGAGGCTTGAGGGTCAGTTGGAGTCACACTAAAGTGATCAATCATTCTATTCTCTAGAGCGGGGTTTGCTAAGAGAGATAGAATTAGTGATCAGTAGCGAGGGGCAGTGAATACATAGTAGAGAGGAAGATTTGGTACTAGAGAGACAGTGCAGAGCCCAGAGAGGTTGACGCAGAGGCAACTGGATGCTACGTAGAGGCAACCAGGAGCTACGCAAAGCTAGGAGAGGCCACTGTGTGAGACGCAGAGGGTTTAGGGGTTGACGCAGAAGCTCCAAAAGCTGACACAAAGGCTAGTAGAGCTGACGCAGGGCCAAGAGGCAGTGCTGGAAGGATTTCGTGGGACAGACTGGGTGCTGGTGAACTAGATAGGGGGACGTTGTCCCTATCAGAGTGACGTAGAGCAATGGGAGTTGAAATTGTTGCTGTGGGATCGTTCATCTAGTTATTATTCAGCCAGAATTTCTATCTCTGAGGAGAAGAACTACTTCCGAGGGAATTCTCTGTTGGGTGAGCCATTTCTGGCACCCTAGTTGTATTATGAAAATTGAATAATAATAAAACCCTCTGAATAATTGCATCGATTTTCTCGCATTGGGTTTTTCGGGGGACATTGGTTCAAAAATAACGGTGTCACTTGTGTGCTTGTTTTCTTTTAGTTGATGATCACAACCAAGAAACCACATGCATATGATGTTGGGTAGCAAAGGCCCCACATAACGGTTTTGGGGCTCAAAAGCCCGCAATTTTGGGTAAAGGCATGGTAAAAACTCCGCGAGATGCACGAAGCGCGAATTGTAATGAGTCAAGTCAAAGGGTTGTCCACCCAAAGATAATGTAAAATAATTCGGCTTGCCCATGGTCCGCGGACCATGGAAATGTATAAACAGAGCAAGGCTCTAGAGTTAGGAGTCAGTTTTTGCATGTACTTTTGGATCTGGAATGTAATTGGATTTTGAAGAAAGAAGTCTTGAAGTGTTTGTAAGTCCGAGTCGAGGGTGTTGGGGGGTAGATAAACGTTCTGCAGCTGTGTGCACAGAGGCCTGGTAGAGTCCATAGCTATGTGCGTGGACCCCTGCAGTGGAGTGCGCAGGGCAGATCTGGGTGTATTAGCGAAAGAATTGAATAAAGATAAGTTGGTTTTGAAATACTGTATTGAATCTGAAATATTGTGGATCTGGTTAATTTATGGTTGATATATCTGTTTGATGTGTGCGCTTATGCTTATATTATGAGTTTATGCAAATATATAACATTTCCGAGTGCACGAACTGGTTATCTCTATTAAATGTTTTCTTAAAGACCGTACAACGTAGATCTGATCTATAACAACTTATTAATAATAAGTATTAACGAATTGCCTTGTTCTGGATCTACGCGAAAGCGGAGTGGTGCGAGGCTACAGAACGGCGCGCGAACCCCCCAGACGACATCAAGACATCCCAAGGGTGGAAACCTGGTTCTAGCACCCTCCCCTGCTACCTCGGGTGAGACCTTAGTCCACGCTCCGCAGGGCTATTGCTGAAAGGGCCGGTAGCTGCGGGATTTGTTTGGCTAAATAACTCTTCCGAACCGGGGTCAGGGCCCAATAAGCCAACAAATGGTTCCGTTGCCGGGATCGGGATTGACCTAAGGGATGTCTGATGTTGGGACGCTAGAACCCTATGAAGAAAGAACTTGGAGATTGGCTAGATCAAAAGATTCACAAGTTCATGGTTCAAGAAAATAGAAATCCGTGGATATCAGAAGAATAGTGGCTGGATTGTTACATATACACAGAAATCCACGAGATCTTCTTCGCGTCATTCTCGACAGAGTTGTACGAGTGGATTGCAAGGTTAGCTGACAGCGTGGGGAGGTGCAGACTAGATCAACCTATTGTGTGGACTCCAAAATTGGTGTGCAGGTTAGAAGCATCTAAAGACAAAATCGCATGCGCAGTAGATCACTGGTTGGATCGGGTAATAGGAGGGTTTATCACTGAGTTCGCGATAGACACAACTGTGAGTTATAGTGAAGTAGAAAGGCGCTTTCTCCAGGGATTGCGAGGTAAGTATATTATATTGTTGAATACTTGGATTAAGATGCTATTGTGCGAAAAACATATTATGCGCGTTTATTGATGTCTGGCGTAACGCGGAGCGGAAAAGGTTACTGAGGAATCAAAGGATTAGAGAACAACCCTCTAATTCCATTTCACGAGAAAGCAAGGAAGAACTCACGAGGTTCTCTCTAAGGAGTGCAGTGCAGTTGATTGGGCAGCGCATCCCACTGATACCACCACCGTCCATGCCATCACCTTCTTCACCTACATCAAATCCATTCTCGCTGACTCCACCTCCGCCACCACCGAAGGTTGGGATGGCGAGTGCAGTCAAGTTACCAGTATTTAGAGGTGTAGGAAATGAGAAACCGGGTCAGTTCTGGTTTCTGGTAAGGGCTGTATGGGAAGCCAAAGGTATAACGGATGATAACATCAAAAAGGCGACTCTGGTTAGTGCACTACAGGACTGAGCGTTGACATGGTATATAAAGTACTCAAGCGATCATCCGAATGTAGGAATAGCAGCAATCCAGGACGCATTGACCAGGGAGTTTAGTTGGCCGAAATTGGAGACGTAGTCGGTCATTGGATTCAAGGAGATCGCGATGTTACCTGGTGAAACCCCATGGGATTTGGATCAGAGATTGAAAATCACAATCCGTGAAGCTAACATGACACTGATAGATGTGCAGCACTGCGCGTGGTTTGTGGCGTCTTTGACACCACATCTGAGGATAGCGCTATCACAGCAAAAGATCTCAACCCAAGTCGAAGCATTAGAAACAACAATGAGGTTGCATGAAACCCCAATACAGGATCCGAGGTTGGGAGTTCAGCAAATCCACACGCAAATACAAAACCTATGCTTAGAGATGTGAAGTTTGAAACAAGGACAGGCACCTCGGTCAGAAGTGCGTGAAGAGGTGTGGTGCATCAAATGTAAGGGCCAGGGCCATGATAAGGATCACTGTTCGGTCTTTGCATACTATATGGCGGCGGGGGGACCAATACCATTGCGACTAGAGGTACAGGCAAGGCCAAGCGCGGCGCCCGCACTCTGGTGTGCGATCTGTCAGGTGGGAGGAAAGCATGCCACGAACAACTGTCATTTATTACAGAACCTGAGACAACCCCCCCCCCCCCCCCAAAGTTATTTTGCAACTTTTGTAGGAAAATTGGCCACGATGAAAGAAATTGCCGAAGTTATGAGCTATCGATGGATCGAACACCTGCTTACAGGGTGCAGATGGAGGCGCGCGAGCAGGATCCCGCCGCAGCAATAGCACGTGGCAAATTCCAAGGACATGGACGGGGGCACGGGGGAATGGGACCCAGACGCGGACAAGGAAAATTAATCTGCTATAATTGTGGAGGACCAGGGCACTACGCGCATGATTGCATGAACCTGACCAGAGCTTGTTGCTCATACTATTACCAATTCGACCATGAAGTAGTCTATTTTCCCACGCTAATTGCTCAGATGTGGGAAAAAGGGGTGCTTCCGGCTACTCCCAGTCAGAATGTCCACATGATGAAGGCTGAACTGTGCGCGGAAGACCCTAACGTGAATATGATGCTTAGAAGTGTGCAACTACGGGAGAAGATAAAGGGAAGCAACTAGAGGAGGATGAATGGGTTCATAAGGCTCCCACAAAACAACTGGAATCTAATTTGGAGCGTGCGAAGGTAACTTTTATGGAGGCCAAGAAGAGCTTCGCGGAAGCTTCTACTTCGGGTAGCAAGGATCAAACAGAGTTGGAGAGGGATACTTCTATGCTAACTACCTTCTTAGAGACATGCATGAAGCTACTACGGGATACCAAAGCAGTGAAGGGATTGCAAGAGTTAATAACTAGGTGCGCAGGATCAGATGAACCTCGAATGGTCTGGAATTTGGGCAACCATGCATTGCAAACTGGGCGGGAAATGCGATTGATTGCCTAGATTGGGGACTATGAGATGGATCAGGTTGTTCTGGACTTAGGGTCAAACACGAATGTCCTACCTAAACAGACTTGGGAGTGCATGGGCAGACCTGCACTACAATGGTCCCCTATCCAGTTGTGGATGGCGAACCAATAGAAGATCTTGCCTATGGGAAGACTGCAAGGAGTTACAGTAGACATCGACAGTGTAAGTACACTAACCGATTTTGAGGTCATAGAAATTATGGATGACAGTAACCCATATCTTGCATTGTTAGGGATAGACTGGGAAACAGATATGAATGGAGTCATCAACCTAAAGAAACGAAAAATGATATTCGAGAAAAAATCTCTCCACGTAGTGGTTCCGCTGGACCCAGCCGAAGGGGCACGTTATACCGAGCCAGTGCGCAACAAGGACAACGACAACGAATTGGATTGTATTTACCAGATCATCGCGCAAGATCAGGACCAAGTAAATCCGACAGCGGACAGACGAATCTCATGGGACCGTGACAGTTCTTGCACATCGGACTCAGATGAAGAGATTGAGCGGTGGCAGAACCGATTGCATGAGGTAACGACACTAAATTGTAATATGATGGTTAGATCCCTACGTCGTGTAACAATGGAAGCAAGGGAGCGGCCAACTGATGAGGATGCCATGACGACGGAGGCACCAGTCGACCAATGCGAAACGACGAACCTGAGACAAAAGCTGCAGGATGGATCCGCGAAGACATCGTGCGCGATAATTGTTCACGAATGGAGTACATGCCCAAAGATTCGGTGCAAATGTCAGAGGCAAGTGCGCGTACAGGTTAGAGGGCAATCTAGTTCGCTAGTGGTCCGCGATAAAGTCAGGAGGGGAGCAGGGGGGAGCACGCTCAGCCCCCACCCGAGAAAACGACCCACGTGGAAGTTGCGGATACCACGGGTTCGATGGGCCTATAATAGAAGAAAGGCACAGATGAGAGTGTCAATAATTTAACAGGACGGAGCCTAGAATAAGCGGGGTAGCAGCAGGTCTCTCGAAATTAAAGAACTATGGGCATGACTAAGAAAGAAAAGCACGCTAGTCGGGGAGGGAATCAACAAGATGAAAAGTAGCGATGCCCACGGAGGTCGCATGAGTCTACACATAAGGGAATCATGCTCGGTCGGGTATCCTGTAGAACGAGAACGAGCTACGACCCTGCTATCATGGTTGCGCCCACACCTACGAAAGGGTACACCCCACACAATGGCACATGAAGACCTAATGGCTACAAAGACACGCGGAAGGTGCTCGCAGCCCGGGCTAGTAGGAAAAAATTGCACCAGGGGTGCGACCACCTAACTAGTTGTAGACAGCACAGTCTCAACGCCCCAAGCAGTTGAAAGGATGCGCGGGACTATAAACAAGTTTGCAGGAGGCCGGCGCGGCAAAATGGTTCGGTACAGAGTCATGCGGTCCACAAGCTCGCGGCTGTGCCCAATGGACGGCACTACTGTGCGGAAAGTTCGAGAGGTGACTGTTAACAGCACTGTTCTTGAAAAGAAAGTTGAGTTATGTCAGGGAGGAGTGGGTGGCGGGCCATTAAGATGAAAGTTCCGAGCTAGATACGGACAGATTTGTCACCTAGATGTTGTTAATACACTGGAAGTGGAGGGAAGGGATCTATTCAAAATTACATGTTCCTCAACAACCTGGGGATGACACTAGGATCTTTGAGATTTGAACCAGTAACGACCAGAAAACACTCGGCTACCAAGTATTCCATGAGTACCATGGTGAGAACCTGAGCACGGTTCGCGGAAGAACTATACTCAACCCAGGAGGAGCTAGATGAAGTCACCACGGTCCCTGAACTCCCAAAATCCCCACACACTCCATGGCCTCAGAAAAACAAGCAGACGATGGGGCTAGTCAAGATATCGCCGAGATTCAATAAGTTATCAGGAGCTGAAAAGGGCAAAGAAATCACCACCGAACCTGAGGAGGATGACGAAGATTTGCAAGCTTTGATCGATCAAATTGATGCACAAGATGAGGATGAAGAGGATGCTTTCCAAATCCCTTCATGACCCCCATATATCTCCCTGTGGACCGGGACGGCCAAGATACCGAAGGACTTGGATGTTGCAAAGAATACGCTCCAGACCCCGCTTCTTCCAGATGAGATAAGGTTCGATGGGTTGCCACTAGGTCGAGTTCCGAGCATCAAGTTTGAAGATTGGGACCTTGCAGATAGTGACAAGTTCCCCGAATTGGCCGAAGACAAATTACTGCCGCGGAAGTGGTTACTAGGTGTGGAGAAGGCAGGATTACTTAATCTAAGGTGGATACCTCACTATCACCGCGCGGCCATCACCATCTTTGTTATCCAGCAGTTACTATGTCTGGTACATGATAGGTATCTCTAGTTGGAGGAGCCAATTCCTATCACAGCCAATTTAGTACACCAGATTACCCACTTTCCTGTAAAAGGGAATGACCCGACAAACATAGCTGGAACAAATAGCGATGTGGGTCTTGTTGAAACAATGAAGGCTAAATATAAGTTGGAGAAGTGAAAGTGGGGGTATGCAATAGCAAGCATCAAGGATCGAGGGGTGCGAATCACCACCCAATTACTAGCTAGTAAACTAATGAGGAAATGCCGTGTAGATGAAGTTCCAGCTCCTATCATTGCGCTTGCAGAACAGTGCGCGAATGGGGTTCAGTTCAACTGGGTGCAGTTTTTATGTGACGAATTTTTGACAAATTGTCAGGAAGCACAGGACAAAGGTAAGACATTTTATTATGCATGGTTGCTACTATCAATCCTTTTGGTTGCAGGAGAACTGCCACAGGGTAGCCAGTTTCCTAGCATTGAAGATAGCCTACCGGAAGCAATGCGGTATACTTTGCTCTGGGCTACAAAGGATGCAGCGAGGGTTTCTGACATCAAGTTTTTTTGGACCTTCATGGAGGGGAGTATCTGGACATGGATTGCTCACAGGCCACAGATGTCTCCAATAATCTACGACAATTTTCAAAGCATGGCCGAGTTCAAAGCGAACATGCATAACTTATATATCCGGGCGTGGAAGGATCCAAAGTGAGCATGGGTCACGCTTCTGTTCATTGCAATAGACGATGCTATTTACGAGGTATTGGCAACATGGCCTCTAGAGTGGCACACCCCAGACAAGGTTGTACTAGAAAGAATGGTAGCGCAGCAGTGAAAAAAGGAACTCCAGCAGCGACTCACTCAATTGGAAAAAAAGACCCGTCAGGGACAACAGGCAGCTTCGCAGAAGGAGGCAACCAAGGAAGTGATAGCCGAAGAAATCACGGCAGATCAAGAAATGGCCTTGGAACAGGACATGCAACAGGAAAAGGAGATACAAGCACACACAGACCATATTACAGAATCACCCTAGGTCAAGCGACCGCGCAACAAGGAATCACCACACGCACGCAAAAAGTCAAAGACAACAAAAGCTTTGGAAAAAGAGTTTATTGACAGCAGCAAACTGGCGAGTAATGTCCCTACCGATGCATGGATGGACCTAATCACAGAGCAGACAACTGTGTTGGGGGAGATCCAAGCGCAGTTGCAGGTGTTACAAGTGCGACCCCCAGGCGGGGTAATCCTAAAATTAACAGAGGACACAGCCGCAGCTGAGCAGATGGTGCGCACCAATACAATGAACACCTTAGCGTTGCCAGCAGGCATTGTCTTAGCAGAAGTAGAGGGGGACGTGCGAAGTTGGGGGTTGAATCTGGCCGCTCTTCCTAGAGAAACCCTATACCAACTACAGGATGGGGTAACCACTGAGCTTCGAGCCAGGGAAGGTCGCGCCCTCCAAACATTGATGGAGCACAAGGCAAATCTGGAGTAGGTCAGTCTCCAGCGAGATGACCTGATCACACACGACCAGGTAGTGGAATAGGCCGTGATGGAAGCTTACAGTAAGGCACTGGAGTTAGCTATCTTAGCCAAACTTCCAACAACTGACAAGATTCATCGCATGGCCACAGGATTCTGGATGGCCCAAGAGGAGGCCATGAAGGCTCAATGGGAATTAAATCTACAAATTGCAGAGCTAAGGCTAAAGGCGCAGCCGACCACACCACCGGAAATTTGGGAGTAGCGCCACAGTGAAATTCAAGTAGGATTGGAAATGATAAATCGCACTGTCCAAGATTGCTCAGGACTGTTAGATCAATCCCTCCTTACACTCACCTCCCTCTAGGAAGACCCAACCATACAACAAGTAGAAACCAAAGCATGGGAGTTGCAGCAGGCTTATGACACAGTTCGAGGGACTGCGCAGATGGTTGCTATCATGCAGAGGTTGGCTAAAATGAAGGAGGCCCAGGCTCTCAAGGCACAAGTTGACGCTACATGACAAAAGGAAGCAATGCTTAAAAAACACATCCAGCCTTGGCTTGATGAAGCATTCGCGGTCTCCACAGTCATCGAAGGAAAGTTAGCACACATGCAGGCAGTAGGTGATCCTGGACAGGCCATTGCAAGTGATACGGATGCATCAGCAGCTTGCATATAACAGGTACAAAGGATAACGACAGAGTTTGTTGCAAGCACAAGCGACGTGCATAAATTGCTGATCGATCTCCGCGCGAAGATTACCGCATCAACCGAGTGACTTGGGACGAGTCACGATGATTATGTTGGGGGACTGTTGGGTAGCAAAGGCCCCGCGTAATGGTTTTGGGGCTCAAAAGCCAACAATTTTGGGTAAAGGCATGGTAAAAACTCTGCGAGATGCGCAGAGCACCAATTGTAATGAGTCAAGTCAAAGGGTTGTCCGCCCAAAGATAATGTAAAATAATTCGGCCTGCCCATGGTTTGCGAACCATGGAAATGTATAAATAGAGCAAGGCTCTAGAGTTAGGAGTCAATATTTTCATGTACTTTTGGATCTGGAATGTAATGGGTTTTTGAAGAAAGAAGTCTTGAAGTGTCTGTAAGTCCGAGTTGAGGGTTTTGGGGGGTAGATAGAGGCTCTACAGCTACATGAACAGAGGCCTGGTAGAGTCCGCAACTGTACGCGGACCCCTGCAGCTGAGTGCGTAGGGCAGATCTGGGTGTATTAGCGAAAGAATGGAATAAAGATAAGTTGGTTCTGAAATACTGTATTGAATCTGAAATATTGTGGATCTGGTTAATTTATGGTTGATATATATGTTTGATCTGTGCGCTTATGCTTATATTATGAGTTTATGCAAATCTATAACTTTTCCGAGTGCGCAAATTGGTTATCTCTATTAAATGTTTGCTTAAAGACCATACAACGTAGATATGATCTATAATAGCCTATTAATAATAAGTATTAAGGAATTTCCTTGTTCCGGATCTACGCAAAAGTAGAGTGGCGCGAGGCCACAGAATGGTGTGCGAACCCCCCAGGCCACATCAAGACATCCCAAGGGTGTGGAAACCTGGTTCAAGCACCCTCCCCTGCTACCTGGGGTGGGACCTCAGTCCGCGCTCCGTGGGCTGTTGCCGAAAGGGTTGGTAGCTGCGGGATTTGTTTGGCTAAATAACTCTTCTGAACCTGGGTCAGGGCCCAATAAGCTAACATATGCCATGCATGCCCAAAACTAGTGAAGAAATCATATATGAAACTCGGTACCTGCAAGCACATATGATGTAGCTGCTGATGTTGATGCCTTCTTGTGCTTTCCTACTCTTCCTTTGCTTGTTTTCTCTAAGAATCCAAGTATGCCACACCCTCCAAGAGTGCTCCAAGAAAATTCTAAGTCTCCAAGAGTATGAGAGAGAGAGAGAATAATGAGAGAGCTCCAAAACTGAACTGACAAAAAGGTTCACACTAAAAAGAAGAAGCTTGTCAACTGATCCTCAGAAGCTTTTTTATGAATGAGGCCTCTATTTTCCTCATTTTCCTCCTCACATGCAACCTTTCATCTTTCACCTCCTTTTTATCCTAATTTCCATTATTTTCATAAATACATGTGCCAAAATACCTTTTTTCCTCTTTAATGCTTTAACCATTGTCTTTTCCAATTTCCTTAACCATAAACAACTAAATGAACACCCACTAGGATGTCCTGCCCACCATTCAGCTTGGAATACATGTCCCATCGACTGTGGTATGTATATATTTTTACATGGAATTTTCACTAGGGTTGTTACACGGGCAATGTGCAACACCATTGGTAACCATGCGCTTTGAACATGTAAGTGAACAACCCACATGCAATGTCGTTCGAGGGGACTACATTCCCATCACAGAAGCCTACGAAGGAAACTCCATGTCTCAACAGGGTTGCTCCACCTTCACCGTTGTACTTGATTTGTGACAAGTCATCGATGACATCCTCCGACACTTCAAAATCATGTGCATGAGAAAAACATGTCGGAGTTGAGATTGTAATGTAAGTCATGAATGATGTGCAGAGATTCAAAATAGACTTTGAGGGCTCAACTTGTCATCTGGCCCTCCTTCTAGCGCCATAAATGTTGACGGTGTTGGACCCGCCAACATGTCAAGGGATCTCCCTGGTAAGAAGTCCCAACTAGACCTCAAACTGTTTGGAGTAGGAGTCCCAACAGTGGGTAGTAAAGTAGTGCCTTAATTGCGGTAACACACAGAGGTAAGTATGATAACTTTGTCAGAAGCAAGTGTGTGACCTTGTAGCGAGTCAAGTGAGATGCATGGAGGTTCTAATACACAGAGGGGAAAAGGAAGTGTGTCCCTTAGAAGCTTGTAATAGCACAAAGCCTGAAAGGAACACACAAGTGGAATGACATCACAGGCTAAAAGTAGAATTGTCCACAATCCAAAGTGACGAGTTAATACAACAACACGTCTTCAACAGGATTCATACAATTGAACACAAAATAGTTCATACACAAATGCATAAGTTAAATAACATGCATTGTTAAAGTAACGAGAATAGTTGAACTACAATAACAACATATGCATGAAAATGTCTTGGCTCAGTTATATTATTAAGTGAAAGTTCCATCCATACATACACCATTGACAACCACTAGCCCCAATAGTGGAACATTATATTCAACACCGCCTGCTCCTACAAATATATGTACTCGCTCTACATTGTGGAGAAGCCAAGGCTCATCACAATAATCTCTAAGCCTTCTCTAAGCAATGCTTAGCCAAAAGCTTGGCTCCCAAATGCTTGTTCTACGAGTTATGAGGTTCTATTTATAACAAAGGGTGGGGTGACCCTTGACATTCCCCTTTGACTCTTTGACTACCCTCATGAATCTTCAACTTATTTACAAAAAACTCTTTACATTACATATTGACTATTCACATTCCACTAGTAACACTTGGAATTTCACTTACAACATATTTACTAATAATATACATTTTTCACATGTACCCATGTGAGACAAAATAGGCTAGAGACAACCTAACAAGACAAAACACTATGAATCTGGAGTTTGGGGAAAGACCAACTCAGAAACCTCCACATGATGCTACTCAGTCACGTACTGATGCCAAGCTTGGTACTGCGTGATGATGTCCCCAAACTACTTTACGGTGTCTTCCTGGTAGCAGAATCTTGCCTTCATAGAAGTTGGGTATATGGTCTTGGAACCTGTATCTGTCTTGTCCTGAAGCATGTGCAGCATGGTGTAGATCATGACCTAACCACCAGTGTGCTTCTACATGTTTGGTGCGCTCAGCTCCAAGTCATCCCTGGTGGCCTCTCGCCTTAGCTGCTCCATGTACCTATCAACCTCTTACCGAACTTGGTTCTTGTGCTTAGCTTTGGTGAGGGAACCTGCATCTGTTCAATTTCTTCCTTAGTTGTTGTCTGTTCTGGATCATCAACCTATATTGGCATTGTTTAATCCATCATTGCGCCTTGCCTTTGTTCTTCTTCCTATTTTTGCTTCTTTCCCCATCCTTTCTTTCTCGAATCCCATTCTTTCTTCGGTTCTTGTTATGCTTGTTGTGATATAAGTTCTGCTAATTTCAAGCTCTTCTCTTCTATCCTCCTCTGCTCTGTTGTTTGTGTCCTCTGCTTCCTTTTTCTTTTACTGTCAAATCTACTTGCATAAAGATGAATCCACTTTCTCTCTGCAATTTTGTTCTCCCTTTATTATATCAACAATTTCTTCTTTCGCTTATCTTGTACTGGCTTGTTTCCTTCTGCCATTGTTGTTGGTTTTGTTGCCATGTTAGTGTTGACTCCTTTTCTGTAGACAGTTGGGCATCTGCATATATTGGAAAGTGATCTATTTTTGTCTGATTAGTTTTGTTGTGCTAATAACAATTACAGATTTATAAACATGTGCTTGCTTCATGCTTCTTATGCTGAGGTTTCCTTAGTTGTTGGTACTTACAAATAGGTAAATTTACTTAAGTTAAACAAGGCATTCATGAGAAAAATAACATTCAAAAACTAATAATGAAAATTTTTTACAGTACATCAAACCATCAAAGAGACACATTAGCACAATGTTTTGATGAAGGCATTCACCCCTCCTGGGCTACATCTCCTTGGTCCAGCTTCCATGGCTTGGGCCTCTGTATTGGCTCAATGTGGAAAACATGTTGTTTACAAATCTCTATGGCTCTTGATGCCTACAGAAATGTATTCAGAATGTCCAAATTAGCGAAAAATGACTATTAGATCTCTTAAAACTGACTCTGGTTGCTCTGGGTATGACCCCCATCCCTTGTGGCTCTAAGCTTCCCTAAACTTTCCTGAGGAAAAATCACCTATAGAAGTCTTCTATTGCCTCTAAAACCTATACCAATGTCTTCAAAAGGTCGAAATCATCCAAAATTTACTATTCATTTTTCAAAATTGGTTGAAAATTGAGCAAACTATGGCTTTCTCCAGTTTGGCCTAGAAAACCTCCGCTAAAACTGGAAAGACTCCAGTTAAGTTTGTCAAGTTTAGTGGCGGTTCCAGATTTGGTGGCTCTGCCATAAATGCCGCTAACTTTAATTTTGGATTAATTAGGCTTAAACATGATTAGTGGTGCATTAAGCGTGCTTATGGTTGGCGCTAGCCCATGGTCTTAGCCTTGTGGTCATATGTCCTCTCTGCCGTCAGTCATTCCTATAGGCTTAAATATAAAAACATGGCCCCATGTTTAAAAAAACACCTTTTTGGTCTAATGGTAAAACAATAGAGTTTTTGGAGGGGGAGGTCACGGGTTCAAACCCGCCCTCCACCCAACCCATATATATTTTGTCATTCTAATAATTTATGCATCATATACATTTTGGACTTTGGACTTATGATAAAACATTTAAATGCGCCATTAAATATGCGAATTTGGATTTAAGTTTACTGCCGGTGAATTCAAATTTAATTTATATATATATATAGAGAGAGAGAGAGAGAGAGCTAAAAAACTATATAATATAAATAATAATGATATATAATACATAATAATATTTAAATAGAAACAAATTCAAATTCCAACTTAGGATAATTAGGAAATTTCACCTTCACACAACCAAACTGGTGAATTCGAAAGTGACACTTGTCACAGCCCCATTGGGAAAAAACTGAAGAAGATTCCCCTTCCTGACTGGACTGTGATGTCATCATTCTGTCATATTCTGCAATTTTTTTTAGTTGTTTAAGAAAACGAACAACAGACATTTTCACCTTCATCTGGACTCTGTTTTTAGTGAAATGAATTGAGTTGCGATCGTCTTGACGAGACAGACATAGTCGTATAATTTTTGAGCCAATCTAAGAACTTTGATTTTTGAATTAAACACTGAGCACCTGATCATTCCTCCCCACTAGAAGCCTTTTGGACCCCAAAAGATACTATTATCTGACAAGTAGATGAGGGTACAGCCCCCTCACCTTTCCAAGCTTGATCCAATTGGCTTTTGAAGAATTTGTTTCCTTGAGATCCTCTCTAAGGAAATAAACATTCAATTGCCTTGAGGACCCCATTCTTCTATCACAGATGGCTTCTTGTTGAAACTGATTCAGTAGGAATGCATTCAGAATGTGAAATATGAACATTCTCTCCTTGTTCAACAACTTGAAGCCTCTTTTTTCAAAACTCACACCAACTTGCACCGTCAACTTGAAACCTGTGATTGACATAATACATGTATTTGTCTTTGCCCCTTTCAAGCTGATCTTGCACTATTTGTTGCACCATATTCAGTCGTTCATAGAAACTTGTGGTTTTTTCCATGTCGCCATCAAAAGCAACATCCTTCTTACGAAGATGACTTAACAAAATATAATGCAAATGGATGACAAATTTCACTACTTGGTTTACATGACTTAAGCCCGATTGTACATCTTGAAAATATGAAAAATTTTGAACATAACTTTCATGTAAAACATAATGACGCCTGAATACAAAAATTACATAACCAATAGGCCTAAGAGGCATAACAATGAACTTGCTGCTTATACCTCTTTTGTACCTTCAAACCAAGTGAAATTTTTGAGAAGTATCCATCCAATGAAAGTGCATGGATCACTGCAACTTAATCTTTACACCATGGAAATCTTCTGAATGAAATAAGATGGTGAAGTTGCTTGCATAAACCTGAAACTCAAATGAACCTTTCAAGTTTGAAAGAGCATAAAATAGAATTGAACTGATCTTTTGGTTTGAAGCAACACGTGCCTCTTGCTGTTTACCTCCCCATTGGAAGGCTTTGCACACACATGACAATGCATGCCAAGGAGCTTCGAAAGAAGAAATGTCAACAACAACTCTCCTCCAACATTGGGTTTCTCCCAACAAACCTCTTATCAAAATGACGATCTTGGGCATTGACCAATCAACAATGGCATCCAACTTGGAGAGGCTTGCCTTCAACTTACCTCCTCCAATATCATGGCCCAAGTTGGGTTTCAAAGAAGTGAAACCCAACTTGTACTTTGATATCTTCAAAACATCAAACAATTTTCCTTCATAGATGACATGTGCATAAGAAAACATTCTAAACATGTTTATGTCACCCACGTGGACAATTTCTTCAAGAAAACACTCTTTTTTGCCATAATTCAAATACATGTATGTAATGGAAGTGCTACAAAGAACATAAAACATTAAAAGCCATACAAACCATTCTTGTTTGGTGTTATGTATATTCATGCACTCACCTCTTTTTACAACTTTTCTTTGGTGAAAACTACTCATTTTTTCCTCTTTCTTGAAATACTTACCATTCCCTTTGGCACCATAACTATCAGTACACAACATGGCGTAAGGGATGATTTAATGAGCCTATTGTTCAACAAACTTTTGAATTGCATTGGTGTTTCTATCCTTTGCAATTTTGTCAACCCTTGCATGCTAACATCAAAAAGAGAAACCTCTTGCTGCAAAGATATTTCATGTGAAGTTTCTTTCTCCTTGAAGGACGATTCTTTCACAACCTGAAATACTTCATCACTCTAATGAACTGAACCAACCAAATCAGAATTGAAAATTTCATTACATGCAACAACATTTTCATAAACAATATCATCATTTGGCTTGAACATGAGAGGTACTAAACTTTTACTTGAGTTCACTAGTCTTTTTGCCAGCCCTGCATTAACCAAAGAAAATTTCAGCTTTTTGCGATGGTCTCTCACTCTATATTCCACACCATCCTTGAAAAAGTGATACTTTATTTTTTTTATGGCAGTAAAAAACTTCTTTCCGGTCATACAAATATGGACTACCCAACACCACACCTGAAATATCAAGTGGTACCACATCTAACTCTACTTCGTCAACAAATTTTGCAGTGATTGCAATCTTAAACAAACATTTTCTTGTAACATGTAAATGGGTGTCTCTTGTTATCCACCCCAAAGGGTATGGTTTATGGTGAGGTATAGTTTCAAGATTCAATCTATTGACTAAGTCTTCAGAGATTAGATTCTCTTGTGACCCACTATCGAAGAGTGTGTCAATCTTGGTTTGTTTAGATATGACCCTAACATGAAATAACTCAATTCGTCTCTTTTCATCTGGAGTAGTAGCAGTGTTACATTTTTGTGAACTAGTGCTTGAAATATCTTATTTTCCTTTGATTCCAGTGACAATGATTTTGTTTTCATCACCTGATTTAGAACCTAAATCTTCTTGAGTGATAGCAGTGGTTTTCTGTTTCCCTTTATTGTTGAACTTATTTAGTCTCATTTCTGGATGGAGTTTCCAGCAATGATCCTCATTATGTCCCTATTTTGAACAATGTTTACAGATAACTTTCTCCCCTTCTTTCTTCACACTTGCAGTTTTCTTTCCTTTCTGTTTTCCTCCTTTCTCTTTCTCCTTACCCTTAGGTGGATTTTTATTACTACTCTCTTCATATGTGTTCTTTCCTCTAGATTCAAGATGCGTGGCTTGCACACATACCTCATCTAAATTATTTGGATTGAACATAAGAATATTGTGTTTAAGATAGGAATGTAAACCCCCAATATATTTCAGAAGTATATCTTGGGAATTTAAATTCACTCCTAATAACAAAGCCCTTTTTCTAAACTCTTATGTATAATCTTGGATTGTTTGGCCTTTAAGGTGCCTAAAATTTTGCCAACTCATAATGGCTTTTTTCATATAGACTAAAGGATAAAACTATGTTTTAATTGCAAAAACAAATTCAACCCAAGTGATGGATATCTCACCATGGATTCTCATTTCCTCTTGAGTCTTTGCTACCCACCAAACTAGTACAACTCCTTCTAGCCTCAATGAAGACAACTATATATTTATGTCATCTTCTTGAAGGTTCTGAATTCTGCAGTATACCTCCAACTGTCGAATCTAATTGTCTAAATTTTATTCATCTCTCCATTGTACATGGGAAGTTCGAATTTTATGTCTAATTTCAGTAATGGAGTCTTTCCTTTTGGGGTTTTGGAATGATTATGGGCAATTTCAGTGGTGGTAGTGGAAGATGTTGTTGTGTGAGATGATGGAGACAATGAGGATGGTGGAGATGGAGGTGGCTTTCCACCATTCCCTTTGGAATCCTTCTTCTCATCTTTTTTGTCCTCTGAGCTTCCTTCTCCATGTGGAGGTTTAGAACTCTCTCCAACCATTATGGTGTTCCTCTCTTCATAGAGGACTTTAACCATCTCAGTCAAAGTATAGAAATATTTCTTGAAATCTTCCTCTTTTGAAGAGGGACTTTGAGGCTCTCTTTTTCTAGACATAATGCCTATGGATTTGGGCTCACAAATTTGTATTGATTGTTCCTCTTTAATCTTAGTTGAAGACAAAGCTTGAGGAGTTTCAAGTGTAGCTAGAATTGGAACTTTGGGTGGTGGAGATTGTGGCCTTGTGGCTCTCCCTATTCTGGGCATTAGCTTTGGAACTGCAACCAAAAACTTCCCTTCTCCTCTCTACAACTTTAACCTTGTAAGCATCACAATTTTGCAACTATTAAAACCCTAATTGCACAAACTCAAGAAATCAAGCAATTCAACCTTTTCTCTGATACCAACTTGATCTATTTTTGTATGATTAGTTTTGATGTGCTAATAACAATTATAGATTTATAAACATGTGCTTGCTTCTTGCTTCTTGTGTTGAGGTTTCTTTAATTGTTGGTACTTACAAACAGGTAAATTTCCTTAAGTTAAACACGACATTCATGAGCAAAATAACTTCAAAAACTAATAATGAACAGAAAACATGTATATTATAGCAAACCATCAAATATACACATTAACACAGTGTTTTGATGAAGGAGTTCACCCCTCTTGGGTTACATCTCCTTGGTACAACTTTCATGGCTTGGGCCTCTGTATTAGCTAAATGTGGAAAAAAATGTTGTTTACAAGTCTCTATGGCTCCTGATACTTACACCAATGCATTCAGAATGTATAAATTAGCCAAAAATGACTATTAGATATCTGAAAACTGACTCTGGCTGCTCTGGGTATGACCCCCTTCCCTGGTGGCTCTAGGCTCCCCTGAACTTACCTGTGAAAAAATAACCTATAGAAGTCTTCTCTTGCCTCTAAAAACTATACCAATGTCTTCAGAAGGTCGAAATCATCCAAAATTGACTATTCATTTTCCAAAAGTGGTCGAAAATTGAGCAATCTATGGCTTTCTTCATTTTGGCCTAGAAAACCTTCGATAAGACTGGAAAGACTCCAGTTAAGTCCACCAAGTTTAGTGGCGGTTCCGGATTTGGTGGCTCCGCCATAAATGCTACCAAATTTAATTACGGATTAATTAGGCTTAAATGTGATTATTGGTGCATTAAGCGCGCTTATGGTTGGCGCTGGCCCATGGTCTTAGCCTTGTGGTCGTATGGAGAGGGGGTTGGCTCCCTCCTCTCCACCGTCAATCATTCTTGTCGGATTAAATATAAAAAAGTGGCCCATGTTTAAACAAACACGTGCTTGGTTTGATGGTAAAGCAAAAGAGTTTAGGAGGGGGAGGTCATGGGTTCATACCTACCCTTCACCCATCCCATATATATTTTTTCATTCCAGTATGCGCCATATACATTTCAGACATTGGATTTATGATCAAACATTTAAATGCATCATTAAATATGCGAATTATAATATATAATTATTTAAATAAAAACAAATTCAAATTCCAACTTAGGATAATGCGCATATACATTTCGGACTTTGTCACTTTGGATTTATGATAAAACATTTAAATGCCTCATTAAATATGTGAATTTGAATTTAAGTTTACCGGGGTGAATTCGAATTTCATATATATATATATATAATAATTATATATAATTATATTTAAATAAAAACAAATTCAAATTCCACTTTAGGATAATTAGGAAGTTTCACCTTCACACAACCAAACTGGTGAATTCGGAAGTGACACTTGTCACAACCCCATTGGGAAAAAATTGAAGAAGATTCTCATTACTGACTGGACTGCCACATCATCATTCTGTCCTATTCTACGATTTTTTTAGTTGTTTAGGAAAACGAACAACATGGATTTCCTCCTTCATCCGGACTCCGTTTTCAGTGAAACGAATTGCGTTGTGATCGTCTTGACGAGACAGACGCACTTGTATAGTTGTCAAGACAATCTAAGAACTTTTATTTTTGAATTAAATACCGAGCACTTGATCATTTCTCCCCACTAGAAGCCTTTTGGACCCCAAAAGATACTATTATCTGACAACTAGATGAGGATACAACCCCCTCTCCTTTCCAAGCTCGATCCAATTTTATTTTTAAGAATTCGTTTCCTTGAGATCTTCTCTAAGGAAATCAACATTCACTTGCCTTGAGGACTTCGTTCTTTTGTCACGGATGGTGTCTTGTTGAAACTAATTTAGAAATTCTGTAGGAATGCATTCAAAATGTGAAATATGAACATTCTCTGCTTGTTCAACAACTTGAAGCCTCTTTTTGCAAAACTTACACCAACTTACATCGTTGACTTGAAACCTGTGATTGACATAATACCTATACTTGTCTTTGCCCCTTTCAAGCCAATCTTGCACTATATGTTGCACCATTTTCAGTCGTTCATAGAAACTCATGGTTTTATTCGTGTCGCCATAAAAAAAAACCATCCTTCTTACCAAGACGACTTAACAAAATATAATGAAAATGGATGACAAATTTCACTACTTGGTTTACATGACTCAAGCCCAATTGTACATCTTGAAAATATGAAATTTTCTGAACATAACTTTCATGTAAAACATAATGATGCCTCAATGCAACAATTACATAACCAATAGGCCTAAAAGGCCTAACAATGAAATTGTTGCTTATACCTATTTTGTACCTTCGAACCAAGTGAAATTTTTAACAAGTATCCATCCAATGAAAGTGCATGGATCACTGCAACTTAATCTTTACACCATGGAAATCTTCTGAATAAAATAAGATGGTGAAGTTTTTTGCATAAACATGAAACTCAAATGAATCTTTCAAGTTTGAAAGAGCATAAAAAGGAATTGAACTGATCTTTTGGTTTGAAGCAACACATGCCTCTTGTTGTTTGCCTCCCCACTGGAAGACTTCGCACACACATGAAAATGCATGCCAAGGAGATTCGAAAGAAAAAATGTCAACAACAACTCTCCTCCAACATTGGGCTGCTCCCAACAAACCGCTTATCAAAATGACGATCTTGGGAGTTGACCAATCAACAATGGCATCCAACTTGGAGAGGCTTGCCTTCAACTTACCTCTTTCAACATCATGGCCCAAATGCATCAAAGAAGTGAAACCCAACTTGTAATTTGATATCTTCAAAACATCAAACAATTTTTCTTCATAGATGACATGTGCATAAGAAAACTTTCTAAACATGTTTATGTCACCTAAGTGGACAATTTCTTCAAGAAAGCACTCTTTTTTGCCATAATTCAAATACATGTATGTAATAGAAGTGCTACAAAGAACATACAACATTCAAAGCCATACAAACCATTCTTGTTTGGTGTGATGTATATTCTTGAACTCACCTCTTTTTACAACTTTGCTTTGGCGAAAACTGCTCCTTTTGTCCTTTTTCTTGAAATACTTACCATTCCTCTTTGGCACCATAACCATCGGTGCACAACATGGCATAAGGGATGATTGAATGAGCCTATTGTTAAACAAACTTTTTCATTGCATTGGTGTCTTTACCCTTTGCAATTTTGTCAACCCTTTCATGCTAACATCACAAAGGGAAACCTCTCGCTGCAAAGATATTTCATGTGAAGTTTCTTTCTCCTTGAAGGATGATTCTTTCACAACCAGAAATACTTCATCACTCTGATGAACTGAACCAATCAAATCAGAATTGAAACTTGCATTGCATGCAACAACATTTTCATAAACAATATCATCATTTGGCTTGAACATGAGAAGTACTAAACTTTTACTTGAATTGACTAGTCTTTTTGTCTGCCCTGCATTAACCAAAGAAATGCTCAGCTTTTTGCGATGGACTTTCACTATATACTTCACACCATCCTTGAACAAGTGATACTTTTTTTCATGGCGGTAAAAGACTGCTTTCTGGTCATACAAATATGGACTACCCAACACCACACCTGAAATATCAAGTGGTACCACATCTAACTCTACTTCATCAACAAAATTTGCAGTGATTGCAAACTTAAACAAACATTTTCTTGTAACATGTAAACTAATGTCTCTTGTTATCCATCCCAAAAGGTATGGTTTATGTTGAGGTACAGTTTCAAGATTCAATCTGTTGACTAAGTCTTCAAATATTAGATTCAATTGTGACCCACTATCTAAGAGTGTGTCAATCTTGGTGTGTTTAGATAGGACCCTAACATGAAATAACTCAATTCGTCTCTTTTCATCTGGAGTAGTAGTAGTGTTATAGTTTTGTGAACTAGTGCTTGCAATATCTTGTTTTCCTTTGATTCCCATGACAATGATTTTGTTTTCATCATTTGATTCATAGCCTAAATCTTCTTGAGTGATAGTAGTGGTTTTTTGTTTCCCCTTATTGTTGAACTTATTTGGTCTCATTTCTGGATGGAGTTTCGATCAATGATCCTCATTATGTCCCTATTTTGAAAAATGTTTATAGATAAATTTCTCCCCTTCTTTCTTCACACTTGCATTTTTCTTCCCTTTCCATTTTCCTCCTTTCTCTTTCTCCTTACCCTTAGGTGGATTTTTATTACTACTCACTTCATAAGTTTTCTTTCCTCTAGATTCAAGATGCATGGCTTGGACACATACCTCAACTAAATTATTTGGAATGAACATAAGAATATTGTGTTTAAGATAGGAATGTAAACCCCCATTATATTTCAACAGTGTATCTTGGGAATTCAAATTCACTCCCAATAACAAAGCCCTTTTTCTAAACTCCTGTGTATAATCTTGGACTGTTTGGCCTTTAAGGTGCCTAAAATTCTGCCAACTCACTGGAATAATTTGCACACACATGACAATGCATGCCAAGGAGCTTCAAAAGAAGAAATATCAACAACAACTCTCCTCCAACATTGGGTTTCTCCCAACAAACCTCTTATCAAAATGACGATCTTGGGCGTTGACCAATCAACAATGGCATCCAACTTGGAGAGGCTTGCATTCAACTTACCTCCACCAATATCATGGCCCAAATGTGTCAAAGAAGTGAAACCCAACTTGTACTTTGATATATTCAAAACATCAAACAATTTTCCTTCATAGATGACATGTGCACAAGAAAAATTTCTAAACGTTTTTATGTAACCCAAGTGGACAATTTCTTCAACAAAACACTCATTTTTGCCATAATTCAAATACATGTATGTAATAGAAGTGCTACAAAGAACATAAAACATTAAAAGCCATACAAACCATTCTTGTTTGGTGTTATTTGTATTCTTGCACTCACCTCTTTTTACAACATTGCTTTGGCGAAAACTACTCCTTTTGCCCCCTTTCTTGAAATACTTACCATTCCTCTTTGGCACCATAACCATCAGTGCACAACATGGCATAAGGGATGATTGAATGAGCCTATTGTTAAACAAACTTTTGCATTGCATTGGTGTCTCTACCCTTTGTAATTTTGTCAACCCTTTCATGCTAACATCACAAAGAGAAACCTCTTGCTGCAAATATATTTCGTGTGAATTTTCTTTCTCCTTGAAGGACGATTCTTTCACAACCTGAAATAATTCATCACTCTGATGAACTAAACCAACCAAATTAGAATTTAAACTTGCATTACATGCAACAACATTTTCATAAACAATATCATCATTTAGCTTGAACATGAAAAGTACTAAACTTTTACGTGAATTCACTAGTGTTTTTCACTGCCCTGCATTAACCAAAGAAATGTTTAGCTTTTTGCGCTGGGCTCTCAATATATACTCCACACCATCCTTGAACAAGCGATAACTTTTTTTCATGGCGGTAAAAGAATACTTTCTGGTCATACAAATATGGACTACCCAACACCACACCTGAAATATCAAGCAGTACCACATCTAACTCTACTTCGTCAACAAAATTTGCAGTGATTGCAAACTTAAACAAACATTTTCTTGTAACCTGTAAACTGGTGTCTCTTGTTATCCATCCCAAAGGGTATGGTTTATGGTGAGGTAAAATTTCAAGATTTAATCTCTTGACCAAGTCTTCAGAGATTAGATTCACTTGTGACCCACTATCAAAGAGTATGTCAATCTTGGTGTGTTTAGGTATGTCCCTAATATGAAATAACTCAATTCATCACTTTTCATCTGGAGTAGTAGTAGTGTTACAGTTTTGTGAACTAGTGCTTGCAACATCTTGTTTTCCTTTGATTCCCATGACAGAGATTTTGTTTTCATCGCCTGATTCATAACCTACATCTTCTTGAGTTATAGAAGCGGTTTTCTGTTTCCCCTTATTGTTGAACTTATTTGGTCTTATTTCTGGATGGAATTTCCAGCAATGATCCTCATTATGTCCCTATTTTGAACAATGTTTACAGATAACTTTCTTCCCTTCTTTCTCCATACTTGAATTTGTCTTCCCTTTCCATTTTCCTTCTTTCTCTTTCTCCTTACCCTTAGGTGGCTTTTTATTACTACTCTCTTCATAAGTGTTCTTTCCTCTAGATTCAAGATGCGTGGCTTTCACGCATACCTCATCTAAATTATTTGGATTGAACATAAGAATAGTGTGTTTAAGATAGGAATGTAAACCCCCAATATATTTTAGCAGTGTATCTTGGGAATTAAAATTCACTCCTAATAACAAAGCCCCTTTTTTAAACTCCTGTGTATAATCTTGGACTGTTTGGCCTTTAAGGTGCCTAAAATTATGCCAACTCATAATGGCTTTTATCATATAGGCTAAAGGAAAAAACTATCTTTTAATTGCAGAAACAAATTCAACCCAAGTGATGGATATCTTACCATGGATTATCATTTCCTCTTGACTCTTTGCTTTCCACCAAACTAGTGTAGCTCCTTCTAGCCTCAATGATGCAAACTGGATATTTATGTTGTCTTTTTGAAGGTTCTAAATTCTGCAGTATACCTCCAACTGTCGAATCCAATTGTCTAACTTTTCTGCATTCACCTCTCCATTATACATGGGAAGTTCGAATTTTATGTTCAATTTCAGTAATGGAGTCTTTCCTTTTGGGGTTTTGGAATGAGTACGGGAAATTTCAGTGGTGGTAGTGGAAGATGATGTTGTGTGAGATGATGGATACGATGAGGAAGATGATGAGGATGGTGGAGATGGAGGTGGCTTTCCACCATTCCCTTTGGAATACTTCTTCTCATCTTTTTTTTCCTCTAAGATTCCTTCTATATGTGGAGGTTTAGAACTCTCTCCAACCATTCTAGTGTTCCTATCTTCATAGATGACTTTAACCATCTCAGTCAAATTATAGAAAGGTTTCTTGAAATCTTCCTCTTCTGAAGAGGGACCTTCAGGCTCTCTCTTTCCAAACATAATAGCTATGGATTCAGGCTCACAAATTTGTACTGATTGTACCTCTTCAATCTCAGTTGAAGACAAAACTTCATGAGTTTCAAGTGCAGCCGGAATTGGAACTTTGGGCGGTGGAGATTGTGGCCTTGTGGATCTCCTTATTCTGGGCGTTACCTCAAGAGTTGCAACCAAAATCTTCTCTTCTCCTCTATACAACTTTAACCTTGTAAGCATCACAATTTTGCAACCATTAAAACCCTAATTGCACAAACTCAAGGAATCAAGCAATTCAACCTTTGCTCTGATACCAACTTGATTTGTTTTTGTATGATTAGTTTTGTTGTGCTAATAACAATTATCAATTTATAAACATGTTCTTGCTTCTTGCTTCTTGTGTTGAGGTTTCTTTAGTTGTTGGTACTTACAAACAGGTAAATTTCCTTAAGTTAAACAAGACATTCATGAGAAAAATAGCTTCAAAAGCTAATAATGAACAGAAAATATGTACGGTACAACAAACCATCAAAGAGACACATTAACACGATGTTTTGATGAAGGAGTTCACCCCTCCTGGGCTACATCTCCTTGGTACAGCTTCTATGGCTTGGGCATCTGTATTAGTTCAATGTGGAAAAATATTGTTTACAAAGCTCTATGGCTCTTGATACCTATACCAATGTGTTCGTAATTTCCAAATTAACCAAAAATGACTATTAGATCTCTTAAAACTGACTCTGGCTGCTCTGAGTATGACCCCCTTCCCTGGTGGCTCTAGGCTTCCCTGAACTTCCCTGTGGAAAAATGACCTATAGAAGTCTTCTATTGCCTCTGAAGCCTATACCAATGTCTTTAGAAGGTCGAAATAATCCAAAATTAACTATTCATTTTCCAAAAGTGGTTGAAAATTGAGCTATCTATGGCTTTCTCCAGTTTGGCCTAGATAACCTCCGCTAAAATTGGAAAGACTCCAGTTAAGTCTGCCAAGTTTAGTGGCGGTTCTAGATTTGGTGGCTCCACCATAAATGCCGCCAACTTTAATTACGGATTAATTAGGCTTAAACGTGATTATTGGTGCATTAAGCACGCTTATGGTTGGCGCTGACCCATGGTCTTAACCTTGTGGTGGTATGGAGAGGGGGTTGGCCCCGCGGGGCTGGCTCCCTCCTCTCTGTCTTTGGTCATTCCTGTAGACTTAAATATAAAAACATGGCCCATGTTTAAACAAACATGTGCTTTGTTTGATGGTAAAGCAATAGAGTTTGGGAGGGGGAGGTCATGGGTTCAAACCTGCACTCCGCCCATCCCATATATATTTTTCCATTCCAATAGTTTATGCGCCATATACATTTCGGACTTTGGACTTATGATAAAACATTTAAATGCGTCATTAAATATGCAAATTTGGATTTAAGTTTACCACCGATGAATTCAAATTTGATTTAAGTTAATATAATATATAGTTAAAAAAAATTATATAATATAAATAATAATTATATATAATATATAATAATATTTAAATAAAAACAAATTCAAATTTCAACTTAGGATACTTAGGCAATTTCACCTTCACACAACTAAATTGGTGAATCTGGAAGTGGCACTTGTCACATCCCCATTGGGCGAAAACTGAAGAAGATTCCCCTTGCTGACTGGACTGCCATGTCATCATTCTGTCCTATTCTACAATTTTTTTTCGCTGTTTAGGAAAACAAATAGTAGGCATTTTCTCCTTCATTCGGACTCCGTTTTCAGTGAAATGACTTGCGTTGAGATCGTCTTGACGAGATGGACGGAGTCGTATAGTTTTCGAGCCAATATGAGAAGTTTGAGTTTAGAGCTAAATATTGAGCATTTGTTTATGAGAGATTTTTCAGCATAAATCACAAGATATTTCATTTGTTGACGCGTTTCGAACCAACCAGTGTGGTTCATCGTCAGGAAAATTTGAAAGAACAAATCATGCTTTGCATGTTAAATAGATAGAGTAGAACCTCCAACGGCTATATCCCTTGACCAGGTAACGACTAAATTAACAACAGCTAGATTTGACTGGTTAGTTAAGACAGGATTAGGGGTATAACCACTATATTAATTAAATAAGTTACTTTGGTTAGTTAAATTCTTATTAAAATAGAAGTAAATGAACCCTTTTTATCCACTTACAATTATAAATATATATTAAAGAATAAATTATAACCTAAAAATTAATAAAATTAATAGTTAGTTATCCAAGTTATTATATCTAACTATTAGAGTAATTAATAGTTAGTTATAAAAATTATTAAAAATATAAAATATTGGAGTAATATATAAATAGCTAGATATATTTTTATTAAAATAAAAGTCAAAGGGACTGTCTCAAACACTAATTTATAAGTAAAATTAATTATAAACTAAATTAATTTTAAATTAATAGTTATTTATAAAAGTTAAATATATAAATATTAGAGTGATTTAAGGGTATGATAATAGAGTAATTTAAATTATAGTCATGATATTATAAATATATATCTAAATAAATTAAAAAATAAATTAATATAAATTAATAGTAAGTTATCCAAGATATTATATTGGAGTAGTAAGTTATAAAAGTTATAAATATAGTAAGTTATAATTTTATTAAAATGTAAGTTAAAGGGACGGCTTTTTTAATATTGAAATATTCTTTCTAACCCTTAAATTACTCTAATATTTATATATCTATTTAACTTTTATAAATAACTTTTGAATTAAAAATAAATCAAACTAAAAATAAATTAATTTTAATTCAAAAGTTATTTATAAAAGTTAAATAGATATATAAATATTAGAGTAATTTAAGGGTTAGAAAGAATATTTCAATATTAAAAAAGCGGTCCCTTTAACTTACATTTTAATAAAATTATAACTTACTATATTTATAACTTTTATAACTAACTACTCCAATATAATATCTTGGATAACTTACTATTAATTTATATTAATTTATTTAAATATATATTTATAATATCATGACTATAATTTAATTTACTCTATTAACATACCCTTAAATCACTCTAATATTTATATATTTAACTTTTATAAATAACTATTAATTTAAAATTAATTTAGTTTATAATTAATTTTACTTATAAATTAGTGTTTGAAACAGTCCCTTTGACTTTTATTTTAATAAAAATATACCTAGCTATTTATATATTACTCCAATATTTTATATTTTTAATAATTTTTATATCTAACTATTACCTACTTATCATTAGATATAATAACTTGGATAACTAACTATTAATTTTATTAATTTTTAGGTTATAATTTATTTTTTAATATATATTTATAATTGTAAGTGGATAAAAAGGGTCCATTTACTTCTATTTTAATAAGAATTTAACTAACCAAAGTAACTTATTTAATTAATATAGTGGTTATACCCCTAATTCTATCCTAACTAACCAGTCAAATCTAGCCGTTGTCAATTTAGCCGTTACCTGGTCAAGGGATATAGCCATTGGAGGTTCTGCTCTATCTATTTAACATGCAAAGCATGATCTGTTCTTTCAACTTGTCCTGACAATGAACCACACTGGTTGGTTCGAAACGCGTCGACAAATGAAATATCTTGTGATTTACGCTGAAAAATCTCATAAACTTAGTATGGATCACAGAAGCCTCAATTAAACAATTGAATCCTTGTACTGAGAATTTGATCAGCAAGTAAACTAGTGCTTGCTCAACTGCTTCCTCGGTACTGCTTTCGGTAGTCTCTCTTGAAGCATCTATCTTTGGTGGCATGGTACAATGACTACTGGAGAGAAGTGCTTAACGAGTGTGGTACTTGTGAGACAGAAAGGACACTCATGGCAAGCAAACATTAGCTCTTACAAATCTAGCTTCATGACATGATCAAGTAGAAAACAAGGCATCTAATCAGAGAAATTATGCAATTTTGACTGACAAGGGTGACTGACTAATTGTGGGAACTGTGGACTGTGTAGTCCTAACAGTTAGTATGGAAGCTTGATGACTATAACTGTGCAATGCACAGTTCAGTCTGGGTCAGAGCCTGGGAGAGACTGCACATTGCGTATTCTCAGTGACCAATATGGGAGACTGGATCCTCGAACTACACAGTATGCAGTTGGATCCAGCCCATGATAACCTCTACACAATTCCCAAAGCTAAGGCAGACGCCTTGAGCTGCCAGATTGCGCAGTGCGTGTAAGTGAATCTGGGCTAGGGGAGCTCAGACCGGTTCATGGGGAGTGTGCAAACAAGCAGATATGAAGGTTGATGTGAGGATGAGTGCAGATCTGATGAAGTGTAGATGTATGCATGTAAAAAAAAGTGCAGCAATGGATCAAATTGAAGGAATATGAAGCATGTGAAGGGAGTCGCCACAACGACGATCGTTGGTGTAAAAAATGGGAAAACTCATGGAACACTTGAGAAAGGAAATCTATAACTTGAAACAACACTTCCTCAAGTTAAAACAAGTTAAAATGCTAGCAGCCACTCAACAAAATGAGTGAAACAACATTCTCACAACCTAAACAAACAAAAGCGACAAAAAAAACAACAAAAGTCGATAAAAGCAAAACTCACCTTGAAAAGCGATGATAATGCCCCGAAGACTCCTTGATCTCCCAGGGAAGCTAAAACTTGATGATCGAATGTATAAGTGAGCTCTGGAGGCGTCCATTACATAGTGTTGAGCAAAATGGAGTTCATGAGATGTAGGCTTGAGATCAAAAACCAGATTGACACTTGGAAGAAACTTCTAAAGATGGCAATGTGTCACCTTCGGGAAACTAATAATAGATCCCTACTTCCTAGGGATGCTTTTCCTATTAGCTTCTCACTTTTTCGGGAAAACTGCCATGTTCTACCTAGAAAGATTACATGGTTCTAGGAAGGACCGTGCAACTCTCTCGTTCATGCACATAGCAATTTTTTAGCACAATATGTTCTCCGCAATTTCCCAGCTAAAGGCAGGCTGTCAGTTGGCTCTGCGCAATTATGGAGTTGAAGGATGACTTGTTGGATTGGATTGCTATGCGCATTTTCCCAGTTGAAGACAGACTGTCAATTGGGTCTGTGAAATTCTAGAGCCGAAGCTCACTGTTGGCTTGAACTGCGCGTTTCTTGAGAGCAAGGTTGGTTGCCCTCTAAGACTATGTAGATTAGTAAGGAAGTGTTAGAACTAGTTTGCAACCAAGTGAAAGGAGGTTGGATTGTGGTTAGACAACAAAGTAAGTAAGAAAACACAAGTTGTACAATGAAACATAAAACTCAAATGAAAGCACAAGTACCTAGGCAATGTAAGACAAGCTGTTGAGATTTTAGTAGGGAGGCTCCAAAATGAAGCGAAGGAAAATTTTTGGAGGGTGGTTGTAGCCGCTACAACACTTATATATTAATTGTTTTTATAAAAATAATAATAATTACGTCGTAACGCTTTTCCTCTGAGAAGAAATCCCCTCCCATGCTACTTGTACCTTCGTGTGTCATTGGTTTTGTGTAGATGACAGAAATAACTTGGTCCATTGGATTGATTTGGTTACAATTCGTAATGAGATTTCTATCACCATTTGTCCTTCTGACTTCGAGGTCTACTTGAGAGGCCTCCTTTCAATAGTATGTCTTCTCCCAATGGTATACCGTTTAGAGGAGAAACCCTACCCACCATACCCATTTTGAATTGATAGGTAATTTTATAGATTGGAAGGATTTTCCGTAGTCTCATCTATGCCTTTTTGAAATGGTTCTTTGGTAATGTTTAATTGGCTAGGTTTGCACCGAGTAGACGGATCGTTTTCGTCCTTGGAGGTTATCCTACATGAAAATACATAAGTTTCCTCAATTACTATTATTTTGTCTCTGCTGGTATTAAGCCCGCTTTCTAACCTCTGAGCTCTACAACTAATTTCACAAGTTCTTTGGTCATAGCGAGTTCGACAATTTACCAAGTATCTCATTGAGTTCAAACAATGAATTTCTTCCAGTTTTCGTTTTCGCATGAAGGCTTCGTTTTTCAATGAACTTGATTCTTTTAATTTTGTTCTAATGTTGGTTATGAATCCTTCTGTCTTCGAGGTATACATGAAGGTTGATCTAGGTGGATGTTGGTGGCCACTAGCCTATCAAATTTGGACCCCCACAACTGTCTCTTTCAGTTTTTTAGTTTCCTTAGTTGTAGCACAATTTACTATTTTTAGCAGTTTTTTAGGTCCTAAACTTCCGGAGCCATTTTGAGGCCCTAAACAACGTTTTTTTGGCAATCTACCGCCAGTGACTTCTGCTAAGTCGTTTTTTTTCGTCGGGCTACACATCCATATCTTAGAGGTTAGCCATATATCCACATCCACATATGCTAGATCTCTAGGGGTGATGCTATCATGTACCCTCATCCTACATAGTGGTCCTTGGAGAGATCTTTCCAATGGGGTATCATGCACGTCAAACGGAGATAATATGACCAAGTCAATACCCCGGGAAGTTGGCTGCCTAACTAACCACAATGGGGCCCATAAACTCTTGGTGTTACATCTCCTCGGGTTAGGGTTTTGGTTGTTTAGGGTTTGATCTTATTATCCAATAATAAAAAGGCCCTTGAGCCTCATTGTAATGCAGTTCAGAGGCATGTAGCCACCACATCTCTTCTCAGAGATAAGCTATCATCGTCGAGCTAGTCTCATTTCCATATTGTTTATAAGCATATTCCATTATTTGATATTAATCAAACGAAGTGTTATTTCTATTGCATCTTTATATTTATGGTTATCTTTGTAATTTGTTGCGTTCTTGTTCAAATCCGAATCAGTGGTATCAGAGCGGTCTTCTCTTTCTCTGTTTTTCTTTGCATGTCCCCAATGAGGTCAGGATATAAGGAGTTAGGGATTGATCTGGTTGAACCTTTGTAAGATCAACCTTGCAAACCCTGATGGCCTCCCATGGCGAATGAAAAGAAAGACTAGGGGGCAAGAGATCCTATCAAAATCTTGCTCGAAGAAGCCCTCAAGTGACAAAGGAATGCGATGATGGACAACTTTTCCCAAATCCTTCAGCGGCTACCGAGGGGCAACGCATCTACTTCTAACAGCTACTCTGGAAGCGCCACACCCTTTAAGGTACAAGTTAACTTTGATATTCCCATATTCGAGGGTAAGATAGATGTAGATGTTGTAGATAAATGGTTAAATTTGCTAGAAGGGTATTTTTCTGTTCATGATTTTTTTCAGTTGGGAAAAGATTACTTTCACTCTTCTCAAAGTTGCCCCCCACGTCAAGGACTGGTGGGAAACCTACTGCGAGCAGAAGGATGAAAGTACGACCTCACTGTTTTTAGCCGCACCCACTTGGAATTCATTTCAAGATGTCGTCAAGGAGTAGTACTACCTTGTCGGAAGCTATGAGGACAAATACATAAAGTGGACCATGCTGCGGTAGGGAAGGGACCAAGACGTGCCAGAGTTTACCAACATTTTTCATACCCTTCACACAAAGTTGGGTATCAAGGATTCTAAGTGGCAGTTGGTACTCAAATACTACGACTGCCTACATAGGTACATCCAAGACAAGATGGAGTTCCTAGACATCTCCTCGCTCGGCATGGTGTACCGATACGTTGTCAAGATCGAGTAGAAGTTTAAACAGAAGAAGCGAGACTTTGGATACATGAATCCAAAGCAAGGGAAAGGCTTCCCCAAACCGCAAAACCAAGGACAAAGCCAAAAAAATGTGACCCAAGATAACCCATCGAAGCCGCAAGAAAAGAACAACACCACGAAGTCAAAGAAGGACATAGGAAAGCGGTGTGAGTTCCATAAGATCCCCACTCAAAACACAAGTGAGTGTCGTACCAAGCAGTCGTTGGTGGCCGAGTTGAAGGCTTCAGAATCAGATGCATGTTCCGACCCTGAGTCAGAACCCGACAAGGGGAATGACAAAGGGAAGAAAATCATTGATGCAAAGCCCATCACCATTGTTGCCACCGCCAAGGTCCAGAAGAATGAGCCTAAAGATCTAGAGGAGGGGGAGCGTATTTTCCACTCACAAATGTGGGTGAAGGGTTCACCACTACAATTCATTGTTGATAGTGGCAGCCAAAAGAACCTCATTTTAGTAGAGGTCGTGAAGCAGCTGGGCCTACTGACCACACCACACTTGCATTCGTACAACATCGGGTGGCTTCACCAAGGACGAGATCTCCGAGTCTGCCAGCGGTGCCGCCTTCCCTACAACATCAAGCCCTCCACAGATGAGGTATTATGTGATGTTACACCTCTTGACGTTTGTGATGTATTATTAGGCCAACCATAATTGTGGAAGCGACATGCTGTGTATGAGTCAAGACCTCGCTCTGTTATTATTTCTTTGAGTAATTCATTATACAGGATACCAGAGGTAGCCCCACCTATCGCCACCTCTTTGATCTCTACTAAGAAATGCAGTAAGATAATTTCTCTGGTTCACTCTCAAAGTAAGGGGAAGATCGTAGCCACATCCATGGCCCCTGGGAAGTGTTCCTCCACGTAGCAGAAGCAAGTGGATATGGTCATGAAAGAATACAGGAACATCTTCTCCTCACCCACAGGGGTACCGTTGCACTGTCAGGTCAAGCATTCATTCGATCTAACTCCCAGAGAACCTCTACCCAATGGGCCGATATATTGCCGCTCCATTCTAGAAAAATCCAAGTACAAGCAGCAATATGATCAACATCGGCTGCCACATAAGTTTCAAGTGGGCGACAAAATCTGGTTGCATCTGCAGAAAGAATGCCTTACAAGAGCCCATCAGAAGCTCAAACCACTTCGATATGGTCCTTACACCATTATCAAGGTTGTGGGAAACAATGCTTTGGAGCACATCATTCCCCCATTCCTTGGCTTACACCAAGTGTTCAATGTGGATCGCACTCGACCATGATTCCCACAATTACTAGACACATCAGAAATTGCAGAACAACTCACCAGAGACCGAGTTCAACAAAAGTTTCCCCATCTCATGGAGGCACTCAATGCAATGGGGACCATTGCTTCCTAAGTGGGGGGGGGGGGGGGGGGGGGGGGGGGGGGGAATGGTCCAGGTGGATGTTGGTGACCACCCACCTATCCCACTTGGACCCCCACAACTGTCTCTTTCAGTTTTTCAGTTTCCTTAATTGTAGCACAGTTCACTATTTTTAGCAGTTTTTCGGGTCCTAAACTTTCGGAGTCATTTTGAGGCCCTAAACGACCTTTTTTTGGAAATCTATCACCAACAAATTTGTTTAATTTATTCTTTTTGTTGTAGTCCTTGGAAAAATATTTCCAATGGGGTATCATGCACGTCAAACAGAGATAATATGACCAAGTCACAACCCCAGGAAGTTGGCTGCCCAACTAACCCCAACGAGGCCCATAAACTCTTGGTGTTACATCTCCTCGGGTTAGGGTTTTGGTTGTTTAGGGTTTGCTATTATTGTCCAATAATAAAAAGGCCCTTGAGCCTCATTGTAACATAGTTTAGAGGCATGTAGCCACCACATCTCTTCTTAGAGATAAACTACCATCACTGAGCTAGTCTCATTTCCATACTGTCTGTAAGCATATTTCATTATTCGATATTAACCAAAGGAAGTGTTATTTCTACTGCATCTCTATATTTATGGTTATTATCTATAATTGGTTACATTCATGTTTAAATTAGGATCAAAGGTCTTGTGCAATACATGCTCATGGAGGCCTTCTCTTAATGGTATGTCGTTTGGAGGAGAAATCCTACCCTAGCATACCCATTTTGGATTGATAGGTAATTTTATAGATTGGTAGGATTTTATAGGTAATTTTCATGTGACACCATGTTCTCGAAGGGGTGAGACTAGTTATAGGTTAGGGTTTTAGGTTGTGTGTAGTGGCGCTGCTTCAACTTAAATGCTCTATGTGTTGAAATACCCCTTGTGGTAGACCATGCGGCCAACCATGGGGTTTGGGTTGCGAACATACGGCATTAGTTTATTAAATTATTCAGTGCCTACACATTTTAATGGTGAACGCAAAAGTTAATGACCAAGGTGTTATTGTCAAGCCACTTGCATTAAACCAAATTTTAATCTTTGGGGAGCAGTACCAGCACCATATGCGAGTAGCACTGTCATAGTCAATAAATTCAGAGATTGGACTGGGGTTTGAATGTGCTTCACATTCCACAAAAAATAATGCCCCCACATCGACATAACAAGTTGGCTATGTATTTATACTATTATGTTATTTTCCTGAACTTTTACCAATGTATATGGAATGAGGGAAATAGCAAAGAGATATTTTATAGATATTTGGATCTTTCTAGCCATCATGGAATTCACTACGGGTCTATTTTTTTATTGAAAAGTCACAAGGTTGCAAAGGCCACATTTCCCAATACCCTTGCACTGGCTACAATTCATGATATCTATAACAAACACTACTCCAAGGTGAAGGATCTTCTAATGGTTTTGAGGAGTCTTCTGTCAAACTTCATACACCAATGAAAGTCAGATGAAGAAAGTGCGATATTATATCAATAATCAAAACTTTGATTTACCACTACCATTTGTGATTCATATAAATGACCTCCACCATTGGTGCTCTCATTTGGTAGGAAAAAGTGAAGAAGACATTGCAACAAAGTTAGTAGATAGCTTGGCTAATCCCATATTAAAAGAAGGCCTATAAGTGAATGCTACATTCATTATAGAACCTGTCAAAGGTGTTGGAGTCATTCCTGAATGAAAATGTTAGAGACACAATATCAATCGTGTATACAAGGACCAGAAACAACTATGATCACAAAGAAGGGATAAAAAAATAGATACACATTGTTTCTAAGGGCTTCAACAAGTTTTATTAGTAGCATGATCTCTCATTATGGTTTTGTTCCAGTTGTAGATACACTTCTTGATCTTCTATAATAGGGATGGCATTCTCATGTATCGGAAAGGAATGATTGTGAGGTGTTACCTCGTCCCTCACGTCTAATTGAAGAATTTGTACTAATGTCCTCAATTTTGAGTGTTGATATTGTACAAAAGGCTGGAGAATTTGATCACATGATCAATGATGATGCTTTGAAGTGCCAATTAAAATCACCTATGCAATTAGATCTGAAGGAATGGTCACATTGGGATCATGCTTTTCCTCCTACGCTTGGTCAAATTTTGAACTGGATAGAAGGGACCAGTAATGATTTTCTCATCAACCCCATTCCAACCCCATTCCAACCTACATAGACTTTACATTCTTAATTATTTATAGATATAGAGAAATCTATCATATGTAGTTTGATTGTTCAACAGTAATCAAAGCATGTATTGCAACTATGAGCTACATTGGTAGATTTTAAGTGTCATTGATATTTTGAATACGAGATCAAATTCCATTTTTATTTTTTACCTTGACACCTCCAGACTAGCGAGCCCCTAATATTTCTACTGATCTTGTGATCAGTGGCTCATCAAAGTCACTCACCTTCATCCAACGTGCACACACATTACACGATACAAAGCAAGTTGTCGTAGTTATGGCGCTTTGTGTGAGACAAAGGATAACCATTAAGGGATTCTTATTTGTGGGTCTGAAAGGGACACACTTTCATTTTTAGAAGGTTGTAGATCTGAAATATTTTAAAACTTTTTCAAGCCTTCAATTCTACACTAGTAACATCAAATGAGATCGAAATTTCAATGTCGAAGAAGAAATTTCAAGCCATATGATGAGATAACTTTCTATTGATCTTGTGATTATTGGCTTATCAAAATCACTCACCTTCATCCAACCTATACACAAATTGCAGTCTTAATTAATTATAGATACAGAGCAAGTTTTCATAGGTAACTCGATTGTCCAACCTTTGAGTGTTAATATTCGACCTCTGCCATGTCAAAATATGTTATGCGTCCACACTAAACTAAATGAAACAATAGTTGCTTTCATTTTCTTCTGATAAAATCATTCTCATTCATCAAACCAACACACACATTACATTCGTAGTTATAGATACAGAACAAGTTGTCATAGGCAACCCGATTGTTCAACCTTTGAGTGTTAATATTTGACCTCTATTGTGTCAAAATATGCTATGCATCCACACTAGTACTAAATTCAACGTTGGTTGCTTTCATTTTCTTCTATGAAAGGATATTTCCTTTTCAGTAAGCATTACCCATGAAACGGTGACTCTTGTTTTATCACAAGTTGTTCCAGGCCTATGGTTTCTTTCTGTGGCTTGCAGCTGTGATGACATTTCTCTTTTTTACTCTTCTTGCAATTATTGAGTTAAATTATTCAGGTTTTACTAGAGAAAAAATAGGATTGTTCCAAAGTAAGATTAGACTCCATCCAAATAATTCCCTTGAGATTGGACTGGGGTTTGAATGTCTTTTGCATTCCAAAAAACCTAATTCCCCCACATTGACATAACGAGTTGGCTATTTATTTATACTATTATGTTATTTTCCAAAACTTCTTACCAATGGATATGGAATGAGGGAAATAGTGGAGAGATATTTTAAAGATATCTGGATCTTTCTAGTCTTCATGGCATTCACTATGGATCTATTTTTTGTGTGTTGAAAAGTCACAAGGCTACAAAGGCCGCATTTCCCACTACTCTTGCATTGGCTGCAATTCATGATTTCTCTAACAAACACTACTCTAAGGTGAAGAACCTGCTAATGGTTTTGAGGAGTCTTCTGTCAAACAATGGTTCATATGCCAATGAAATTCGGGTGAAGGCAGTGCGATATTATATCAATCATCAAAAAATTGATTTACCACTACCATTTGTGTTGCATAGAGACGACCTGCACCATTGGTTCTCTCATTTTCTAGGAAAAACTGAATAAGATTTTGCAACAGAGTTAATAGATAACTTGGATAAGCCCATATTGAAATAAGGCCTATAAATGATTACTGCATTCTTTATAGAACTTGTCAAGGGAATTGGAGCCATTCCTTAATGAAGATGTTATAGACACAATAACACTTGTGTATACAAAGAAAACTATGATTATAAATAAGGGCTAAAAACATAGATATACATTGTTTCTAAGGGATTCAACAAGTTTTCTTGATAGCATGAGCTCTCATTCTAGTTGTGTTTTAGTTGTAGATACACTTCTTGATCTTCTACAATAGGCATGGCTTTCTCATGTATCAAAAGGGAATGATTGTGAGGTTTCACCTCGTCCCTCACATTTAATTGAAGCATATGTACTAATGTCCTCAGTTTTGAGTGTTGATCTTGTACAAAAGGTCAGAGCATATGATAACATGATCAATGTTGATGCTTTGAAGTGCCAATTAAAATCACCTATGCTATCAGATCTAAAGGAATGGTCACATTGGGATCATGCTTTTCCTCCTACGCTTGGTCAAATTCTAAACTAGCTAGAAGGGACCAGTAATGATTTGCTCATCAAACCCATTCCAACCTACACATACATTACATTCTTACTTATTTATATATATAAATAAATCTATTGTATGTATTTTGATTGTTCAACCTTTGAGTAATCATATCAGGTACTGCAACTATAAGCTACATTGATAAATTTTAAGTTTCGTTGATATTTTGAATTCCATATTGAGTTCCATTTTTTTATGTACTTTGACTATTCAACCTTTGAGTAACCAGAGTAGGTGCTGCAACTATGAGCTACATTGATAGCTTTTAAGTTTCATTGATATTTTGAATTCTAGGTAGAATCCCATTTTCTTCATGGCATTCACTATGGGTCTATTTTTTTTATGGAAAAGTCACAAGGCTGCAAAGGCCGCATTTCCCACTACTCGTGCACTGGCTACAATTCATGTTCTCTCTAACAAACACTACTCCAAGGTGAAGGATTTTCTAATGGTTTTGAGGAGTCTTCTGTCAAACAATGGTTCATATGCCAATGACAGTTAGGTGAAGGAAATGCGATATTATATCAATAATCAAAAATTTGATTTAACACTACCATTTGTGTTGCATACAAACGACCTCCACCATTAGTGCTCTCATTTGCTAGGAAAAACTAAAGAAGACTTTGCAAAAGAGTTAGTAGATAACTTGTATAAGCCCATATTGAAAGAAGGCTTATAAACAATTGCTACATTCATTATAAAACATTTCAAGGGTATTGGAGTCATTCTTGAATGAAAATGTTAGAGACACAATAGCACTCATATATACCAAGACTAAAAAAAATTATGATCACAAAGAAGGGCTAAAAAAATAGATATACATTGTTTCTAAGGGCTTCAACAAGTTTTCTTAGTAGCATGAGCTCTCATTCTGGTTGTGTTTCAGTTGTAGATACACTTCTTGATCTTCTACAATAGGCATGGCTTTCTCATGTATCAGAAGGAAATGATTGTAAGGTGTTACCTCATCCCTCACATTTAATTGAAGCATCTGTACTAATGTCCTCAATTTTGAGTGTTGAGCCTGTACAGAAGGTTGGAGCATTTGATCACATGATCAATGCTTATGCTTTGAAGTGCCAATTAAAAGCACCTATGCTATTGGATCTAAAGGAATGGTCACATTGGGATCATGCTTTTCCTCCTACGCTTGGTCAAATTTTGAACTGGATAGAAGGGACCAATAATTACTTTCTCATCAACCCCATTCCAACTTGCACAGACATTACATTCTTACTTATTTATAGATACAGAGAAATATGTCATATGTAGTTTGAATGTTCAACCTTTGAGTAATCAGAGCATTTACTACAACTATGAGCTACATTGATAAATTTTAAGTGTCATTGACATTTTGAATTCTAGATCAAATTCCATTTTTATTTATGTAGCTTTACTGTTCAACTACAACTATGAACTACATTGATAAATTTTAAGTGTCTTTTATATTTTGACTTCCATATCAAATTCCATTTTTATTTTTTACCTTCACACCTCCAAGCTAGTGAACCCCTAAGCTTTCCACTGATCTTGTGATTAGTGGATCATCAAAATCACTCACCTTTATCCAACCTGCAGTACACACATTACAGTCTTAATTACTTATAGATATAGATTAGGTTGTCATAGGTATGGCACTTTGTGTTAGACAAATGATAACCATTAAGGGATTCTTATTTGTGGGTCTGAACATACAAACAAGTGGGTGTGAAAGAGACACACTTTCATTTTAAGAAGGTTGTAGACCTGAAAGATTTTAAAACATTTTTAAGCCTTCAATTATAGACTAGTAACATCATATGAGATCCGAATTTCAGAATTGAAGGAAACATTTCAAGCCATATGATGACATAAATTTCTATTGATCTTCTAATATGTGTCTCATCAAAATCACTCACCTTCATCCAACTTGCACACACATTAGAGTCCCAAATTTTATCCATTTTGGGTTGTTTGGAATCTTAATGGTAGGTGCTGATATTTGTGGATTTTTTCAAGACACAAATTGCCCCTTAATTTCATCTTGTTTCTTATGTGTATCCATTGAAGGTTTTGAAAGATTTTGTATAATATTATTGTTTTGATGCCTTTGATATGCATATCCTTTAGTGAATTTGGATGATAATTTTTTGGTATATGTATTGCAGACTGATCCATAATGGTGTTGCATTGCAAGAAAGACAGGAGATCGAGAACACTATACAAATACATTTAAAACCCATAAGATCTTTGCAATGTTACAGATTGAAAAAAAAAGTGATGGCATTGAAGATCTTTGCAATAGTGATGCCTATTTTCCTTGAATTGGCATTGCCATCAAATCCAAAATGAAAATTTTGAAAAATATAAGTTCCTACCTCTACCTTGCAAGGACTCTAAGAATTTTTCACTTTGTTGCATTGTTATAGCAATGGCGAACAATCATTCCCAATGTGGCCACGATGACCTTAATACCAGAATATGTAACACAATGATTATTGGGAATATTTTAATGTCTTGTTGCTCTATTTAGTGTGGCTTTCAGTGGCTTCATCTGAAAACATAATCATCACCATTGTTGCATTGACTATGGTTGGTCCTTTTGAGCGTTCACCTTCCATAGGATAGTTGGAAATCTATAATTATGGAAGTGCCAAAGATAAATCATGTTATCACTATATAATTTTATTTAGAAATAGAACTCACATATATTATCTGCAGATCAACCTGCAAGTTTAAATTTGTAGAATATTTTGAAGTGAATTAATCATAAGTTACTTTGTTGCAGCAACATGGATCCTTTTTCTCTTTGGGATAAGTTTTTTTAATCACTTTATCAATCAATTCCTTGAAATTGTTGCATCATGATAGGTGAGTAAGCCATTTTCATTGGAATCACAGTTCCATTATGGGAATACAATGCATAATTCAATAATTACGTCAATATTAATAGAAATTCTTAATTAACCATATATTCTAGTTTTCCATAAAATAAGATGAAATTCTTGAGTTGACTAGCCTTTTTTAAGTAGGGAATCAATATACCACAAGAAAGGGACAAGGCACATTTTGGGAACTACCCAATCCTTAGCCCTTTTCTATAACATAAAGACAACAACTTATCATTGAGTAATTATATGGGCCTTAACTGTCCTTAATTCACCTCCTAGCTTAGTCAAACCAACTATTCTCACAACTTATTGCATACTTTTGATTATATTTTGTTTATGAGATGAGTTAGAGTTGGATATTTTGCTTTGTGGTCTAATGTGCATATAATGCAGGAATAAAGGATACAAGCAAGGAAAAATGTAGGCATAAAGGATAAAAGCAAGGAACTATGGCAAAGACCTTGGTCAAAACTCGAATGGGACAAGGGAGAGTAATTATAGGAGGTAAATCCTCCTCATTTACTACCCCTCCATTCGAATATTCCTCCATCAGCTCGGAGTGAAAACAACCATCACTTTGAGGACTAGAAGACAGCCGAGCAAGGAAAAGGACAGAAACCAGTTTATCAGATGTATAAGTAGAGAGGCTTAGGACCTCATTAGGATTCAGACTTCTATTGTAAAAACTCTGCTTTATTTCTGAGCTGCAAAGACTTGTGACAGTTTGCTTTGTAATCCATGGTTTTTATAATAAGAATGAGTTCTGTTTAAGCCAACTCTGAGTTAACTCCGAGGGCTGAAGCTCTTGGGTTAGGGCCCAACGCAAGTAGCCACATCTCCTCTTTAATGTACATGTATGCTAGCATATAGTTCTGTTCTATTTATTTTGTTAAGTAGTTTCATGGTTTTTTGTTCATTTGCTTAAGTAGCCTTATGGTTTTCACTGTTTCTTTGCTTAAGTAGTTGCACTTTCATTATAGCAATATAGCGTAGATCATGCATGGTTTTCCTGTTCATCTACTTCAGTAGCTGCATTTGTTGTAGTTTACTTTCATTTATGCCTTCTTTGAGTTCACAAGTTAGTTAGAGGAAAAAGATCACTATCACATTGTGCGCAGGTGTCTCAGCCTCATCTCCTCCCTCTGGGACCATGACTTGAGGAAGGGACCCTTAAACAGCCCCAAAAACATAGGTCTTTGGTTCTCGCATGAGCTATGGAGTTCGTTGTTTAATGCAGTTATTTGTTCACTCACACTGGTTTTCTCTGTCATTTTCATTTGAAACCGCTTCTAGCACTTTCCTCATGCATCGCTTCCTCGTTGTCCGATCACCAACAAACCTTCAAAATCACCATCCGTTTCACTATTTTCTCCAACTACTGCCTCACCTAGAGTCTTCCACTCACTTTATGAGCTTTAATCTCCACCGTCGATTTGTCCCTTGATCTGAAGGCTAGCACGTCACCCGATCAATTTATGCACTTTAAGTCCCCACCATCGATCTGCCTTGATTGATTCGATGGTTGTCGCTTCACCCGATTGCCAACTAGCTTGGCCAATCTCCACCATTGATCAGCCCCACCTGATCTAATGACCATCGCGCAATCTCACGCGGATTAGTGCACGAAAGTTATCTGCCCAAGAGCACGTGAGAAAAGTGGTTTTCTCGTGCTATGTGTCGTGCAGTAAGGCTAATCGCGTGAAATTTCAAAATACTTCTTACAGCTTGAAGGGTGTGTGAGAAACTACTTACCGCCTTAGAAATCTGCTCCCTCATTTCCACACATTTCTTTTCCTCGCGATATGATCTCCGCCATCCATCTCTTGACTTCACCCACACGATAAGATCTCAGTCATTCATCGCTCCTGTTAGCCTCGTCCGTCCATCTCTTGACTTCACCCGCACGATTAGATCTCATCCATTCATCTCCTATTAACCTCGTTCATCCATCCACTCACCTAATCCCTCGCGACACGATCTCCGCCATTCATCTGCTTTGTTCCCTTCTTTGTCCATCCATTCACTTAAGCCTTCACGATAAGATCTTCACCGTTCATCCTATTAGTTAACCATGTTCACCCATCTATCTATGTAACCTCCTGCGATCCAATCATCGCTGTGCATTTGCCTTTCACCTGACTGATCCAACGGTTGGATCAATCTGGTGAAAGGAAAATGAACGACGATGATTGGATCGCAGGAGGTTACGTAGATAGATGGTTGAATAGGGTTAACTAACAGGATGAACGGTGGAGATCTTATCGCGAAGGCTTAAGTGAATGGATGGACAAACAAGGGAATAAAGTAGATGAATGGCGGAGATCATGTCGCAAGGGATTAGGTGAGTGAATGGATGAATAAGGTTAATAGGAGATGAATGGATGAGATCTAATCATGCGGGTGAAGTCAAGAGATGGATGGACGAGGCTAACAGGAGCAATGAACGACTGAGATCTTATCGTGTGGGTGAAGTCAAGAGATGGATGGCAGAGATCATATCGCGAGGAAAAGAAATGTGCGAAAATGAGGGAGCGGATTTCTAAGGCGGTAAGTAGTTTCTTGCGCGCCCTTCAGGATGTAAGCAGTATTTCGAAAGTTCACGCGATTAGCCTTACTGTGCAGCACGTAGCACGAGAAACCACTTTTCTCACGTGCTCTCGGGTGGATAAAATTCGTGCACTAATCCGTGCGAGATTGCACGATGGCCGTTAGATCAGGTGGGGCTAATCAACGGTGGAGATTGGCCAAGCTAATTGGCAATCAGGTGAAGTGATAGCCGTCGGTTTAGGCAAGGTCGATCGATGGTGGGGACTTAAAGTGCATAAAGTGATTGGGTGACATGCTAGCCGTCGGATCAAGGGACAGATTGATGGTGGAGATTAAAGCTCATAAAGTGAGTGCAAGACTCCATGCGAGGCAGTAGTTGGAGAAAATAGTGAATCAGAGGGTGATTGTGAAGGTTTGTTGGTGATCAGAGGGCAAAGGAAGCAATGCATGAGGAAAGTTCTAGAGGCGGTTTCAAATGAAAATGACAGAGAAAACCAATGCGGGTGAACAAATAACTGCATTAAACAACGAACTCCATAGCTCATGCAAGAACCAGAGACCTGTGTTTTCGGGGCTGCTGAAGGGTCCCTTCCTCAAGTCATGGTCCCATAGGGAGGAGATGAGGCCGAGACACATGCGCACAACCTGATAGTGATATTTTTCCTCTAACTAACCTGTGAACTAAAAGAAGGCATAAATGAAAGTAAACTATAGCAGATGCAACTACTCAAGTAAATGAATAGGAAAGCCATGCATGATCTACGCTATATTTATGTAATGAAAGTGCAATTACTTAAGAAAAGAAATAGTGAAAACCATAAGGCTACTTAAGCAAATGAATAGAAAACCATGAAACTACTTAAGCAAACAGAAATCTATGCTAGCATACATGTACAATAAAGAGGAGTTGTGGCTGCTTGGGTCGGGCCCTAACCCAAGAGCTTCAGCCCTCGGAGTTAACTCAGACCTGGCTTAAACAAAACTCATTCTTATTATAGAAACCATGGATTAAAGAGCAAACTATCACAAGTCTTTGCAGCTCAGAAATAAAGCAGAGTTTTTACAATAGAAGTCTGAATCTTAAAGAGGTCCTAAGCCTCTACTTATACATCTGATAAAATAGTTTTTGTCCTTTTCCTTTCTCGGCTATCTTCTAGTCCTCAAAGTGATGGATGTTTTCACTCCGAGCTGATGGAGGAATATTCGAATGGAGGGGTAGTAAATGAGGAGGACTTACCTCCTATAATTATTCTCCCTTGTCCCATTTGATTTTTGACCAAGGTCTTTGCCATAGTTCCTTGCTTTTGTCCTTTATGCCTGCATTTTTCCTTGCTTGTATCCTTTATTCCTGCATTATATGCTCATTAGACCACAAAGCAAAATATCGAACTCTAACTCATATCATAAACAAAATATAATCAAAAGTATGCAATAAGTTGTGAGAATAGTTGGTTTGACTAAGCTAGGAGGTGAATTAAGGACAATTAATGCCTATATAATTACTCAATGATGAGGCTCATCATCACCCCCTACTAAAAGTGTTGCTCATCCTCTGAGCAACTTAGTCAATGTCCATGTCCTTCATGGCTCTGGTAGCCTCTCTGACATCCCATGCTTCTGCTGTGGTCTCCTCTTCTTGTTTATAGAAGCCTGATTTCCTTTCTACTTCTTCCCACTGCCTATTTTCCTCTTCTTCTTTTCTCCCTTCTAGCATCCCTAGGAACAATGGTGGATTGAGTTTTAGGCCTATCCAATTGACCTTCAACCTTTGCATTGATTTCTTATACATAGGTGTCCTGTTGAGTGCCTCCCTCAACCTTTGAGGGGAGTAATATTCTCTGAACTTCAAGCTTTGTGGCATTGTGTTCCATCTCCTTTAGCAGGCATGTATATTATCATCTCTTAGCAACCTAAACATATCCTTAAAATGTGAAATTGCTTGCTCTTGGGTAGTAATCTATCTAAGTGCTAGCTGAGGATTATTTGCAATTAGATTATGGGTGCTGATTAGGGCCATGGGATTTGATTGTTCAACTATGATAAAAAGAGGTTTATTTTGCTCTTTGGCCAATATTCCTTTCATCTCTGCAGCCCTTGACTCCTCATGGTTCATCCATGATACAAAAGCCATTAATTGTAGATCTCCTAGCTCTACATTAGGATCCCAAATATTCATGTCTATGAGGGCCATGTTGTGCAAGTAAAACTCAGCCATTTTGGCCTTATCCTCTAGTGCATTTTGATTAGAAAGCTCAATAAAGTTCATGTAGTCCTGAAATGGCATGGTGTCCCTTTGAGCCAGTGTTTTAATCTGAAATGGTAGATATTGTACTCTGAGGTAAGGAGCATAAGATTTAGCTGGAATCCTACACTGGATGGCCTCTTGCTATTATTTCTCCTCCGTTTCAATGCCTTCTTCCTCTTTTGTTTCAGCATGTTCCTCTGTATTCGTTTCTTCTTCATCCATCTCATCCCATCTAGCTTTGTATCTTCTTCTTGTTTTGCCTCCTCCTCACTAACAAAAGGACTAACATCATAGATGAGGGTTTTGATGTCATCCTCTGCTGGTAAGTCTCTAAATACTGACCATTTTATAAGAGATCCTCAGGTTTTGGAGGGCATCCTCAATGAGGATCCTGATCAAACCATGGTGAGCCAAATGTTGGGAATTCCCTGTTGGCATTATGATTCAGGTGTTGTACTTGATGGCAAACGCCTTCAGGTGGTAAATCAAGAAGGACGCAGGAAATTTTGTTCAGCAAGTGCGTCCCCGCAGGTATACCATACAGAACCCGCGTCCAGGGACGCTGGCCAGCCGTTCAGAAGGTGCGTCCGCCCAGTGCACTCATTTCAAGGTAGAGAAAAGCTCGTGGGGGCTTCTTGTGTGGTATCTAGCCGACGGTTGTGTGTTTCTATGGTGTCGGCTCGTGGTATTGTTCCACGCTTTGGGGAGAAGCTTGCCTATATAAAGCAAAGGAGTTCATTTGGATTAAGCATCATCTTGGTTGATTATCTCTTGGTGTGATCTAGTCCATATCTTTAAGGGTAAATCTTCTAATGGACTACGATCTGTATGGCGCATGATCAGATCTGTGGATCTGAGTGTTTGGGTTGGTTCTGAAGTCCTCTTATCTTCTATATCTAAAGGGACGCAGATTCAGTGAAGGGAAAGTGCGCCGGGACGCAGTACAGTGAAGGATCAGGTGCGTCTCTGAAGCGAAGGACGCGGAGCGACTGTGGTATTGGGTGCGTCTCTGAAGCGAAGGACGCGGCGCGACTGTGGTATTGGGTGCGTCTCTGAAGCGAAAGACGCGGCGCGATAGTGTTGATGTGTGCGTCGGTCGCAGACAAGCAAAAGAAACAGTGCGTCTGCACGCAGAACAGCATACGGTATACCGCGTCCAGTCGCAGGCCACAGAAAGAAAATATGCGTCCCTGTCTTAAGATGATCTGTTAACTGTATATTTCTGTTCATAAGGTGTTCTGGGTTGTTTCTGTAATTACTGATCTGATATCTGTAGTAGACTGTATCTGTTGTATACTTGTTGATCTTTTTGAAAAGAAGTAGGGGGTTGTAGCTCCCTTCCAGGAGAAGTCTGGAAAACGAGAAAGAGTTGTAGCTCTTTGCAGGTTGCAGCCTGCGTGCTGGTAAAGGACTGCACCAGTACAAAATCATTGTAAAAAGAATTTCTTGAAAGAAGATAGAGACATTATTGCAGCAGGTGGTTTTTCTCCCGCATTGGGTTTCCACCTTACATCTTGTGTTCTTTGGTGTGACTGTCTATTTTCTTTATCCATGCTCATTGTTTTATGGTACTGATATGCAAGAATATTTCAAAAGATCAAATAAGGAAGATTTGGTAAATTGCTAGGTAATACTGATTCACCCCCCCTCTCAGTATTATTTCCAACAATTGGTATCAGAGCAGGTCCTTCAGAACAGCTTGATCGCTTGAAGGTAGATCGATCATCATGAGCAACTACGAGAGAGAAGCATCAATCAGGCCACCCGTCTTCGATGGAACAAACTTCAATTATTGGAAGGTAAGAGTTACTGCATATCTTCAATCTCTTGGTACAGAAGTTTGGAACATTGTAGAATCAGGCTATGCCTTTCCTTCAGTTACTCCTACAGATCCAGCTGAGAAAAAGCAGTATGAAACAAATGCAAAAGCAGTCAGTACTCTATTAGGAAGTATATCTCAAACAGAGTTCATGAAGGTCATGCACTTCAAATCAGCAAAAGAGATATGGGACAAAATGATCACTAGCTATGAAGGAGATGAACAGGTAAAAGAAGCTAAACTTCAAACTCTCAGGATTCAATATGAGACTCTCAAGATGTATAATGATGAAAGTGTGGCTAATTATTTTCTTCGAGTAGATGAGATTGTTAATTGTATGAAAAATTTGGGTGAAGAAATAAAAGAGACTATAGTAGTTCAAAAGATTCTAAGATCTTTATCTCCCAAGTTTGAATCTAAAGTATCTGCAGTAGAAGAAAAGGAAAATCTCCGCGTTCTCACTATGTCTCAGCTGCATGGAATTCTAACTGCTTATGAAATGAGAAAGGGAGGTCCATCAGACAGAAGGGAAGCTGCTTTTAAAGCATCAGGCAAAGAAGATCACTATGAAGCAAGTCATGTTCCAGAAGAAGAGGAAGAAGAATCAAACTTTGTCAGAAATCTTCAAAAGGGTTCTGGAAGGTTCAGAGGTAAGCTACCTTTCAAATGTTTTGCTTGTGGAAGAGTAGGTCATTATGCTGCAAAATGCTCTTATAAGGATAAAGGAAAGGAACCAGTTAGATGGAACAAGAAACAGGGTACAAATAAGAAAAGCTACTACACCCATGAAGATAGCGATGGCTTATCAAACAGTGATGAAGATGAACAAGGTAACAAATATAGATTGTTAATGGCATTTGAAGATGATAATTATGAGGATGCTATAGATGTGGATAACCTTTATGATGAAATTACTAGACTCAAGAGATGTATAGAAGAAAAGAACATGATTGTTGATACTCTACAATTTCAGATTGATGAAAAGGAAAAACATCTTGAAAAATTAGAAGGTGAAATTGTTGGTCTTAGAAAAGAAATTGAGAAAACAAAAACTATTAATCTCAAGTTTGTCAAAGGATCTGAAACGTTGAATGAGATTATCAGTGTGCAGCGGTCTCCTCTAAATAAGACAGGTCTGGGCTACAATGGAGAAACTTCTCAAGCTTCCACTTCAAAAAGTTATCTTGATGCAGCAAGAAGAAATGAGCAAGAACACAAGGAAGATCATCAGGTAAAGCAGGTACAAACTTCAAACTATCAGGGGCAATCCAGCTTAAGGGTGAACAAAAGCCACAACCAGCCACAGGTAAAATCTTCTCAATTTGGTTCAAGAATAGATGAAAATAGAAATTACAATCAGTCGGCTGGTAGATTCAATAATCGCAGAAACTTCTTCAATGGACAATGCTTTTCTTGCCATAACTTTGGTCACAAAGCAGCCCAATGTGTTGCGTATAAAACAATCATGACTAGGGAAGCTCAAAAACAAAGAAGCATGACAGGGATTACAAAAAGGACCTATAACAATTTTTCAGCTCTTGAAAATGAAGTTGAATGCTCTATTTGCAATAATTTTGGACATGAAGATGTTGAATGCAGAAGCAGGTTTCCGGAAAGAAAGGTACAAGAACAAAAAAGGGAACAAACCACAGGCACCAAAACATGGAAAATAAAGGAACCTCAAACAGAAAGATGTGGGATAGCATTCTATGCAGAAGGACAAGAAAATCTATGGTACATTGACAGTGGATGTTCAAAGCACATGACAGGTGATAAAGAAAAACTTGAATCTTATTCTAATTTAGAAAAGGGAAAGAAAGTCTCTTTTGGAAATGATACACCTGCAACTATAAAAGGAAAAGGTATTGCTCCTTTAAAAGAAGATGTTAAGGCTGGAAATGTTTTGTTTGTTGATGGACTAAAGCATAATCTTCTAAGTGTAAGCCAGATGTGTGATCAAAGAACCGAGGTTATATTCAGATCAAATGGATGTCTTGTTCGTGATCTTGATACAGGTAAAACAGTTCTCAAAGGAAAAAGAACTTCAAATAATCTATACATTTTTGATGAAGAACAACAACAATGCTATCTAAGCAAGGATGAAGAGCACTGGTTATGGCATCGAAGATTGGGACATCTAAGCTTCTCACAAATAAGGAAAGCTTGCAAATATCAGGCAGTTCGCGATCTTCCAGATATCAAAATTCCTGACAACACCATGTGCAGATCATGTCAGTTTGGAAAACAGACTAGAACTAACTTTCCAGAAAAAGAAGGATCAGCCAGCATGCCTCTTGAGCTAGTACATACAGATGTATGTGGACCATTCAGAAAAAGAACACCTAGAGGAGAGGAATACTTGATATTATTTATTGACGATTTCTCCAGGTTTGTTTGGTTAGGACTTATGAAGCACAAAGATGAAGCTTTCGAAAAATTCAAATCCTTCAAAGCCTTGGCTGAAAATGAATCAGGTCACAAGATTAAGTGCCTCAGATCCGACAGAGGTGGAGAATTTACTTCAAATGAATTTTTCGATTTCTGTGATGAACATGGAATAAGGAGAGAATTTTCTACAGCTAGAACTCCTCAGCAAAATGGAGTAGTGGAAAGAATGAACAGAACAGTCCAGCAAATGGCTCGTGCTATGCTTGATGAATCAGGAACTCCTGCAACCTTCTGGGGTGAAGCTGCACATGCGGCAGTTATTATTCTCAACAAGACAAATGTCCGAGTGAACAGCACTCAAACTCCTCATGAGCTCTGGAGTGGTAAAACTCCTTCGGTAAAGCACTTCAAAATCTTTGGGAGCAAATGCTATATCAAAAATACTGAGGAGCAGCTTGGCAAACTTGATCCTAGAGCAGATGAAGGAATTCTTCTTGGCTACTCTCCACATAGCAAAGCATACAAATGCTACAATAAAAGACTTGGCAGAATTGTTGAAAGCATTGATGTAGTGGTTGATGAGAAAGGATACATTCCTAGGCAAATACATCGTGAAGACATTGAAGAAGATGAAAGCTACCCTCAAAGACAGAATGATGAAGAAGAAGAACCGCAAGAACAATTTCAAGACGAACCTCACGAAGAAGCAGAAGAAAGAACAAGAATAGAAGAAAAGACTCCATCCAGATATGTTCAAAAGAACCATCCAGAATCTCAGATCATGGGACAAAAGGAAGCAGGTATACAAACTAGAAGAACAGTTGCAGAAGCTTCAAGTTATTTGGCATTACTCTCCTCTACTGAACCACAAAATGTGAAAGAAGCATGCAAAGATGAATGTTGGGTGAAAGCAATGGATGAAGAACTTGAGCAAATCGAAAAGAACAACACTTGGGAGCTGGTTCCTAGACCAAAGGATAACAATGTTATCGGAACAAAATGGGTTTTCAAAAATAAATTGAATGAAAATGGAGAAGTAATTAGAAACAAAGCCAGACTTGTTTGTAAAGGGTATGCACAGCAAGAAGGAATAGACTTTGAAGAAACTTTTGCTCCTGTTGCAAGACTTGAGGCCATCCGAATGTTTCTTGCTCTCTCAAGTTGTCAGAACTTCAAAGTATTTCAAATGGATGTGAAATCAGCTTTTCTGAATGGAGACTTGGATGAAGAAGTGTACATTGAACAGCCAGATGGTTTCATTCTTGGAAACGATCCAAATCTTGTATGCCGATTAAAAAAGGCTCTCTATGGTCTCAAACAAGCTCCAAGGGCTTGGTACTACCGGTTGGACAAATATCTTCATCAACAAGGTTTTTCAAAAGGTTCAGCAGATAGCAATCTTTATATAAAAGTTGAAAATGACAAATTACTAATACTTGTTGTGTATGTAGATGACATTATTTTTGGCAGTAATAAAGAAGCTATGAGTCAAAGCTTTGCCTCAGTCATGCAGAAAGAATTTGAGATGTCCTTGCTAGGAGAACTGACATACTTCCTTGGTTTGCAAATCCAACAAAAGAAAGGAGGAATCCTTTTATCTCAAACCAAGTATCTCAAGCAGATTTTGAAGAAATATGGCATGGAAAATGCAAAACCAGTATGTACACCCATGGTTACAGGATGTAGTCTCAGTGCAAATGACGAATCTGCAGCAGTTCATCAACCAACCTACAGATCTATGATTGGAAGTCTACTATATTTGACAGGTACCCGACCAGACATCATGCATGCAGTTGGAATAGTTGGAAGGTTTCAGGCAAATCCAAAGGAGACTCATCTTCAAGCAGTAAAGAGAATCTTCAAATATCTTCAAGGGACTCAAAATTATGGCCTATGGTATCCTAGAGATACAGATCTCACTCTTCATGCTTATACAGATGCAGATTGGGCCGGAAGCGTGGATGACAGGAAAAGCACAAGTGGTGGTGCATTCTTTATGGGTTCTAGACTGGTATCTTGGTTCAGCAAGAAACAGAGTTCAATTGCCTTGTCTACAGCTGAAGCGGAATATGTTGCGGCTGCATCTTGTTGCACCCAACTTCTTTGGATGATGCAGACTTTGCAGGATTATCAAATCACTTGTACACCTCCTATTCCTATCTTATGTGACAACACAAGTGCAATCAGCATCTCAAAGAATCCGGTTATGCATTCAAAAACCAAGCACATACCAATCAAGTACCATTTTCTCCGGGAACAAGTACTTGAACAGAAGGTCAAGTTGGAGTATGTTCCTTCTAAGGAACAAGTTGCTGATATTTTCACCAAACCGTTGCCCAGGGACACTTTTGAATACCTCAGGCAAAAGCTGGGGGTTGTTGATGCATCATCTCACTGTTGACCATCTTCCTATTGATGGTATAGGCTCAGGGGGAGCACATAATGCATTGTTGGCATTATGGAGAAGGAGATCTTGGAAATAGCTGCAATATGTCTCTGTCTTCTTCATGATGGATTTCTGGTTACAATTCTGGAGAAGCATGAGCATAGGGGGAGCATACCCTTTGCTCTTGATGTCAAAGGGGGAGAATGATGAAGCTGAAAGTTTATGTGGTTGCCATCAAGTCCAAAGGGGGAGTTTGTTGGCATTATGATTCAGGTGTTGTACTTGATGGCAAACGCCTTCAGGTGGTAAATCAAGAAGGACGCAGGAAATTTTGTTCAGCAAGTGCGTCCCCGCAGGTATACCATACAGAACCCGCGTCCAGGGACGCTGGCCAGCCGTTCAGAAGGTGCGTCCGCCCAGTGCACTCATTTCAAGGTAGAGAAAAGCTCGTGGGGGCTTCTTGTGTGGTATCTAGCCGACGGTTGTGTGTTTCTATGGTGTCGGCTCGTGGTATTGTTCCACGCTTTGGGGAGAAGCTTGCCTATATAAAGCAAAGGAGTTCATTTGGATTAAGCATCATCTTGGTTGATTATCTCTTGGTGTGATCTAGTCCATATCTTTAAGGGTAAATCTTCTAATGGACTACGATCTGTATGGCGCATGATCAGATCTGTGGATCTGAGTGTTTGGGTTGGTTCTGAAGTCCTCTTATCTTCTATATCTAAAGGGACGCAGATTCAGTGAAGGGAAAGTGCGCCGGGACGCAGTACAGTGAAGGATCAGGTGCGTCTCTGAAGCGAAGGACGCGGAGCGACTGTGGTATTGGGTGCGTCTCTGAAGCGAAGGACGCGGCGCGACTGTGGTATTGGGTGCGTCTCTGAAGCGAAAGACGCGGCGCGATAGTGTTGATGTGTGCGTCGGTCGCAGACAAGCAAAAGAAACAGTGCGTCTGCACGCAGAACAGCATACGGTATACCGCGTCCAGTCGCAGGCCACAGAAAGAAAATATGCGTCCCTGTCTTAAGATGATCTGTTAACTGTATATTTCTGTTCATAAGGTGTTCTGGGTTGTTTCTGTAATTACTGATCTGATATCTGTAGTAGACTGTATCTGTTGTATACTTGTTGATCTTTTTGAAAAGAAGTAGGGGGTTGTAGCTCCCTTCCAGGAGAAGTCTGGAAAACGAGAAAGAGTTGTAGCTCTTTGCAAGTTGCAGCCTGCGTGCTGGTAAAGGACTGCACCAGTACAAAATCATTGTAAAAAGAATTTCTTGAAAGAAGATAGAGACATTATTGCAGCAGGTGGTTTTTCTCCCGCATTGGGTTTCCACCTTACATCTTGTGTTCTTTGGTGTGACTGTCTATTTTCTTTATCCATGCTCATTGTTTTATGGTACTGATATGCAAGAATATTTCAAAAGATCAAATAAGGAAGATTTGGTAAATTGCTAGGTAATACTGATTCACCCCCCCTCTCAGTATTATTTCCAACATTCCCTTCCTTTACTTTGCTGCTGGAGTATATGAGTGATTTCATCAAGAAATAGGGTATGCTGAGTCTTTGGTGAACTGGTGTTTCTACCCCAAATCTTAATTCTTCAAGCATTCTCAAATGGTTGCCATAACAATACTGTATCTATGGACTCTTGCATTCTCTTTTGACTTATTAAAGAATTTCCTTTTTGCCACCTTTTCACTTATAAACCAACTACCTCTTAACCTTTACAACTTTTGATCAAATGATGCATATGAGTGAGTGAGTGGGATACTTACTTGTGGTCTTGATGCCATGCTATAGTTGTCAAAGATTAGAGGTGTTGCTAATTGTCATTCTTCTTCCTCCTCTGCTACCTGCTGATGGTTGATTAGCTTTTGCAAGTGTCTGTGACTGAGGATTTGATGTTGTTGCTGCTATGGAGCTCTTGGATTACTACTTGGAAATGTTTGGTGTCTCCTTTAGAATTTCTTGATCATGTTGCTAGCTGGTGCTGTGAGGATGCTGTAATGAATGGACAGAGGGAGTAAGAATGTATGTGGATGCAGGGATGATGGTAATGGATGAGGTGATTGGTTAGATCATGTCTAGTATGAATTTTGGGGACCTAACCAATCTACCATTCAGGGGATCCTGTAGAAAACACAATCTTTATCTGAATTGAAGTAATGAAGTGAAAAAAAATGGAACTGATGGAGGGATGTATGGTAAGGAGTGGAGGGGATGAATATATGTGAGGCAGGGTCCCCTTTGGATCTTCTCTTTTTTCCTTGCTTGTCTTTCTCACCCACCTGCAAATAACCATTATGTTTTTTCCTTTTATTATTACATTTAAAAAAAAACACCTAGGCTGTCTCAGAGAGGTTTTCACCCTAGATATCTGCCCTGGGCGCCTCAAGGAATGATTTCACCCAAGGATCTTCTTACTCTTTTTCATTTTTCTCATCCTTGGGCTGCCTCATGAGGTTTTCAACCCAAAGATAGGACTCAGGCGCCTCATGGAGGTTTTCACCTGAATCCTTATTCTTTTGTTTTTTTCCTTTTTCAGTGACCTAATGAGGGAGGAGCTGGAACTTGCTTTACCATCATCACTGTCTTATTGATACTGTCAATGAACTTTTGTTTTGATAAAGGCCTCTTGTACATTTTCAATCTGTGTCCATTAACTAGCAATGGAATGGCTTCTTCATCAATAATTTTGATTTGCACTGAACCATTGTCATGGCATCTTTCCACCACATAAGGTCCGAGCCATCTTGTCCTTAGCTTTCCCTTGAAGTATTTATACCTTGAATCATATAACAATGCCCAGTCTCCCTCTTGAAATTGCTTCTCCTTGATGTGCTTGTCATGCCAGATCTTCCTCTGAAGCTGAACTATCTCTGTATGTAGGAGGGCCTGCATTCTAAATTCATCCAAGCCATTCAAATGTAACAACCTTTCTTTCTGTGCATGATTGAGATCCAAATCTAGTTGGGTTGCTATCCTCAATGTGTTATATTCAAATTCAAGGCACAAAAAATCCTTTTTCCAATAGACCAGCTCATAGGGTGTAAATCCAGTGGTGGTCTTCCATGTTGTATTATAGGCCCAGGTGGCCTCAACTAGTCTCTCTACCCAATCCTTCCTGTTGCTACTCACTACCTTGGTTAAGATGTTCTCCAGTGCCCTGTTGGTCACCTCCACTTGCCCATTAGCTTGTGGACGATAAGGAGTGGAGGTCCTATGCTTGATTTTGTGATTGCTGAGCAGTTCTTCAATCGTGCTGGAGGTAAACTAGTTGCCTTTGTCTGTGACTAGCTCTCTAGGGTACCCAAATTTGTAGAATACATTCTCCCTTAGGAACTCAACCACATTCTCTTCTGTTGCCACCTTAATTGCCTTTGTTTCAGCAAACTTAGTCAAATAATCAGTGCACACAATGATGTGTTGTTTTTTCTTTGAAGGAGGGTTGATAGGCCCAATGAAGTCCATGCCCCACTTGTCAAATGGCTCAAAAGTCACTTGAGGTTGCAGGGGCATTTCATCTCTTGGAGTAGGCTTTCCCATCGTCTGGCACCGATCACATTGACTAATATACTTTTTCACATCCTGATGAAGAGTAGGCCAAAAATAGCCTGCTTGGAATACTTTGAATGATGTCCTCTTTGCTGCAAAGTGACCTCCACAAGGCCCATCATGATAGGTCAGAAGGATGTCAAGGACTTCCTCTTCCCTTACATACCTTCTCAAGATTTGATCTGGGCCAAGTTTGAAAAGATTGCCCCCAATCCAGGTGAAGGGGGCGCTCTTCTTGACTATCTTGCTCTTTTCTTTGTTGGGCAAGTTTGGTGGAAACTATGCTGATACTAAATAGTTTGCTATATCAACAAACCATAAGGAGAGAATTGAAATAGCAAACAAATGCTCATCTGGTAACTGGTCATCCACCATTCCTTCTTCACCTGCAGGTAGATTCATCCTAGATAGAAAGTTTGCAACAACATTTTCCTTACCAGGCTTATCAACAATAGTTAGATCAAACTGCTGTAATAAAAGCAACCATCTTATAATTCTAGCATTTACATCTGGTTTGTTCATTAAATATTTGATTGCAGCATGATCAGTATGCAAAAATGTTTGATAGCCTGTAATGTAATGTCTAAATTTATTTAATGAATGCACAACAGCGAGGAGTTCCTTTTCGGCCACAGCCTAGTTTAGCTCAACCTTTGACAGGTTCTTACTGGTAAAATAGATGGCATAGGGCAATTTCTCCTCTTCCTGACCTAAGGCTACTCCTATGGCTTTGCGTGAGGCATCAACATGAATATGAAAAGGGAGGGCCCAATTTGGGCCTCTAAGGATCGGTGCAGTGGTTAACTTACCCTTTATAATGTCTAAGGCCCATTGGCAGCTCTTTGACCATATAAACTTAGAATCTTTGGCCAACAACCCAAACAAAGGAGAGGCCAACTTGCTGAAGTCCTTTATGAACCTTCGGTAGTATCCAGCTAACCCTTAGAAACTCCTGACATCTCTCTCCTTTTGTGGAGGTGGGACCCTTTGGATGATTGCTATTTTGTTTGGGTCCACCTGCAGTGCTTGTTGCGATATTGAATGACATAGCACGATCCCTTCAGTCATTAAGAATTCAACTTTTTCTAGACTGAGAGACAGGTTCATTTCAATGCATTTGTGCAATACTTTGCCTAGGTTAGTCAGGGCTTCTTGAAAATCACATCCATAAGGTGTAAAGTCATCCATATAGATTTCCACATCATCATGTACTAATTCAGCAAAAATACTCAAGACTGCTCTTTGGAAAGTGGCAGGAGCATTGCATAGGCCAAAAGGAAGGACCTTATAGGCAAAAGTACCCCAAGGACAAGTGAATTTGGTCTTATCCTGGTCTTCTGGGCAGATTTGGATTTGGGTTTTACCCACTGAATCCATCTAGGAAGGAAAAAAGCTTCTTCCCTGCCAGGCCATCTAGCACTTGGTCAATGAAGGGTAGGGGAAAATGATCCTTCTTTGTGGCTTTGCTCAAATCCCTATAATCAACACAAATCCTCCACTTACCATTTTTCTTGGGAACTAACACTAAAGGATAGGCCCACTCACTATCTGAGATAGGGTAAATGAATCCTGCATCTAGCAGTTTTTGTAGTTCTTCTTTGACTATGTGTTTAAGAGCTGGATTCATCCTCCTTTGTGGTTGCCCGACTGACTTGCAACCTTCTTTGATGTATATGTGGTGAGTACACACTAAGGGGTGTACTCCCTTCATTTCCTTATAACTCCAAGTGAAGGCTTCTAGGTGTTCTCTCAACATGTTGCATATCTTTTCCTCTTCTAAAGCAGAAAGATATGGGTTAATGTTCAAAATTTTCTCTGGGCAAAATTCTATGGTTTTGACACGGAGTGGGTTGGAATTAGCCAAGCATAAGTCAATTGGATGATTGTTCTAGATTTCCCTTACTTCTTCTTCTAATGGTAATCAACTAGGAGTTAAAATTTGGAGCAGGTGTTAATTAAGTCATCCTCAGCTTGCTGTCCTCCTCCTATGGTTGCTTCCAAAACATAAAGTTGGGCAGAATAAACCTCATCTTCTTCCTCCTCCAACCATAAAGGTAAATCATGCTCTAGAGAAGGTTGAGCAGGAGGGTATAGGACTAATTTTTTGGACATATGCCCATTCTTGATGGTCATATTCCTAGCTTTGCAGCTAATGTAAGCATCAGCTGTGGCCAACCATGGCCTCCCAAGGATGAGAGGGTAACCAGTAAGCTTAGCCTTAGGCTGGAGAACTAGGAAATCTGCAGGGTACTCCTAGGAGTCAATGGAGACCATCACATCCTCCACAATTCCTTTGGGGGTGACTGTGGAACGATCTGCAAGTTGTAGAACTGTTATGGTCTTCCTCAATGACCCTTGGAGGTTGAGCTTGAGCATGGTATCCTTAGTCATCACATTAATGGTAGCCCCAAGATCAATCATAGTGTGTGGGACAATGGTGCCATTGATGTGCACATCTACTACAGGGCTTCCAGGGTCCAAATATTTTGGACATATTACTTGCCCTAGCATTAAGTCAGACAAAAGCCCAATGACATTAATGGTAGGGGCATCCCTTTTTCTTCTTTGTAGATGCTTGAAGCACTTCTCCTTAATCAACTTATTGTAAATGGGATCATCTTTGATTGCATGGAGAAGGGGGATCTTTACACATATATTTTTCAATTCTCCCAGAAGTTTAGTTTCTTCTAGGGTAGGCTAGAGGGGTTGGGTTAATCTCTCAAGAAAGGGTGGATTTAATTTAAGGTTTCTTTCCTCTCTTTCTTCCTCAACCTCCCTATGTGGAGAGGGAGGTTTGTTGTCTAGGAGAATTCTCCCAGATCTTAGGTTGATCCCCTGGATTTCTACAACATAAGCTGGGTATGATGTCTCTCCACTGTATGCTTGTTGAGCCTACCTATTGTTTGGGTTTAGATTTGGCTGGGCATGCATCTGGGGTTGCTTAGGTGGAGCAGAGTGTAGGAGTTGTGGTTGGGTAGGTGGTGGAGGCAATAGGGCTGGAACATTGTTGAATTGGGGCCTCCACCCTTGGGGTGGGGTATTCCATTGATGTTGTGGCTAAACATAAGGTTGAAATGACTAGCTGGCTGGCTGGGATTGATACTGAGATGCATAGGACCAAGGAGAGGGTGTAGACTAGGAAGGATGAGTAGGGGGTCCCCAAGAAGGTATAGCTGTGGTTTGGTTGGGGTTGTAATATGCATGGGATGACCCTTGCATACCCTGCTGGTATGGTTTAGGCCCAGGAGGTCTCCTTTGGTTGATGTAGAAAAGCTTCTTAGTGAGCCCTTCCCCTCCTTGATATACAGCTTTGAGTCCAGGTAAAGAAGGGCACTTGTCTGTGGAGTGGTTTTCTTCACAGACTGAGCAAATCTTAATACAATTCAATGGACATTCGCTCCTGGGATGCCTCCTGGTGCATCTAGGACAAAAGATGGCCAAGGCTCTCTCTACTTCCTCTTGCTTCCTTTTGATGTTCATGGTGTCCAATTGTAAGGCAAGAGTTTGCATCATATCACTTTTGAAATCTTCCAACATATTTCCAATTTCAACCTTGATGGATAAGTTGGAGGATGATGTACTGGCCATAGGTTGACTACCCCTAGCCTTTTTCCTGGCCGACCTACAATGGTTTCTAAAGAAAATCTTGATATCCTCATAGGGTAATTGGTAAACATCTCATCCTGCTATCATATGTAAGGTACCCAAAAGATCTTCCCTTACTCTAAGCGGGACCAACTTTAGTGACTCAGGGTCAAGTGTGCACCTGTCCCTTTTGTAACTGAGCTGGAATCTTTCTTCATAGTATTCTAAGGATTCATCCTGGCCTACAGTCATCCTGAAAATCTCTTCTTTAGTATCCTTTGACCTACATTACTCCCTATATTTGTTGTTAAAACTCTGTTGCATCTGAGCTCAAGTTGTGATGTTATCTCCAGGTAAACCCATGAACCAACGCAATGCTGCATCCTTGCGGGTAGATGGAAACAGTTTCAACTTTTTCTCATCATCTCTATAGTCATAGGTTTGGTATATAACAACAAACTCAAATAGGAAAGTGTCAGGGTCCTCTGTGGTCAGGCCATGGAAATTAGGTAGAGCAGAGGGGCTTATATTCTTCATCTTAGTGTCCCCATTGGTCTCCCTGATGGGGAAGGCACCCTCAATTCTCTCTCTATTTCCTTTATCATTTTGGATTTCAGCCATTGGTTCAGTAGGAATGGGTTCTTCCTCTTCTTCTTCCCCTGTAGGTTCCTCAAATAGGTAAGGTTTCTCACCTAAAGGGTCTTCAAATTCACCGTCACTGAAGAAGAGAGAAGGTTGACTATTGGATGTAGTGGGCGTATTTGACAATAATTTCCCTAAATTGTCCCTATTCCTACGAGGCATGAAAGGAATTTTTTTTGGGTTGGTTTTTATGAGATTTTATTTAAAGCTAGAAAGTAATTTGCAGAAATGAAATTGTTGATTGAAGCAAAACCACTAATAAAAAGACTACCTGCTGAATTGAAAGGAAAGCAGATAACGACAACTGAAAGAAAGGAAGAAACTAGATTACTTTTGTATAAATAAACTAATGGAATAAAGTCGAAGACTAGAAGTAGAAGAAAAGAAAGTTGGAGACTAGAAAATAGAAGAAAGGAGTAATTACTTCTACTTAGACACCTCCCCAACAACGGAGCCAAAAAGTGATGAGCCTAGGTATTGCAACAATAATGCTGCAACTCCCAGGGCTACCAGCTTTACTTATTAACTCGGGGTTCGTACAAACTTGGAGGTGATTGTGCTGTATGCACAAGTAAAAGTGAAGATATTGCTAGTTGTCACTGTTCATCTGGAAACAAACCGCAGGGGTTCCAAGCTAGACTTCTATAGGGTCAGAAGAAGCTTAATTCTTTGATGGAAGGAGAGAAAACCTATTCTAAGAGAGAGATACTATACTGCAGTAATGAAGAAAACAACATGAAATGCTTAAACCATACCATAACCTAACTAACCAATCGCGAGGAAAAGAAACGTGTGGAAATGAGGGAGCGGGTTTCTAAGGCAGTAAGTAGTTTCTCGTGCGCCCTTCAGGCTATAAGCAGTATTTCGAAATTTCACGCAATGAGCCTTACTATGCGACATGTAGCATGAGAAAACCATTTTTCTCGTGTGCTCTCAACCGAATAACGTTCATGCACTAATCCATGCGAGATTGCGCGATGGACGTTAGATCAGGCGGGGCTGATCAACGGTGGAGATCGGCCAAGCTAGTTGGTGATCAAGTGAAGCGACAATCGTCGGATGAAACAAGGCAGATTGACGGTGGGGACTTAAAGTGCATAAAGTGATTGAGTGATGCGCTAGTCGTCGGATCAAGGGATAGATCGACAATGGAGATTAAATCTCATAAAGTGAGTGGAAGATTCCATGCGAGGTAGCAGTTGGAGAAAATAGTGAATCAGACGGTGATTGTGAAGGTTTGTTGGTGATCAGACAAAGAGGAAGCGATGCATGAGGAAAGTGCTGGAGGTGGTTTCAAATGAAAATGACAGAGAAAACTAGTGCGGGTGAACAAATAACTGCATTAAACATCGAACTCCATAGCTCATGCAAGAACCAGAGACCTGTGTTTTGGGGCTGAAGGGTCCCTTCCTCAAGTCATGGTCCCAGAGGGAGGAGATGAGGCCGAGACACTTGCGCACAACCTGATAGTGATATGTTTCCTCTAACTAACCTGTGAACTGAAAGAAGGCATAAATGAATGTAAACTACAAAAAATGCAGCTGCTGAAGCAGATGAACAGGAAAACCATGCATGATCTACTCTATATTGTTGTAATGAAAGTGAAACTACTTAAGCAAAGAAACAGTGAAAACCATAAGGCTACTTAAGCAAATGAACAGAAAACCATGAAACTATTTAAGCAAATAAATAGAACAGAACTCTGTGCTAGCATACATCTATAGTAAAGAGGAGCTGTGGCTGCTTGGGTCGAGCCCTAACCCAAGAGCTTTAGCCCTCGGAGTTAACTCAAAGCTCGCCTAAACATAACTCATTCTTATTATAAAAACCATGGATTACAGAGCAATCTGTCACAAGCCTTTGCAGCTCAGAAATAAAGCAGAGTTTTTACAATAGAAGTCCGAATCCTAATGAGGTCCTAAGCCTCTATACTTATACATTTGATAAACTGGTTTCTATCCTTTTCATTGCTTGGCTGTCTTCTAGTCCTAAAAGTGATGGTTGTTTTCACTCCGAGCCGATGGAGGAACATTCGAATGGAGGGGTAGTAAATGAGGAAGATTTACCTCCTATAATTACTCTCCCTTGTCCCATTGGAGTTTTGACCAAGGTCTTTGCCATAGTTCCTTGATTTTTTCCTTTATGCCTGCATTTTTCCTTGCTTGTATCCTTTATTCCTGCATTATATGCTCATTAGACCACAAAGAAAAATATTCAACTCTAACTCATCTCATAAACAAAATATAATCAAAAGTATGCAATAAGTTGTGAGAATAGTTGGTTTGACTAAGCTAGGAGGTGAATTAAGGACAATTAAGGCCCATATAATTACTCAATGATGAGGCTCACCACAACCACTCCCCCAAATCCAATCCCCATTCCCATTCCCAATGCTATCAATGACATATTTTCATCTATGTGACTTAACCATCCCACTCTTACATTACCACTCTTACTAGCATTATCACCTTGCCTTACTTGTCTTTCATTTTCATTACATGAATCTAAATGACAACCCCATAAGCACCTATTGTTTTGAAATGAAGTTACATTGAAAGTAGGGAATTGTGTCCCAGTTGGGATTTTCCCACAGAGGATGTTTGATGAAACATCTAGAACACTCAACTCATGTAATTTAGAAAGCTCCTCAGAAATTGGTCCACTCAAATTATTATGGGCCAAATCCAACTGCTCCAAAGTAGATATTTAACTAAGAGTTGCAGGCATTCTCCCTTCTAGTTGATTCCAAGATAAATTCAACAACCCCATATGGCTCTTACTACCTATGATTGTGGGGATTTTCCCAGTAAGATTATTGTGGGAAAAGTCAAATATAGTATTTGTAGGAAAAATATATGAAAATATATACTCATATGACATATATGTTGTGACTATGAAGCCTTTACTCTTCATCCATTTCACTTGCAATATTCCATTGTTTCCAAAGTAGGAATATTTAGTGTGTGCGACCACTTTGAGACAACCTTGTGTTAAGAAAAAATATGGTCTTATGTAATCTTTTCAAATTAATTTGACGTCCTTTTTGTAAATTAACATTTTGTTTATGGCAAATTTTAACTACATTGAAAACCTGTTAGTTTGTCAATTTGCAAGAAAGACTTAAAAGTAGTTCTTTCTTCAGTATCTTTTTTATCTTTGGGTGGATTATGGTATTGATAAACTTTGAAGCCAAAGACACATTTTATTTTGCAATTATTGGCATCAAAAGATATCCATGTTGCACAAGTTTTTTGAATGCAAAATTTCATCATTGCACCTTTCAAACTATATCTACTTGCTTCAACCAACAACTTTCATCAATGGCACTCTTCATTGTGTTACCACCTTACGATGTTCCCTTTGCAACATGAGGTGCAATTTCTAGTAGTAATTAATAAGTATTTTGATGTTTATTATAGATTCATGTCGATAGACATTTACCATCTATTTATTTTCGATTGCTATGGGTGTTAGCATGGAGCTGGGTTGCACTTTTTAGCAAGGGAGGGCATGTTTAGGTGAAAAAAAGATCAATTGAGCATATTAATCACTTGATCATGCCCCATGAGCACTAAAAAAATCGCTCGATCAAGGGTTTAAAACTAACACTCAATCGAGAAATAGGGATTGATCGAGCTCTAACACTCAATCGAGATTTATGGCTTGATCAAGCGTTAAAGCTCGATCGAGCTCCTATTTTCTATTAAATCGCGCACTCGTGGTCAACGCGGATCATTTGTGCAAAAATCGCGGACATAAAGGAGCTCGATCAAGTAATTGCGTGATGGAGCAACCCAACGAACCTCACCAAAAACCCCGCCAACATCCCAGAGGCTCAACTGAAGGTAGGTTTCCTATCCTTCTTGTCTTTTTTATTTAATTTTTCTTGCAAAATTAAATAAATTAATTTGAAAAAAAAAAAAAACCATGAAAACCACCAAAATACCTTTCAAAACAACAAAAAAACAACTTAGAAAACCATAAAAACAAACTAGAAAAACAAAAAAAAACCTAGAAAACCACAAAAAACAACTTAGAAGACCACAAAACCAACCTAGTAAACAAGAAAACCTAAAAAACCACAAAAAATAACTTAGGAAACCACAAAAACAACCTAGAAAATGCTTCAAAAGTGCTGAAAGAACTATAATTTAGGTTTTAATTGTTTTTCTTATTAGCTGCATATTTTTTAATTTTAAATGGTAAAACATTAATTTTTGAATTATTTTAGGTTTTAAAGTTTTTCGTTAGGAATTTATTGAACTAAATTTTCAAAAAACAATTATTTTTTTGTTATTTAAAATTCATTTAAAATGTTTAACAAATTTGACCAAAAATATACCCCAAAAAATTCCAAATTAGAAAATAACCAATAAATAAATAAATTAGAAGGTTGAGATTAACATGATGAATATAGTTGAAAATATGGAATTTTGAGAGAAAAAGGACTTCTTGGTCCTTTGGTCATACATGACAAATTAATGACACGGGAAGATTATATTGAAAGACTGCACAGAAAACCCTAGCAATCGGTTGGCACTGGGTTGGCTGGAGCATGTTCGAGACCTAGGGTTTGAAGCCACAACCTGCAGCCTCAGCAACAGTTCTGGAAGCACAAAGAGACAGATTAGCAGATTTACTCCACAGAGGTCGAGGACTGACCCGACAAATGGTAAACGAGGGGTCCACTGGGACCCCAACCTTCAAGCAGGCAGTCATGCAAAAGCAGAAAACGCAGGAAGGATTTAAAATCAATGGCTCTGGAGATCGTAAGGATGGCAGCGGCAGCAGCGGAGAAAGGACACAGCAGCTGCAGAAAGAGACAAGAAAAAACCCAAAGATGACGGGTAAAGCCAATAATGGACAGGAGAAAAACGACAAAAGACCAGAAGCAGAACAAAGGAACACAGCACCAGTAATAGCCCAAACAGAAGGCGAAAAAGAAAATGGAACAGAGCCGCACTCACAAGAGGAAGAGGAGCAAGCAAAGACTGCCAACCCCGGCTCCAAACAGGCAACTCAAGGAGCATGCAAACCAAAGAAAAAGGAAACCCTTCGAGTAGTCTTCTCAGATCCGGACATTCAGGCCTATAGAGACCACATGATGGAGCATGCAGTTATTTGCAAATTTATGGGACTGTGGCCAACAGAACGCACACTCTGCCAATGGATCAAACAACACTGGAAACCAAAAGGTGATGTTAAACTCCACCTTGGAGCAAAAGGCTTCTTCACTGTTGTCTTTACAAACTTAGAAGATAAGGATAGAGTCTTCGATGGCGGACCATACTTCTTTGCCTCAGCTGGACTCTACATGAGGCCATGGAAGGAAAACTTCGTACCTGAACAAGAGACATTCACACAGGTTCCAGTGTGGATCCACCTATTCTCCCTTCCTATAGACTACTGGGGACTGGCAATGCTTAAGCAGATAGGAGACCGGCTCGGAACCTTCATTAAAGCTTCAGAAGCAACAGTGCAACGAAGATATACTTCCTGTGCACGCATTTGTGTTGAGATGGACGTCTCAGGAGCCCTGCATGAAGGTCTGTGGCTGGAATTCAGAGATGAAGATTACTATCAAGCCATTGACTACGAACAAATCCCCTTCCGTTGTAGAAGGTGTCATGAACACGGACACCTCGTTAGAGAGTGCCCTCTCAACAAAACAGGGGACGAACACAAACAAGAGCAAGCAACAAAGAATAAAGAGGCCTTCACAAAGCCAAAAATAAGACAGAGAGCTAACAGAAAAAGAACACACAGAGCAGAGACAGGACCTGGTATCATCAGTAACACCTTCAGCATTCTGGAAACTGATACAGACTCAGAAGGCACTAACAGAGATACAAAACTTATTGAAGCACCAAAAAACAAGACAGAACACACAACTCAGGATGGGGAGGAAAATACACTCAGAACAGAAGTTCAAATGCAAGAGTTCGAAGACGAACATGATGAAGACACTGACATGATAACCAGCGACGGGGGTAGCGAGGATCTAGAGCTCAATGCAGTCCTAGAAAAAGAAGGAGTCAACCTCCCAGCTATGGAAAAAAACTGGAAAACCCAAGGGCTAGACAACATTCCGGAAGAAGAAATCAGGAAAATCAGCGATCTCTTCATAGCAAGACAAAAGGTGGAACTCGAAAGGCAAAACAGAAGATTAGGAATCGCAAAAGGCACAGGTAATCAGTCAAAGAGCATATCTCTTAACCCAACAGGCCGGAAGCCAAATAAAAGAAGAGGCAGAAGAACCAGTGGGGAGGTGCTACACGATCTGGGGATTCTAATGATCAACTTTGGGAAAATGAAGGCTCTTCATGCCTTCCCGTCCTACCAATGAGTTTTTAGTTATCAATGAAGGTCATCTCATGGAATGCAAGAGGGCTTAACAGCCAAGCTAAGCAAAGACTGCTCAAGAGAAAATTCCAACAAGAAAAGCCAGACATCATGTTCATACAGGAGACCAAATGCGCTACTAACCAAATGGAGAACATCAACAAAAGACTACGCAAACCTATCAAATATATAGATGTAGCCAGTCAAGGATGGGAAGGAGGCATAACTACACTTTGGGACACCTGAGCAATAAACATTATCTCAATGGAGGCTGCACGTTCGTTTATTGCCACAGAAGTTCAAATAACAGGTAACTCTGAAACCTACCGATGCATAAATGTCTATGGACCGCAAAGATTAGATGACAAATTTTCTTTTCTTAATTATCTTATGAATTTAATGTTAAGATACCCCACCTCTAAGATCATCATGGGGGGAGATTTTAACATGATTACCTCCCTACTGGAGAAGAAAGGAGGTCTCAGAAAGCTTAGCAAAGATACAAAACTCTTTGTTGATTTCATAGAAGTTGCCAAGCTAGTAGACATTCTCCCCAAAAATGGCTCCTACACTTGGAACAATAGAAGAGGAGGAGACAATAGGATTGCCTCCCAGCTGGATCAATTTCTGATTTCGGAAAGTATCTTACTCGGAGGAACAACAGTGGACTCTGACATCCTCCCCAGTGGAGGATCAGATCACTGGCCTATAGCTTTGGAAGCAGCCATCCTATGCACCCCTAGAAACAAGCCCTTCAGATTTGAAAAGTTCTGGTTAACTCATCCCGACTTTGCAAATCTGCTGAAGGAATGGTGGCGCGAACCATCAGATCTAAGAGGCACCAAAATGTTCAAGTTCCAAAGCAAGCTAAAACACATCAAATACAGAATTAAAGAATGGAACACTGAGAAGTTTGGGAACATCTTCCAGGAAAAGAACATCATTGAAGGTAAGTTAAATCAAATTCACAAGGAATGGGCTTCTGGGAACTACAGAGAAGACTCAAAAGAACAGGAGAAGGTTCTGATGCAGCAATGGCAACTTCGTTGCCAACAGGAAGAAACTTTGTGGAAGCAAAAATCAAGGATCCAATGGCTGAAGGAGGGAGAACAAAATACAAAATTTTTTCACAGATCGACGATGGACTACAGGGGGCAAACAAAATCCTCAGGCTCAAAAATGAAGCAGGGGAAATTCTTCAAAACCACAAGGACATATCAACGCTGCTCACCAGGCACTTCAAGCATATAGCTCAGGAAACGCAAGAAGAAAGATCTGAGGCCATAGAGGAGCTAACTAAAGCTATACCCAGCATCATAACCTCAGAGAAAAACTCTGCTCTACTCAGAAAGGTCTCAATGGAGGAGGTGGAAGACGCGGTCAAAAGTATGCCAAATGATAAGGCACCGGGGCCTGATGGCTTTACAATCAACTTCTACAAAGCTTGCTGGCCAACTATCAAAACAGAGGTATGGGAAGTTGTCGAAGACTCTAGACGCTCAGGCTCTATTCTCAAATCCCTGAACTCCACTTTCATCGCGCTAATCCCCAAGGAAGAAGAAGCCAATTCCCCTAACAAGTTTCGACCTATAGCTCTCTGCAATGTGATATATAAAATCATTTCTAAAGTCATAGCCAACAGACTTAAGCCCTTTCTACCTGACTTAATCTCAGAAGAACAGTCAGGGTATGTGGAAGGTAGGCAAATTCTAGACAACATCCTTTTAGCTCAGGAGATGGTTCACACCCTGCAGACAAGGAAACTTCCAGGTATGCTAATGCAGCTAGATCTCTCAAAAGCATTTGACAAAGTCAACTGGAATTATTTGGAGGCCATTCTAAATTCCTTTGGCTTTGACAAGCAATGGACCAAATGGATCCTTTCTCTGATCAAATCTTCCAATTTTTCCATTCTAGCAAACGGCTCCCCCTCTGCTCCTTTCTCCCCCTCCCAAGGCATTCGACAAGGAGACCCTCTCTCCCCCTTCCTATTTGTAATCCTCATGGAAGGGCTCAGCAGGCTCATTCGCAAAGCAAGAGAGGAAAGAAAGCTTAATGGCCTACACCCTTTCCCCTCCATACCTGCCACAACGCACCAGCAGTTTGTCGATGACACAATGCTGCATGGCTCTCCAACCGTCAAAGAAGCTATGGCCTTCAAAAACATTCTTCATCTCTTTAGCAAAGCTTCAGGCATGGAGATAAACCATGCCAAATCGACTATCTTCTTCTTTAACACTCATCCCGCCATCCAGAACCATCTCTCCAGCATTCTTGGCTTCCGAAAAGGCTCTCTCCCTTCTAAGTATCTGGGAGCCCCTCTCACTACTAAGCCTTGGCAAAAAACTCACTGGGAAAACATCTTAGTGAAACTGGAGAAAAAATGCAAGCATTGGACTCACAGGGCTCTTAACTTCGCTGGGATACTTGTCCTCACCAAAGCTGTACTGCAGGCCATACCGCAATATTTGCTATCCATCATGCCGGCCCCCAGTGGTATCATGCAGAAGATTAGAAACATCCAAATATCCTTTCTATGGAGTGGCAATGCGGAAAAAAGAAAATGGGCACTGGTAGCCTAGAGCAAGCTTTGTACCCCGAAAGCAGCAGGTGATTTAAGCTTAATTGACCCCCACACCATCAATATGACATGTGGAGCCAAGTTGTGGTGGCGCTAGCTGAAGGAAATCAACCTACCTTGGGCCAGACACTGGAAGGAGAAATACACTCCTAACTACAACAATCAGGACCTAATCAGGATACAGGAAACACCAGAGGGTTCTCCAATATGGAACTTAGCTAGAAGAAACCACAACTTAATTCAGGACCACAGCTTCTGGGAGATCCGCAACGGGGAAACGACCCTCTTCTGGGAAGATGCATGGCAGCAGCTCCCAAAGCTGGAACAACCAGAGCTAGAAGAGTTCAAAACAGAATGCCAGAACAGGGGAAAGTTTACAGTCCACCACTACTGGAACCCTAACAGCCGTGACCAGGAATGGAGAGAATGGGCTATCTAGGATGTTGAGAACCCAATTGAAGAAAACGACAACACAAAGGACCTCCTGAAATGCATAAACAATCGCACTATCAGGAAGACCACAGAAAACGACATCCTGAGATGGGGTATGAAAGGAAGCGGGAACTACACTCTCAAAGAGGCCAGAGAACAGCTAGAACTCTTGGAGCAAATGGAGGCGATACAATGGAGCAGCAAGGTTTGGGACACCATATTCTGGCCTAAAATAAAAACCTTTTTATGGCTCCTCATGAGCAGAAAAACTCTCACATGGGAGAACCTGCGCAGAAAGGGTTTTGAAGGCCCCTCCATATGCCCTATGTGCAAACAAGCAGAAGAAACCATGAACCACCTTTTCAATTCCTGTGATTGGGCCGATCAACTATGGCAAGGGATGGAAACTATATTGCAGCAAACAAACAGAGACAGGGAATCCATTCAAAATACCATCATGAATTGGCCTAGCAAGTACTCCAACAACACAAGAATCAACAACATATGGAAAATTCTACCAGGCTTCATAACTTGGACCTTATGGAAAGAAAGAAATCGCAGAATCTTTCAAGATGAGCACAAAAATATAGAGTACCTGCATAGCACCTTAATCCAAAACATGCGCCAATTAATCCTAGTAAAATGCAAGGCAGACCCTGATAATCATCCTTCGGCCGAGGACCAACGAATTCTGAATGCCTTCAACCTGCTCAACGCACAACAACTGGGATCCATCGGGCAGCAGCAAAACCTAAACACAGAGCCGAGGGGCTGGAGGCGACCGCCGGAAGGGTTTTTAAAACTAAACTTTGACGGTGCCTCGAGAGGCAATCCCGGCCAAGCAGGTATTGGAGGAATCATCCGAAACCATGAAGGAGAAATACTTTACATATACAACAAAGCTCTTGGGGAAGGCACAAATAATGAAATGGAATTCGCAGCACTGGAAAAAGGGCTAAGAATCCTCCAAATTAATCAAACAAGCAAAGCAGTAATTGAGGGAGACTCTGAGGTGGCCATTAATGTGGCTAGGAAAATCCATGGAGGAACGCCGGCCATCAGAGTCACAAAACACTGGCGATTGTCCAAGGTCACAGACAACATTGCCAAGCTGATAGGAGCAATGAAAGGCCTCATCTTTTAGGCGGTAAGGCGAAATTCCAATGCGGTTGCTGACCACTTGACAAATCATGGGATTGAACACCCCAACAAAATATGGGACAGCTGTTGGCAGCAGGTTGACAACTAGCAATTAAGGAGCAAATGCATCCAACTCTCACGATTAGATATGGTGACGGCAGAGGAGTCCGACCGGAGGGTCGAATAGCCCAACGCCATAATTGCATGAACAGGCTGACTAGGCGCGTACCATTAATTTCCGGCAGAATGCGAAGGACACACAGGATGAGGGCAACCATGACAGAAGCAGGTGACAAAGATTTGTGCAGGGCCACAATCTGTGGTGATATGAGCCGCCGAAACATTATAAGGAACAGGGACACATGGCACAATTTGGAGCAAGCAGGGCGCGGTGACCGTAGACGGGTTCAATTATCCCACAACCCAACCAAAACTCCATCACGGAGCAATTATGGTGATTTGACGTGCAAGTTGCACAAAATTAATCGATCACACACCGGAAACCTCCCCGAATTTGGTTATTTAACCACTCTCAATTGCCCAACGATAAACATTGTCTCAGTGTGCAGCAAAACCATTCCTCCTCATTCTGCAAACAGCGCTCGGGATACAGCTAGGCAAGACAGTAGCACCATGGCTGGGGAGACTAGCCGCAACAAATCCGCCAACAATGATCTGCAGCAGGCAAGAGAGATGTTTGAGAGGCGAACCTCGCAACGGAACAAGCACAAAATCATTGATTTAGAAGCCACTGTCCAGGACGAGGAAAGTAAGCTCTCTGATCAGCAAATCGGGAAAGAAGTCGACTGGCTCCAGGACCCGGGAACTCCCAGCACTCGGGCCACTCAGTTCGTAAGAACTCAAGCGGAAGGTTGGCGAATGAAGACCCTCCTCGCCAAAGCTATGGATGTCCAAGGTGAACACGCAGAACAGCTGCGTAAGCTCAAGCAATTTGCCGAAACTATGTCGCATGACCACATGGCAGTGGTGGAAAGCAGCGAATTTAAATTGAGCGCGATCCACCAACAAGTCGATACCATGGATAAGAAACTCACTGTGCTGATCAAGCTTCTGAAACAAACCATTGGGCAAGACAACAAGCCCTCCGACATGCAGAAGAGTGAACCATCAGGAGACCAGCAGGGCAACTCATCCAAGCCTGGGCAGATCTACATGTCAAGACCCAACCCGGTCCTGGAAATGTTCAAACGCCTCTGAATCTGCAGTCCACCAGGCCTCCCCTGCTTTCCTCCTCTCAGCGGGTTATTATGTCTTCGGTCCAGGTTTCCTCTGTCTTTGTCTGTTGTCCACTCTTGCTAATAGCCGCCCTGCGTGGTGTGCATGTTCTTAGTTTACTGTTATCTAGTCTTTTCCAGTCATCAGTCAATCTAGTCTCTTCTGGTATCATGGGGCAAGGCCTGCAGCTTAACGGCCAGTAATCTGCTTCTGCAGAAATTTTGTACCATATTTTGTTTTTGTTAATATCAAAGCTTACTTACAAAAAAAAACATGATGAATATAGTTGGAAGAATGTTATAACCTTGATCAGGAGAAACTATTAAAAGTGCCAGCTTGGGTCCGACTATTTTCCCTATCGGCCAACTTTTGGGATCCAAAGATTTTAGAAGGGATTGGAAACTCCATTGGAAACCTTTTTAAGGTCACATATTCCACGCGGAGGGGAAGGTATACCTCTAATTCCTAGATTTGTGTCTACATGAATATAATAGAGCCACTACCTAAATTCATAGAGCTCGAATACCATGATGAGGTGTGGCAACAACCCCTATACTACGAGCATATACCTTTTAAATGTCGTAGATGCCACAAGTACAGGCACTTGTTTCGTGAATGCCCTCTGAACCAGTTCAAACCTCAAGAAGCCCCCAATGCAAATGGCCAGACCAAAGAAAAAGAAGACGCAGAGGGTTTCCAAGAAGTTCAAAGAAAGAAATGAAACCAGAGGAACCAAGAAAATCCCTACCAGTCTCCAAGTGGTAAAGGCCTACGAAACCATAATCGATATGACATCCTTCACGAGGAAGAGGAGGGTGTGGAAATCCTTAATGCAAATACGGGCCTGGAAAACGACCCAACCCCTTAGAAGGATGGGAACACAACTAAAAGAAAAGCGGAAGAGGAACCTCGGGAAAGAGAAGTCACCATGCAAACAGTGGATCAGGCCAACATGGAGATCAACAACTAGAAGGAGGATCTTAGCACAAAAGAACAAGTAATGAAAATATTATTGAATGAATGGCAGTATCTAGATGAGTGATTCATCCCGGAAGATCAAAAGCAGCTCTAGAAAGATACATTTCAACAATAAAAATCCAAGTAGGGAATGACACCTACTGACCAACTGTTGCATCTATGATCCCAAGTAAGCCAAGTTCAAGAACAAGGACCGCAAGGGAAAGGAGTGAAGAAGCAAGGAAGGAAAAACCTATGTGAATCCATCCAAATGGTAGGAGAAACTTTGGTAAACTCTGGAAGGGTGGTGTCATTGTTAGTGGTATTCCACCAACTTAACATACCCTTGAAATGATAATTACACCCTGGAATGTAAGAGGCCTCAACAACAGGGGTAAACTAAGGTATTTGAAGGATAGGCTTAGAAGAGATAAGCCGAGTATTATGGTGATCCAAGAAACCAAGATTACCGAATTAAAACTTAAGGAAATCTTGAAGAGCTACAAACCCCATTATCAAGTAGTGGCTCACGATGTTAGAGGCAATGCTGGAGGCATGGATATCCTATGGAACCCTCCTAAAATAATATTTGAGGACTAGTTTAGCCTCCCAATAATACTCTCAGGAAAATTTCGCCATATTGGCTCTAGAGATTGGGTCCTCTTAACAAGAGTTTATGGGCCTCACATTCTAGGAGAAAAAGGGGTTTTCCTCCATAACCTCACAAAATTATGGCGTGTGTATCTAGAAGATCTCTAGATAGTAGGGGGGAGATTTCAACATGATATCATCGCGAGAAGAAAAGAAGGGAGGGATCCATTGAACAGAGGCATACATGGATGCATTTGGGGATCTCATTGCGGACCTGCACCTTGTGGATTTGCAAATGAATAATGGAGGCTACACTTGGAACAACATACGAGGAGGAGTCCATCAAATCACATCCCGATTGGATTGGTTTTTAATCTCAGAGCAAGTAATCAGCAGGGATATCTTCTTTGAGGCCTCGATCCTCCCTTGCATGGGATCTGATCACTAGCCAATACACCTAGAGATGGATTTAAAAATAGGACCTAAGAATCGCCCATTCAGATTCAAAGCCTTCTGGTTAAGGAACCCCAACTTAATGAAAAAAATAGAAGGATGGTGGAACAACATTGAAGAGAAAGGAAGGAACCACATGCATACCTTTCAACTGAAGTTAAAGGAGATCAAACATAAGATAAATAAATGGAACCAGGAAGAGTTCAGCCATATCATGAAATACCAACACCAACTAACTAATAAAATCCAAGATCTCCAACAGTAGATCATCTAGCACGACAGATCTGACAATATTGTGGAAGAGGAAGGGCGATTAATCAATCAGTTAGAAGAATGAAGAAAGCAAGAAGAGATACTATGGAAGCAGAAATCAAGGGTCAGATGGCTGCGTGAAGGAGAACAAAATACCTGGTTCTTCCATAAAGCTATGATTCAACATCGGCAACATAACTAGATCTACTCTTTAAAGGATGAAGCAGGGAATCGAGTGGTCCAACATGAGGAAATGGAGGATCTTCTTGTGAATCATTTCAAATCCCTCCTATCAGAACTGTCCCAAGACCATTCAGAGGCTATACAAAGGATTACGAGGAACATTCCTCATCTTATTTCAAGGGACCAGAACCTAGCCCTCATGAGAGCAGTAACGTTGGAAGAAGTTGAGGAGGTGGTCAAAGGAATGGTGAAAAATAAGGCCCCAGGACCATATGGCTTTACGATGAAATTTTTCCAGGCTACATGGATATTTATAGGGCACAATATCCAGGAGGTGGTGGAAGAATCACGTCGTAACCAAAAGGTATGTCATAGCCTAAATTCCACATTCATTGCTTTAATTCCTAAATCTTCTAAATATGAAGATCCTGAGGGTTTTAGACCCATTTCTCTCTGCAATGTCGTCTCCAAGATCATAGCCATGGTTATTGTCAAATGCCTCAAGCCATTGATTCCTAACCTTATATCTCCTGAACAAACTTGTTTTGTTGAAGGGCAACAGATCCTAGACGGATTTATCACCTCTCAGGAGATTGTGCACTCCATAAAGCATCACAAACTCCCAGGCATGAAGTTGGACCTCTCTAAAGCCTATGACCGATTAAATTGGATTACCTCAACAATGTTCTCAAGTCCTCCGAGTTTGATCAGAGATGGATTAATTGGATCTATGTTATGGTATCTTCCCGTAACATAGTTACCGATCAAATGAGAAAGTGAATTGGTACCTGTTTTTTGAGGTAGTAAAAAATCGCCCGATTTTGAAAAGTGGTGATGCCAGAATACACTTTTTTTTTAGCATATTTTTGGCACTTTAAATTTTCTTATGTATCAAGTATGAACATTTTTTTTTTTTGATGTTAGTGATTTTCATGCTGATTTTGAAAAGTGTTGATGCAGCATCAACACATTTTTTTAAATGTTATTGATTTTCATGCTGATTTTGAAAAGTGTTGATGCAACATCAACACATTTTTTTATAGGGCTTATTTTTGACATTTTAAATTTTTTTATGTATCAAGTGTGAATTTTTTTTTTGGTTAGTGATTTTCATCTTGATTTTGAAAAGTGTTGATGAGCATCAACCCTTTTTGTTTAGAGGGCTTAGTTTTTACACTTTAAATTTTCTAATGAATTAAGTGTGGATAATTTTTTTTAAATGTTGGTGATTTTCGTGTTAGTAATAAAACATAAAAAAATAATAATAAAAACATGACAAAAAAAATCAAATACAAAATATATATATATAAAAAGAAAAAAGAAAAAACATATAAAAATGTTAAAAAAAAACATAAAACATAAAAATAAAACATAAAGCATGACAAAAATAAAAATAATAAAAACATGTTAGTAATAAAACATAAAAATATATATATAAAAAAAAAACATAACAAAAATAAAAAACATAAAAATAAAAATAAAAATAAAAACATGACAAAAAAATAAAACATAAAACATGTTAGTAATAAAACATAAAAATATAAATATAAAAAACACGACAAAAACAAATCAAATACAAAAAATATTAAAAAAAAAAAACCTATAAAAGTGTAAAAAAAATCAAAATTAACACGTAAAAACAAAAAAATTGAATAAAAACTTAATGAAAATATATATATATATATATAAACAATTTTTTTATTTTTTTTTTTCAAAAAAATATATGATTTAAAGAAAAACAAATTGATCCACACAAAAAATCTAAAAACATACATTTTTTTTTAAGTTAAAAAAAAAATAATTAAAAAGAAAAACTCATTAAAAAAAATCTTAAAATAACTACCAAATAAAATTAAAATAAATAAAAAATTAAAATAAATAAAAAATATTTAAATTAAATAATTTAAATAAACAAAAAAAAAAAAATTAAGATTTATTTATTTTTATTTATTTAATTTTTAAATTAAAAAAATAAAGAAAATAATAATAATAATAATAATAATAATAATAATTCAAAACAATTAGAAAATAAAAACAATTAAAATAAAAATTTTGAAAAAAAAACAAAAAAGAAGAACAATCACAAAAAAAAATAAAAAGAAAAAAACAGTTAAAAAATAAATAAAAAATAAAACCAATTTAAAAAACACAATTTAAAAAAATAAAAACAATTAAAAAAAACAATTTAAAAAATAAGCAATTAAATTAAAGAAAATAAAAAAAAATAAAAAAATACATTTAAAAAAATTGGGTTCCCCACCCTCACCCCCTTCTTCCTCCCTCCGCTCGCCTCTCTCCTCCCTACTCGCCCCCCATCCCACTCACCGTCCTCACTTGCCTCCCCCTCCCTCCGCTTCCTTCTCCTCTCGCCCACCCAGCCAGCACCCCATCCCCTTACGCCCTTCCCCCTTTACCCCCCTCCCCTCCCCTCCCGGGCCCCCAGCCTGCGGCCACTTGGCTGTTGGCTAGGTGCCCGGGCGGGGAGGGGAGGGGGGTAAGGGGAGGAGGGTGAGGGTGAGGGTGGGAGGTGCGGTGAGGTAGGGGACAAGGGAGTGAAGGGAGGGGGCCGTTGTTGTAATTGGTAATTGTTTTTAATTGTTTTTTTTGTTTTTTTTTTTTTTTAACTGTTTTTTTAATTGTTTTTATTTTTAATTTTTAATTTTTAATTTTTAATTTTTAATTTTTATTTATTTGTTTTTTTTTAATTTAAGTTTTTTTTGTTTGTTTTGAATTTTTTTTTTTATAAGTTTAAATTTTTTAAATTTTAAGTTTTAGATTTAAATATTTTTTATTTTAAGTTTTAATTAATTAATTTATTTTTTTAAATAAATAAATAAATAAATATATATATATATATATATATATATATATATATATATATCTATATATATATATATATATATATATATATATATATATATTATTTTTTTTAATTAAATATTAGATATCATTTTTGGGATTCAACTGTGTTAAATAAGTCATTCATCTATGACCATTTCCATGACAGGTAGTCGTAACTGATTAATTTCTCATGATTTTTGAATAGTCCACTTACCACTCATTGCATCGGGTGATGCTCACAAGGGTGAAGAAGTGGGATTGAAACTAGTAAAATGAATCACATAGCGTCAATCATCACTTCCGAGGCTTGCACCCAATAACTAGGACTTCCTGGGAGGTCACCCATCCCAGATCGCCTTTGTCTCAAGCGTGTTTAACTGTGGAGTTTTCCCCACAATCAACCCCACTTAGCTTACTACCCCATTTGAAAAACCTTAGCAAGTATTGTGCCTCATGAACCATTCAAGTAGAGTTTCCTTCACTCTTTTTGAATTAAGTATTGGGGGTTTTCGCAATGCATTATCTTAGATATCATTTTTTGGGATTCAACTGCGTTAAATAAGTCATTCATCTATGACCATATCCATGAGCATCACCTGATGCAATGAGTGCTAAGTGGACTATTCAAAAATCATGAGAAATTAGTCAGTTATTGCAATGAGTGCTAAGTGGACTATTCAAAAATCATGAGAAATTAGTCAGTTATTGCAATGAGTGCTAAGTGGACTATTCAAAAATCAGGAGAGTTACAACTACCTCTCATGGAAATGGTCATAGATGAATGACTTATTTAACGCAATTGAATCCCAAAAATTATATCTAATATAATGCACGGCGAAAACCCCCAATACTTAATTTAAATATTTTTATTTTTTATTTTTTTTTAAGTTTAATATAATTTTTTAAAATTGTTTTGATTTTTTTTTTTTTTTGATAATTAGTTAACATTTTTTTAAATGATGTCTTTATTTATTTTTTTAACTTAAAAAATTGTCTTTTTTTAATTTTAATTTATATTTTCTTTCTTATATATATATATATATATATATATATATATATATATTGTTTATCTTTTATATTTTATTTATTTATTTATTTTTATTTTTATTTTTTTAAATTTAAATTTTTCATTTTTACAAGTTAATTTTGACTTTTTTTTTTACATTTTTATGGTTTTTTTTTTAAAATATATTTAATGAAATTTAATTTATTTTTTTATCATGAATTGTCCCCTTGTAACCCCTCGCTAGTTGGGCTTTAGGGTTGCCGGGGAATTTTATTTATTTATTTATTTTTTTTTTTTCTAGTTTTTACTTTTTTTTTTTAATGTTGTATTTAATTTTTGTAATTTTTTTTTTTTAATTTTATTCTTTTTTCTTTTTAAATTTTACATGGCATGGTTAATTTTTTTTTTTACATTTTATAGTTTCTTTTTAATGTCATTTTTATATATTTTTTATATTTGATTTTTTTTTAATATTTGAATTTTTATTTTCTTTTGATTTTTTGTGGTTTTTTTATTGTTTTTTTTTTTCAATATTTGAATTTTTGCATTTCTATATAATTTTTATATTTGATTTTTTTATGTTTTATTATTATTTTTTCAATATTTGAATTTTTGTTTTCATATATATATATATATATATATATATATATATATTATAGGGTATGTGTCGATGCTTGTCTAGCAACCCGATCCCATTATGTGCAATTTGATAGTTGATTTTAAATTTTTCGTTATAATGAATCAAGTCTGCGCCACAATGTGTTAATTTCATGGTTGGTCTTTAAGTTTTCATTACAATGGGTTGAGCTCACCTACACTGCATGTCAATTTGATAGTTGATTTTTAATTTTTTTCGCAATGTATCAAGTTGTCTTAGGCTAAGATTTCAAAATCGTTATACATTTAGCATTTAAAAAAATTACTCTTGGTATAATAACTCTTTCATTCAGGTGTTCATTTTTAAAGGCTTTTTAGTCATAATTTTTTTCCATAATGTCATGCTTAAAATATTTTGAAAATTTAAGATTGTTTTGTAGTCATAATCTTTGGTTTTAATTCCATTGTTGAAAAATTGTCAAGATTTTTAATGTTTTTCTAAGTCGTGATATTTTATCTTTAATGTTATGGCTGAAAACAATTATAAATATTTTTTCTTAGCACCATGCTTGAAAATTGTTGGAATTTTAAGGTTTTTCAAAGAAGTGATATTTTAAATTTAATGTCATGCTTAAAAATCATTGGAATTTTAAGGGTTTTCAAAGACGTGATATTTTATCGTTAATGTCATGCTTGAAAATCATTGGAAACTTAAAGTTTTTCGGAGTCTCGATATTTTGTTTTTAATGTCATTACTAAAAAATGTTGAAAATGTACCCTAAAAAAAAAAAAACATTATTCTGACAACAACACTTTTCGATTTCAAGGTGTTTTTTGCACCAAAAAAAATGACTTTTATTGTTTTTTACTGTTATTTTTAAAAAATATATAAAAAATTTACTAAAAAAAAAAAAACCTACTTTATCCTGGCATCAACACTTTTCGATTTCAAGGTGTTTTTTCATTTTTTTGGGGATTTTTGGGCTCGAGTACCCGTTTGGCATCAACACTTTTCGATTTCAATGTGTTTTTTCATTTTTTTTTGGATTTTTGGGCTCGAGTACCCATTTTGAGGTAATAGTTCCTCTTTGATTGGTAACTATGTTCCATGTGTACTCCATTCTTGAAGGATATCCATAAAGATGATGGGAAAGAAGAAGATTGCTCGAAGAAGGGATTCAGAAAATTGTGACAGTGATATATCATATGTAGTGACAGTTATAGATGTCAACAAATATTCAATTTTGGGAGCACCTTGCTTTCTATTAATAAAAAATGAAGAAGAAGATAACAAAGAATTATTAGGTATGGGATTTTGTTCTAACTGCAGATCATTTTCTTGACTATGCAATAATGATAGTGATGATGATAGTGAAACAATTGAACTTGCACACATGGGTAAAAGTAAAAGTAAGAACTCTAAAGAGAAAACAAATTCTGATGCCTCTAGAAGCAGAAGATCAACGACTCTCAGAAAAAATGGAAAATGCAGATGTGCCTATGCTAAGCAAAGATAATTATCAACAATGGAAAGAAAATATGAAGTATAATCTAATGAACCTTGATGTTTGGTATCTAGTATGCAATAGCTACACCAAGATTCCTCCATCAGACAAGGAAGTGCAAAAGAACCATAAGGATTTAAGTGACATCTTTTGTAGCATACCTAATCCAACATTAAATAAGGTTATGCATTGTACAACTGCAAAGCAAGTGTGAACATTAGTATTCAATTGATTATGGTTGAAGCAAGAATGGCTCACAAGTTTCGAACAGAGCAAGTGGAAGGCGAAGGCTGTTCTGGAGCTCTTCTGAGCAAATTCCATACACACCTCCCTCCTGGGCGACTGGGCCTCACCTGATTTTGTCCCATTATTCTCATGAACTTTAGGCTCTCTAAGGATTCTCTACCCAGAAGGGTTCGCCACTAAAGAATCTTAGGGTTATACGATATGTCAAGGTTGAAGCCGAAGCTTCTCGGTGGCGTCTGGTTGATCGTCAAGTCATGGAATCGATCCTTCAGAATGAGACGGAGTGCCTGAAGATCACCAAGGAAATACGTCTCTGCTACTTCAGCTTGATGCAACACAACTCGCTCTCACCTTAGTTTCTGGACTAACAGTCCTCACCAGCAATGTCTCTCTTGCTGGTACTATCTACGACACAACAGTGTTCAGATCCGCCACAAATACCACCGTTTCGCTCTTACTGTAAGAAAATCTGGCCATGCATAGGTCATATCTAGAGTCCTCTGTATTTTTTGGCACTGTTTCGGAGACAGATCACAACCTATTAACAGTTCCCCTCCCCACCCAATAAGCATATCTATACCTGTATGGGTTATATCTAGTGATAGGCATAGATCCAGACAATTTTCACAGAAGAGCTATTAACTTGGATTCGGTTGGACTGCACCCCGCACGTCCACAACATGAATCTAGCATTTATGCTCTTGCATGGTCTAATTTTGGCTTTGGGTTGACTCTTTCCCCCATCAAGCGCAACAACATTACCAGATCTGCCAAAGCTCCATAGATCTGGTCACCCAAAAGTCTGTTTGGATAACCTCCTCACTAGATCCAAAAGTCAGATCATGTTTGCACTCCGCAAAAGAAGGGCACATGCAACACCCATTGTAAATATTTCATGGTCCAGATCTGACTAGTCAAGGAACAAATACGATTCATCTCTTCCCAGATCCATCAGATCTAGATCTATTGGTAGCAAACCGATCACTTTCTCAAACAGATCCACCCACTACTGATCCATAACTGATTCAAATATTCATTAAATCGTTACAAGGAAGAAATATTTGCATGAGGATCAAGAAGGGGAGGCAGATCCAGGACTTAAAGTATGAAATCCAGACTCACCTAGGCATACCAACATGCATGCAAAACTTGATTTACTCAGGACAAAGTTTACAGGATAAACACACACTACATGATTATGGTATTGTCTCATATTTGACCATCATCGTCAATTTGAGATTGTGATGTGGATGCTCCGGAACCAGCTCAAAGGGCATAGGCTCTTTTAAAGATGTAGTCAAAGGGAAGGAAAAAGCCCAAAATAAACTCGCATCACCTCCAAAACTACCAGGGCCCTACATTGTGGAACAAAAATCTCAGACTCCTGCCTTAACAGTCTCAATGCATGAGGTAAATGAGTTGTATTCATATTTCTATACCAAAGTAGTTATATGTAGATTTAATGGTTTTTGGCCTAAATCTGACACTCTACACCAATGGATATTCTCTGCATGGACCCCAAATTGTCAAATTCATTTATGTTCCAAGGGGTTTTTTATTGTCAAATTCAACACATTCCAAGATAAGGAATATGTCCTTAATGAGGGACCATGGTTTTGGGGCAATGCAAGACTCTTCATGACCCCTTGGCTCCCAGGTTTTTATGCCAATACAATGGTGGTATCAAAAATGCCTATATGGATCAGGTTACACAAACTCCCACTACACTTCTGGCATCATAGAGTTTTAGAAGGTATAGGGAACTCCTTGGGTAAATTCATCAAGATTGATGTGGATAGACTTACAAGAGGCGTATTCACTTTCGCCAAAATATGCGTTGAAGTAGATCTTAGCCAAGGTCTACCAGATTGTATTATATTGATTCACAATAATATACAGTGGACACAACCAATAGATTACGAAAATATTGTTTTTAGATGTCGTAGATGTCTACAAACAGGTCACCTCCACAGTGCCTGCCCACAAACTAAAAAAGACCCGAAAAGGAATAAGAAACAACACAAAAAGCCAAAAGGTTAGCAATGCACAGGGCCCCTAGAAGAAGAAGCAAAAGAAGTAGAGACAACAAAAAATAATGCAGAAATGGATGTTCAAAACGTCCAGAACAACACACAAAAGGAAGAGATAGACCTCACCTCTGTGTGCATTCTGAGGCCCAACAACCCTTTATAGCAGCATGAACCCCATACATCAGGAATGGAAATAAGTGGCAACAAACGAACACATGGATCAGAGGGATCTGATTCTGACAAAGAATATCCAACAAATTCAAAAGAAAATCAGTCCATTGTAACATACACTCCCAACAATGGAGGTTGGTGAAAAGTGGAAAAGAAGAAAGGTAGGAAAGAATAAGCTAGTTGTAATTTTTTAGATTTTTATGTATTGTGTGAAAATAGGATTAGATAATACTACATATGCTCCTTAGCATCTACAACATGTAATTTTTCTCATTATGAATAAAATTACGTTCTTTCCATGGGAAAAAAAAACTGCAAAGCAAGTGTGGGATAAGCTACAAGAAATCCATGAAGAAATCCCAAAGGAAGATTCATCATCAAGGGAATTACCAGGTAATCCCATCCCAAACAATGTTTCAACCTCTGTTATGTCAAATGGAGTTGTTGATTCAGAAGAAGACATGTTAGAATAGATTTTTGATCTTAGAACAAAGCTTGATCTTGCTTTGAAAAAAATAGTTAATCTTAAAGATAATTTGCAGGCATATGATAACAAGGATCATATTAAATTAGTAAATGCTACTGTGGAATCTAAACAATATTGTGAAGATCTTGAAGCTAAGATTGTCTCTCTTAGAGAAGATCTTGAAAAATCAAATAACAGAAATGAAGAATTACTTCAAGCATTTGAAGAACAAGAAAATGGGTTGAAAGAAGAGATTCCCAAATTAAAGCAGCAAGTGGACGAAGGAAGAAGGGTTGAAGAAAGTATGAAGAAACAATATCTAGAAAAGGAAAAAAAATATCAAAGAATGGAGGTTGAAGTAAAAAATTAGAAGAAAAACATAAACATTTGCGATTTCAAGATAGTACTAAGATTTTGGATAATATTCTTAGTAGTCAAAGGTCTCCTGCCATCAAATCTGGTCTTGGTTTTCATGAAACTGTTGAAGGAGAATCTAGTTCACAAGCTGAGGCAAGGAATTTAAAGAGTAACAATGCAAAACCTAAAATTCTCAACAAAGAGATAAGAAGTCAACCTGATCAACAACCAAAGAAAGTGAACCTTCAAAGAAAATCCTTTACTCCTAATTATAGAAATGTTAATTGATTCTCTCCTTTGATCAATAATGTTGAATGTTATATATGTCATAATTATGGACATGTTGTAGCCAATTGCAGAAGTAGACTGTTTCAAGCTAATAACTGCCTCACAGAAAGATCATCAGCTTCCAAGTACTTTAAGGGATATTGTTTTGCTTGCAATATATTTGGTCACAAAGCCATTGATTGCAATAGAAGGAATATGAAATAGAAATATTATGATTCCTCTGCTCATATAAGATGTTATGCTTGTAACAAGTTTTGGCATGTAGCAAAAGAATGCAGGAACAAGTCTATGAATCGTCGCAGACAACATGGTAAGCAACCAGTTAAGAATATTGATGTCATAAGACCTGAAAAACATGGATCGACCAACATTTCTCATAATAAACAGAAAGAAGAAGAACATGTTAGGTGTGGTCTTTCTCTCTGCTCATTTGAAGAAGAAGATGAATGGTACATACATAGCGGATGCTCTCATCACATGGCTGGATATAAGAGTAAGATGGAGTCTCTAAAGAAAAACCAATATGTTAATCTTATTTTTGGAACTAATGTACCAATAAAAGTTCTGGGAAAGGGTAAAGCCAAAATTAATAAACATAGAGGAGCAGCTGATGCTTTATTAGCTCAAGGACTAAAGCAGAATATTCTAAGTGTAGGTCAAATGGAAGATAAAGGAAATATAATTGTGTTTACATCAACCAAGTGTAAGGTTATTGATGAAGAAACTGGAAATGTCATAGCAAGAGGGTATAGAAACCCAGACAAATTCTATGTGCTTGAAGAATGAAATTATCGCATATATGAGGATTCAAACTCGGAGTAAAAGAATATGGTGCCCATTGCAGTACATTATTCTTAAAAGAATACTTCCAACAGTGACTATGGAAGTTATGTGAATTACATGACTTCATAAGAAAAAAAGATGATTATTAGGTCCTCGAGATTAGTGATGTACAATCTCAGGGGAGCAATACATGTTTTGTATTGATGATGATTCCTATGATTGTTTTGTTATTCATATTGCTTATACTATTGACAGTGCATCTAGTGTAGTAACAATGAACAGGTACATACAATGCAGGTTCATGGGGAGTTGAAGTTATGAAGTTTCAGTTTTTACTTTCTATACACAGATCCTATGAAGACAAGTCGCGTATATACACGATTTCTATCTGAACAATCGTGTATGTTTTGCTATGATGAAGAAACAATTGGACAAACTCAGAAAAAGGCTTTGATATGCTTTACATAATTATTATTTGGTTTTCTTGGTTTGATGATTGATGGTTATAGTCTGTTGATCCTATTTAGAAGTGGTTTTCGCTTTTACAAGTTGTTGATGCCTTGATGGATAATGGATTGATGAAGATACTTTGATGTCCTTACTGATATATGAGATGATATGATTAGATCTGACAATGAACAATTGACATGGTTTCAGGGGGAGCATTTTCTATGCTTATAATAATGCATTTTTGGCATTATGTTTGCTTTAGAATTCCTTGGTACATAATGATGATTATCAATGGTGATGTTGCTTATGTCGTTGAAGTTATTGAATGATAATGCATGAGTTACTAATTATGGTTGATGCTTATCAACTGTGGGATAGAAAACTCTCTAGCAATGAGCAACAATTATTTGATGATGATGTTGTTGTCATGGATGATGCCTATGTTTCTTACACGAGCTACATGTACATGATATGATGCAAATGGTTTTGTGAAGATATGGTATTTTATTGCTATATCTGTTGGATGATACTTGGAGACATATATGCCTGGTTGATGCATGAAAATATATGTTTCCTTGATGAACATTGATTAAGGCTATTCCTACAAAAGGAAAGAGCAAGTTGACCTTAATAAGGTCAAGAGGATGAGTTGATAGCATATCTTTATGGAAAATCTTATGATGCATACTTGGTCACAAGTTGATGATATTGAAACTACATTGTCTTATATTACATATTGATGATGAGTTGTTGTTGCTACTATCTATGTTACAGATCCTACATAGTATATGATGGTTGCAGAAGACTATCTTGGCCTTGTTACCTCACTATAGAGGTATTTGGTCTTGGTTATAAATGCCATATCTGTCTCTTGATGTAAAGCTCATGTAAAGACCTACGTTATAAATCATTGTAAAATTCAATCATGTATGGACCATTGTGGTCAAGTCATGTAATCCCATATTTTTGGGAATGTAATGTAGTTTGTAACCCCACTGTGTTGGGTGGTCAGTGTAAATTTGAGTCCTTGATGATATGAAATGTCATATTTAGTTGAGTCATAGAGTCATGTACTCCATTGAAAATATTTCAGAAGTTTCAGCATGTGCTCAGGGGGAGCATGGTCAGTATCTAGCGCAGATCAACAATGCTCATGTCTCTATAAGGAAAGAGAAGCCTTCATTTAGCATTGGTTAGCCCTTTTCCCTTGATGTCAAAGGGGGAAAGTAACTTGGTGCTTGAGTTTCCATCAAGTCCAAAAGGGGAGATTGTTAGCATTATGACTAATGTGTTGTCCTTGATGGAAACCTACTTGATGAGTTTTCTTTTGATGGAAACCTACTAAATAAACATGTCAACATGATGGTAGCAGTATGAGTATTCAGGTCAGTATATATGTGACAGAAAGATTGGACCAAAGAATGCCAGTTCAGAGATAGAGGAATGATAAATATGAAGTTTGAAGAAGTATACACATGTTATATGAAGCAAAGTCATGTACATACGCAGCTATGGGGAAGCAAAGCCACGTATACGCGGATTATATGAAGAAAAGTAAAGTACATACATCAGTCTGGTGAAGAAAATTCATGTATACGCAAGTTATGTGAAGAAAATCCATGTACACAAGTGGGTATGAAGAAGAAAATGCGCATACAGTTTTTGCACGATGGTATTCTAAATACCAAGGGTCTTTACCATGGTATTGACCCATAGTATTGAGCTCAACAACAGATATTTGATCCTGTCAAAGAATACCATCACTATTAGTGTGCTTTTGACTTGTGGTATTAGATAAGGGCAAAGCTATATAAGGAGATGAAGATCAAAGTGCTGGTGTGTGCAAGTGATGAATATTTCATGAATAGTTAGATCTGAAGAAAGTGCGCATGTAATGGGCTATTAATGAGACTAAATATGCACTCGAGAATATGATGATGGATCAGGTCCAATAGATCTTAAATGACTATGTATTGAATAATTTGCTTATGGGTTGATTTTATCTCTAATGATAATGTTTTGACTTGTGATTATTATGTGTATGTCGAGATATGGGTATGTCTGAAGTTTTGTTGTGTAGTGAAGATTTGTGTCAATAATTGTAGATCTATACATGGGTTTGATAATCTGAAAGGAACGTACATACGCGAGCTTAATGCTAGTAAATTGTGTATCGATTTAGATCTGTACGTGGGTTTGATTCTTGAAAAGCATGAATACACACGAAAGTGTTTTGAGGAAACCACATATATAATTTAGGATTTTTTCTAAAAATATATCTGGATAGTCTAATTAGTCTTACTGTGTTTCTGCTCTCTATCAATGAAATCTTACTCGATGATCTAGGTTTAACCATGACGATTGAAGTTGAATTAATTTATTGAAGAGTGATGATGTTGCTAGCTATATGTGATTGAAGATTTGTGATGGTTCTATGATTATTTCATAATGATTCAGTGGTTCAAGGTTTAACTCAATGTGTGTTTCAGAATAACAGTGATTCAGTTTTAGGGCTTAGTATTTTGACATCTGTATGCAGGTATGCTTCAAGGAAGTCACATATACATGTGGGTTTGCTAAAGTAAAGTAGTGTATATATTCTGATATTTTATTGATCAGGATTTTCAGTTGATGCAGTGTTTGGGTTCAGTATTAGTATTCTAGTTATAGTGATTTAACTATTTTCTCTGTTTGAAAATAATTTGATTGATTTAGGTCTCAATTGGTTTAGTGATTGTTTGATTCAGTTGGTGCAATGATTGAATGATTTGTTGCAATGATCAGTTTCAGTTTTAATATTTGGTATTAGGCTTAAATGATAGTAGTGGGTCCAAACTGAAAATTTGATGAAAAGTGGCCTACAGATTTTATGTTTTGGTTCAGGTGGATCCAAGGTGAAAATTTATGAAATGTGGTCCACAAAAGTGTTGAGGGTTGGAGCTTTCAGTGAGGAAGGCAAAGCTTCCTTCCAGTGGTAGCTGGTACATCAGACGAGAGGGTTGAATCTCCCTTCTGGTGTGTATCGATAAACGAGATCAGGGGGTTGGAGCTCCCTTGTAGTGGGTGTTGGTAAATGAGATCAGAGGGTTGGAGGTCCCTTCCAGTGGGTGTTGGAGAACAAGATAAGGTCGTAGCCTTCTGCAGGTGGGTGCCTGCGTGTTGGTATGAGTTTGGATTAGTACAAGATTGTAAGATGGTTTCTTTATAATATAAGATGAAGACAAAGATGACAACAATGGTGGTTTTTTTCCCACATTGGATTTCCACTTAAAAATCTTGGTGTTTATGTGTTTATGTGTTTGATGTGTTGCTTATGTGTGATGGTTTATTCTGTTCTTATTGCACATGGTTACTGATTAATTAATGCATGTTCAAGTACTAATACATTGGTTTAAGTTAAACATATGATGAATTAAATGAAAACTTAGCTAATTGGATATACGCTAGTTGTCTTCATAATAATCATGTACATACACAGGTTTCTTTTAGTAGATTCATGTACAGAAAAGTAAGTAAGAAAATAAAAGTTTAAGAGGTTTTAAAATACTGGTCCCCCCCCCCCCCCCGCCCTCTCCCCCCTGAAGTTCTTGAATTCATTTGACACATATTCTCCACCATTATCACTTATGAGAGGCTTCACTTTCTTGACAGTTTCTTTCTCAACAAGTGCCTTAAATTCACAAAATTTAGAGAAAGTCTGAACTTTCTTCTACACGAAGAAAATCTAGCACTTACGTGACAAATCATCTACAAATATTACATAATACCTATGCTTGGTCATGGAGGCTATCGAGAATGATCCACATACATCTGAGTGAACTCTTTCAAGAATCGCTTGCACTTGATTTTCCTTATCATGAAAGGTGGATTTGGTGTACTTCCCTAATGTACACTCGTTGCATGTATATCTCTTCTCTAGTGTACACTTGGGAAGTCTTGTAGAAATCCGTTGCATGATATTCAAAGCTCTGTGGTGCAAGTGACCTAATCTTCTATGCCACAATTCACCGATGTCTCAGCTTTGCACCTTCTCTGCTTTTGTGCTCAAAGCAACACAGTCTTATACGTCCAATTTGTATAGGTTCTTCACTCGAACCTCAATCCGCTTCACTTGTCCTGAGGCTATGTGACAAAAGAAAGTTTTTCCTTTTCTAAATATAACATCATAGCCATGGTCCTCCAACATAGCAACTGAAACCAAATTCTTCTTTAGACCTGGAACATACATGACATCTTTTAATGTGAGAGGAGAATCATACTCCCTCTGAAAAGTAATAGTACCAATGTCGGTTGCGTTATACCTTCCATCATCTCCGATTTCAATGTGCATCTGAATGTCCTTTTCCTCCAAATCACTAAATAATTCTTTGTTGTCGGTCATATGGAATGAGGCTCCACTATCCAGATACTACACACTACCCATCACCGATGTCACCATGCAAGCAATGAGGGTGAAATCCAACAACAAAGATGCGGTTTCAAATGAAAATGACAGAGAAAACCAATGCGGGTGAACAAATAACTGCATTAAACAACGAACTCCATAGCTCATGCGAGAACCAGAGACCTGTGTTTTTGGGGCTGCTGAAGGGTCCCTTCCTCAAGTCATGGTCCGATAGGGAGGAGATGAGGCCGAGACACATGCACACAACCTGATAGTGATATTTTTCCTCTAACTAACCTGTGAACTGAAAGAAGGCATAAATGAAAGTAAACTATAGCAGATGCAACTACTGAAGTAAATGAATAGGAAAGCCATGCATGATCTACGCTATATTGATGTAATGAAAGTACAATTACTTAAGAAAAGAAATAGTGAAATTCATAAGGCTACTTAAGCAAATGAATAGAAAACCATGAAACTACTTAAGCAAATAAATAGAACAGAAATCTATGCTAGCATACATGTACAATAAAGAGGAGTTGTGGCTGCTTGGGTCGGGCCCTAACCCAAGAGCTTCAACCCTCGGAGTTAACTCAGAGCTGGCTTAAACACAACTCATTCTTATTATAGAAACCATGGATTACAAAGCAAACTATCACAAGTCTTTGCAGCTCAGAAATAAAGCAGAGTTTTTACAATAGAAGTCTGAATCCTAATGAGGTCCTAAGCCTCTACTTATACATCTGATAAAATAGTTTTTTTTCCTATTCCTTGCTCGGCTATCTTCTAGTCCTCAAAGTGATGGATGTTTTCACTCCGAGTTGATGGAGGAATATTCGAATGGAGGGTAGTAAATGAGGAGGATTTACCTCCTATAATTATTCTCCCTTGTCCCATTTGATTTTTGACCAAGGTCTTTGCCATAGTTCCTTGCTTTTGTCCTTTATGCCTGCATTTTTCCTTGCTTGTATCCTTTATTCCTGCATTATATGCTCATTAGACCACAAAGCAAAATCTCGAACTCTAACTCATATCATAAACAAAATATAATCAAAGGTATGCAATAAGTTGTGAGAATAGTTGGTTTGACTAAGCTAGGAGGTGAATTAAGGACAATTAAGGCCTATATAATTACTCAATGATGAGGCTCATCATCACCCCTTACTAAAAGTGTTGCTCATCCTCTGAGAAACTTAGTCAATGTCCATGTCCTTCATGGCTTTGGTAGCCTCTCTGACATCACATGCTTCTGCTGTGGTCTCCTCTTCTTGTTTATAGAAGCCTGATTTCCTTTCTACTTCTTCCCACCGCCTCTTTTCCTCTTCTTCTTTTCTCCCTTCTAGCATCCCTAGGAGTAGTGGTGGATTGAGTTTTAGGCCTATCCAATTGACCTTCAACCTTTGCATTGATTTCTTATACATAGGTGTCTTGTTGAGTGCCTCTCTCAACCTTTGAGGGGAGTAATATTCTCTGAACTTCAAGCTTTGTGGCATTGTGTTCCATCTCCTTTAGCAGGCATGTATATTATCATCTCTTAGAAACCTAAACATATCCTTAAAATGTGAAATTGCTTGCTCTTGGGCAGTAACCTATCTAAGTGCTAGCTGAGGATTATTTGCAATTAGATTATGGGTGCTGATTAGGTCCATGGGATTTGATTGTTCAACTATAATAAAAAGAGGTTCATTTTGCTCTTTGGCCAATATTCCTTTCATCTCTGCAGCCCTTGACTCCTCATGGTTCATCCATGATACAAAAGCCATTAATTGTAGATCTCCTGGCTCTACATTAGGATCCCAAATATTCATGTCTGTGAGGGCCATGTTGTGCAAGTAAAACTCAGCCATTTTGGCCTTATCCTCTAGTGCATTTTGATTAGAAAGCTCAATAAACTTCATGTAGTCATGAAATGGCATGGTGTCCCTTTGAGCCAGTGTTTTAATCTGAAATGGTAGCTATTGTTCTTTGAGGTAAGGAGCATAGGATTTAGCTGGAATCCTACACTGGATGGCCTCTTGCTATTATTTCTCCTCCGTTTCAATGCCTTCTTCCTCTTTTGTTTCAGCATGTTCCTCCGTATTCATTTCTTCTTCATCCATCTCATCCCATCTAGCTTTGTATCTTCTTCTTGTTTTGCCTCCTCCTCACTAACAAAAGGACTAACATCATAGATGAGGGTTTTGATGTCATCCTCTGCTGGTAAGTCTCTAAAGACTGACCATTTTATAGGGATCCTGAGGTTTTGGAGGGCATCCTCAATGAGGATCCTGATCAAACCATGGTGAGCCAACTGTTGGGAATTCCCTTCCTTTACTTTGTTGCTGGAGTCTATGAGTGATTGCATCAAGAAATAGGGTATGCTGAGTCTTTGGTGAACTGGTGTTTCTACCCCAAATCTTAATTCTTCAAGCATTCTCAAATGGTTGCCATAACAATACTGTATCTATGGACTCTTGCATTCTCTTTTGACTTATTAAAGAATTTCCTTTTTGCCACCTTTTCACTTATAAACCAACTACCTCTTAACCTTTACAACTTTTGATCAAATGATGCATATGAGTGAGTGAGTGGGATACTTACCTATGGTCTTGATGCCATGCTATAGTTGTCAAAGATTAGAGGTGTTGCTAATTGTCATTCTTCTTCCTCCTCTACTGCTTGCTGATGGTTTATTAGCTTTTGCAAGTGTCTGTGATTGAGGATTTGATGTTGTTGCTGCTATGGAGCTCCTGGATTACTACTTGGAAATGTTTGGTGTCTCTTTTAGAATTTCTTGATCATGTTGCTAGCTGGTGCTGTGAGGATGCTGTAATGAATGGACAGAGGGAGTAAGAGTGTATGTGGATGCAGGGATGATGGTAATGGATGAGGTGATTGGTTAGATCATGTCTAGTATGAATTTTGGGGACCTAACCAATCTACCATTCAGGGGATCCTGTAGAAAACACAATCTTTATCTGAATTGAAGCAATGAAGTGAAAAAAAATGGAACTGATGGAGGGATGTATGGTAAGGAGTGGAGGGGATGCATATATGTGAGACAAGGTCCCCTTTGGATCTTCTCTTTGCTCCTTGCTTGTCTTTCTCACCCACCTGCAAATAACCATTATGTTTTTTTCTTTTATTAATACATTAAAAAAAAACACCTAGGCTGTCTCAAAGAGGTTTTCACCCTAGATATCTGCCCTGGACACCTCAAGGAAGGTTTTCACCCAAGGATCTTCTTACTCTTTTTCATTTTTCTCATCCTTGGGCTGCCTCATGAGGTTTTCAACCCAAAGATGGGACTCAGGCGCCTCATGGAGGTTTTCACCTGAATCCTTATTCTTTTGTTTTTTTCCTTTTTTAGTGACCTAATGAGGGAGGAGCTGGAACTTGCTCTACCATCATCACTGTCTTATTGATACTGTCAATGAACTCTTGTTTTGATAAAGGCCTCTTGTACATTTTCAATCTGTGTCCATTAACTAGCAATGGAATGGCTTCTTCATCAATAATTTTGATTTGCACTGAACCATTGTCATGGAATCTTTCCACCACATAAGGTCCGAGCCATCTTGTCCTTAGCTTTCCCTTGAAGTCTTTATACCTTGAATCATATAACAATGCCCAATCTCCCTCTTGAAATTGCTTCTCCTTGATGTGCTTGTCATGCCAGATCTTCCTCTGAAGCTGAACTATCTCTGTATGTAGGAGGGCCTGCATTCTAAATTCATCCAAGCCATTCAAATGTAACAACCTTTCTTTCTGTGCATGATTGAGATCCAAATCTAGTTGGGTTGCCATCCTCAATGTGTTATATTCAAATTCAAGGCACAAAAAATCCTTTTTCCAATAGACCAGCTCATAGGGTGTAAATCCAGTGGTGGTATTCCATGTTGTATTATAGGCCCAGGTGGCCTCAACTAGTCTCTCTACCCAATCCTTCCTGTTGCTGCTCACTACCTTGGTTAAGATGTTCTCCAGTGCCCTGTTGGTCACCTCCACTTGCCCATTAGCTTGTGGATGATAAGGAGTGGAGGTCCTATGCTTGATTTTGTGATGGCTGAGAAGTTCTTCAATCATGTTGGAGGTAAACTGGCTGCCTTGGTCTGTGACTAGCTCTCTAGGGTACCCAAATTTGTAGAATACATTCTCCCTTAGGAACTCAACCACCTTCTCTTCTGTTGCTACCTTAATTGCCTTGGTTTCAGCCCACTTAGTCAAATAATCAGTGCACACAATGATGTGTTGTTTTTTCTTTGAAGGAGGGTTGATAGGCCCAATGAAGTCCATGCCCCACTTGTCAAATGGCTCAAAAGTCACTTGAGGTTGTAGGGGCATTTCATCTCTTGGAGTAGGCTTTCCCATCCTCTGGCACCGATCACATTGACTAATATTCGTTTTCACATCCTGATGAAGAGTAGGCCAAAAATAGCCTGCTTGCAATACTTTGAATGATGTCCTCTTTGCTGCAAAGTGACCTCCACAAGGCCCATCATGATAGGTCAGAAGGATGTCAAGGACTTCCTCTTCCCTTACATACCTTCTCAAGATTTGATCTGGGCCAAGTTTGAAAATATTGCCCCCAATCCAGGTGAAGGGGGTGCTCTTCTTGACTATCTTGCTCTTTTCTTTGGAGGGAAAGTTTGGTGGAAACTATGCTAATACCAAATAGTTTGCTATATCAACAAACCATAAGGAGAGAATTGAAATAGAAAACAAATGCTCATTTGGTAACTGGTCATCCACCATTCCTTCTTCACCTGTAGACAGATTCATCCTAGATAGAAAGTTTGCAACAACATTTTCCTTACCAGGCTTATCAACAATAGTTAGATCAAACTGCTGTAATAAAAGCAACCATCTTATAATTCTAGCATTTACATCTGGTTTGTTCATTAAATATTTGATTGCAGCATGATCAGTATGCACAAATGTTTGATAGCCTGTAATGTAATGTCTAAATTTATTTAATGAATACACAACAGCGAGGAGTTCCTTTTCGGCCACAGCCTAGTTTAGCTCAACCTTTGACAGGTTCTTACTGGTAAAATAGATGGCATAGGGCAATTTCTCCTCTTCCTGACCTAAGGCTACTCCTATGGCTTTGCGTGAGGCATCAACATGAATATGAAAAGGGAGGGCCCAATTTGGGCCTCTAAGGATTGGTGCAGTGGTTAACTTACCCTTTAGAATGTTTAAGGCCTATTGGCAGCTCTTTGACCATATAAACTTAGAATCTTTGGCCAACAACCCAAACAAAGGAGAGGCCAACTTGCTGAAGTCCTTTATGAACCTTCGGTAGTATCCAGCTAACCCTTAGAAACTCCTGACATCTCTCTGCTTTTGTGAGGTGGGACCCTTTGGATGATTGCTATTTTGTTTGGGTCCACCTGCAGTGCTTGTTGCGATATTGAATGACATAGCACAATCCCTTCAGTCATTAAGAATTCACATTTTTCTAGACTGAGAGACAGGTTCATTTCAATGCATTTGTGCAATACTTTGCCTAGGTTAGTCAGGGCTTCTTGAAAATCACATCCATAAGGTGTAAAGTCATCCATATAGATTTCCACAGCATCATGTACTAATTCAGCAAAAATACTCAAGACTGCTCTTTGGAAAGTGGCAGGAGCATTGCATAGGCCAAAAGGAAGGACCCTATAGGCAAAAGTACCCCAAGGACAAGTGAATGTGGTCTTATCCTGGTCTTCTGGGCAGATTTGGATTTGGTTGTACCCACTGAATCCATCTAGGAAGGAAAAAAACTTCTTCCCTGCTAGGCCATCTAGCACTTGGTCAATGAAGGGTAGGGGAAAATGATCCTTCTTTGTGGATTTGCTCAAATCCCTATAATCAACACAAATCCTCCACTTACCATTTTTCTTGGGAACTAACACTAAAGGATAGACCCACTCACTGTCTGAGATAGGGTAAATGAATCCTGCATCTAGCAGTTTTTGCAGTTCTTCTTTGACTATGTCTTTAAGAGCTGGATTCATCCTCCTTTGTGGTTGCCTGACTAACTTGCAACCTTCTTTGATGTATATGTGGTGAGTACACACTAAGGGGTATACTCCCTTCATTTCCTTATAACTCCAAGTGAAGGCTTCTAGGTGTTCTCTCAACATGTTGCATATCTTTTCCTCTTCTAAAGCAGAAAGATATGGGTTAATGTTCAAAATTTTCTCTGGGCCAAATTCTATGGTTTTGACACGGAGTGGGTTGGAATTGGCCAAGCATAAGTCAATTGGATGATTGTTCTAGATTTCCCTTACTTCTTCTTCTAATGGTAATCAACTAGGAGTTAAACTTTGGAGCAAGTGTTAATTAAGTCATCCTCAACTTGCTGTCCTCCTCCTATGGTTGCTTCCAAAACATAAAGTTGGGCATAATAAACCTCATCTTCTTCCTCCTCCTCCAACCATAAAGGTAAATCATGCTCTAGAGAAGGTTGAGCAGGAGGGTATAGGACTAATTGTTTGGACATATGCCCATTCTTGATGGTCATATTCCCAGCTTTGCAGAAGACGTAAGCATCAGCTGTGGCCAACCATGGCCTCCCAAGGATGAGAGGGTAACCAGTAAGCTTAGCCTTAGGCTGGAGAACTAGGAAATCTGCAGGGTACTCCTAGGAGTCAATGGAGACCATCACATCCTCCACAATTCCTTTGGGGGTGACTGTGGAACGGTCTGCAAGTTGTAGAACTGTTATGGTCTTCCTCAATGACCCTTGGAGGTTGAGCTTGAGCATGGTGTCCTTAGTCATCACATTAATGGTAGCCCCAAGATCAATCAGAGTGTGTGGGACAATGGTGCCATTGATGTGCACATCTACTACAGGGCTTCCAGGGTCCAAATATTTTGGACATATTACTTGCCCCAGCATTAAGTCAGACAAATGCCCAATGACATTAATGGTAGGGGCATCCCTTTTTCTTCTTCCTAGATGCTTGAAGCACTTCTCCTTAATCAACTTATTGTAAATGGGAACATCTTTGATTGCATGGAGAAGGGGGATGTTTACACATATATTTTTCAATTCTCCCAGAAGTTTAGTTTCTTCTAGGGTAGGCTGGAGGGGTTGGGTTAATCTCTCAAGAAAGGGTGGATTTAATTTAAGGTTGCTTTCCTCTCTTTCTTCCTCAGCCTCCCTATGTGGAGAGGGAGGTTTGTTGTCTAGGAGAATTCTCCCAGATCTTAGGTTGATCCCCTGGATTTCTACAACATAAGCTGGGTATGATGTCTCTCCACTGTATGCTTCTTGAGCCTCCCTATTGTTTGGGTTCAGATTTGGCTGGGCATGCACCTGGGGTTGCTTGGGTGGAGCAGAGTGTGGGAGTTGTGGATGGGTAGGTGGTGGAGGCAATAGGGCTGGAACATTGTTGAATTGGGGCCTCCACCCCTGCGGTGGGGTATTCCATTGATGTTGTGGCTGAACACAAGGTTGAAATGACTGGCTGGCTAGCTGGGATTGATACTGAGATGCATAGGACCAAGGATAGGGTGTAGACTAGGAAGGATGAGCAGGGGGTCCCCAAGAAGGTATAGCTGTGGTTTGGTTGGGGTTGTAATATGCATGGGATGACCCTTGCATACCTTGCTGGTATGGTTTAGGCCCAGGAGGTCTCCTTTGGTTGATGTAGCAAAGATTCTTAGTGAGCCCTTCCCCTCCTTGATATACAGCTTTGAGTCCAGGTAAAGAATGGCACTTGTCTATGGAGTGGTTTTCTTCACAGACTGAGCAAATCTTAATACAATTCAATGGACATTCGTTCCTGGGATGCCTCCTGGTGCATCTAGGACAAAATATGGCCAAGGCTCTCTCTACTTCCTCTTGCTTCCTTTTGATGTTCATGGTGTCCAATTGTAAGGCAAGAGTTTGCATCATATCACTTTTGAAATCTTCCAACATATTTCCAATTTCAACCTTGATGGATAAGTTGGAGGATGATGTACTAGCCATAGGTTGACTACCCCTAGCCTTTTTCCTGGCTGACCTGCAATGGTTTCTAAGAAAATCTTGATTTCCTCATAGGGTAATTGGTAGACATATCATCCTTCTATCATATGTAAGGTACCCAAAATATCCTCCCTTACTCCTCTAAGCAGGACCAACTTTAGTGACTCAGGGTCAAGTGTGCACCTGTCCCTTTTGTAACTGAGCTGGAATCTTTCTTCATAGTCTTCTAAGGATTCATCCTGGCCTATAGTCATCCTGAAAATCTATTCTTTAGTATCCTTTGACCTACATTAGTCCCTATATTTGTTGTTAAAAGTCGGTTGCATCTGAGCTCAAGTTGTGATGCTATCTCCAGGTAAACCCATGAACCAGCGCAATGCTGCAACCTTGAGGGTAGATGGAAACAGTTTCAACTTTTTCTCATCATCTCTATAGTCATAGGTTTGGTATATAACAACAAACTCAAATAGGAAAGTGTCAGGGTCCTCTGTGGTCAGGCCATGGAAATTAGGTAGAGTAGAGGGGTTTATATTCTTCATCTTAGTGTCCCCATTGGTCTCCCTGATGGGGAAGGCACCCTCAATTCTCTCTCTATTTCCTCTATCATTTTGGCTTTCAACCATTGGTTCAGTAGGAATGGGTTCTTCCTCTTCTTCTTCCCCTGTAGGTTCCTCAAATAGGTAAGGTTGCTCACCTAAAGGGTCTTCCAATTCACTGTCACTGAAGAAGAGAGAAGGTTGACTATTGGATGTAGTGGGGGTATTTGACAATAATTTCCCTAAATTGTCCCTATTCCTACGAGGCATGAAAGGACATGTTTTTGGGTTGGTTTTTATGAGATTTTATTTAAAGCTAGAAAGTAATTTGCAGAAATGAAATTGTTGATTGAAGGAAAACCACTAATAAAAAGACTACTTGCTGAATTGAAAGGAAAGCAGATAACGACAACTGAAAGAAAGGAAGAAACTAGATTACTTTTGCATAAATAAACTAATGGAATAAAGTTGAAGACTAGAAGTAGAAGAAAAGAAAGTTGGAGACTAGAAAATAGAAGAAAGCAGTAATTACTTCTACTTAGACACCTCCCCAACAACGGCGCCAAAAAGTGATGAGCCTAGGTATTGCAACAATAATGCTGCAACTCCCAGGGCTACCAGCTTTACTTATCAACCCGAGGTTCATACAAAATTGGAGGTGATAGTGCTGTATGCACAAGTAAAAGTGAAGATATTTCTTGTTTTCACTGCTCATCTGGCAACAAACCCCAGGGTTTCCAAGCCAGACTTCTATAGAGTCAGAAGAAGCTTAATTCTTTAATGGAAGGAGAGCAAACCTATTCTAAGAGAGAAATACTCTACTGCAGTAATGAAGAAAACAACATGAAATGCTTAAACCATACCATAACCTAACTAACCAATCAAATAGCTATGCTAAGAAGAATTGCTAAATTAACACTAGTCTAATGCTAATTATCTAAGTTGCAGAAGTAAAGAGCATCAAAACTAGACTAAGGTGTAAGAAAAGAACTAAACTAACTCGGCTTTCAAGTGGAAGAGAAGTTAGAGGACGAAATTAGTGAAAGGAGAACATGAAGGAGAAACAATGCATAAGAACCGTTGGATCAGTCAGGTGAAAGGAAAATGAACAGCGGTGATTGGATCACAGGAGGTTACGTAGATAGATGGGCGAACAGGGTTCACTAATAGGATGAATGTTGGAGATCTTATCGCGAACGCTTAAGTGAATGGATGGACGAATAGGGGAACAAAGCAGATGAATGACGAAGATCGTGTTGCGAGGGATTAGGTGAGTGGATGGACGAACGAGGTTAACAGGAGATGAATGGCCGAGATCTAATCGCGCAGGTGAAGTCAAGAGATGGACGAACGAGGTTAACAAGAGTGATGAACAACTGAGATCTTATTGCGCAGGTGAAGTCAAGAGATGGACAACAGAGATCATATCACGAGGAAAAGAAACATGTGGAAATGAGGGAGCGGGTTTCTAAGGCAGTAAGTAGTTTCTTGTTCGCCCTTCAGGCTATAAGCAGTATTTCGAAATTTCACGCAATGAGCCTTACTGTGCGACATGTAGCATGAGAAAACCACTTTTCTCGTGTGCTCTCAACCGGATAACGTTCATGCACTAATCCACGTGAGATTGTGCGATGGACGTTAGATCAGGCGGGGCTGATCAACGGTGGAGATCGGCCAAGCTAGTTGGTGATCAGGTGAAGCGACAATCGTCGGATCAGACAAGGCAGATTGACGGTGGGGACTTAAAGTGCATAAAGTGATTGAGTGATGCGCTAGCCGTCGGATCAAGGGATAAATCGACAATGGAGATTAAAGCTCATAAAGTGAGCGGAAGACTCCACGCAAGGCAGCAGTTGGAGAAAATAGTGAATCAGATGGTAATTGTGAAGGTTTGTTGGTGATCAGACAACGAGGAAGCGATGCATGAGGGAAGTGCTAGAGGTGGTTTCAAATGAAAATGACAGAGAAAACTAGTGCGGGTGAACAAATAACTGCATTAAACATCGAACTCCATAGCTCATGCAAGAACCAGAGACCTGTGTTTTTGGGGCTGAAGGGTCGCTTCCTCAAGTCATGGTCCCAGAGGGAGGGGATGAGGCCGAGACACCTACGCACAACCTGATAGTGATATGTTTCCTCTAACTAACCTGTGAGCTGAAAGAAGGCATAAATGAAAGTAAACTACAAAAAATGCAGCTGCTGAAGCAGATGAACAGGAAAACCATGCATGATCTACTCTATATTGTTGTAATGAAAGTGAAACTACTTAAGCAAAGAAACAATGAAAACCATAAGGCTACTTAAGCAAATGAACAGAAAACCATGAAACTATTTAAGCAAATAAATAGAACAGAACTCTGTGCTAGCATACATCTATAGTAAAGAGGAGCTGTGGCTGCTTGGGTCGGGCCCTAACCCAAGAGCTTTAGCCCTCGGAGTTAACTCAAAGCTCGCCTAAACATAACTCATTCTTATTATAAAAACCATGGATTACAGAGCAATTTGTCACAAGCCTTTGCAGCTCAGAAATAAAGCAGAGTTTTTACAATAGAAGTCTGAATTCTAATGAGGTCCTAAGCCTTTATACTTATACATTTGATAAACTGGTTTCTATGATTTTCCTTGCTTGGCTGTCTTCTAGTCCTAAAAGTGATGGCTGTTTGCACTCCGAGCTAATGGAGGAACATTCGAATGGAGGGGTAGTAAATGAGGAAGATTTACCTCCTATAATTACTCTCCCTTGTCCCATTGGAGTTTTGACCAAGGTCTTTGCCATAGTTCCTTGATTTTGTCCTTTATGCCTACATTTTTCCTTACTTGTATCCTTTATTCCTGCATTATATGCTCATTAGACCACAAAGCAAAATATCCAACTCTAACTCATCTCATAAACAAAATATAATCAAAAGTATGCAATAAGTTGTGAGAATAGTTGGTTTGACTAAGCTAGGAGGTGAATTAAGGACAATTAAGGCCCATATAATTACTCAATGATGAGGCTCATCACAACCACTCCCCCAAATCCAATCCCCATTCCCATTCCCAATCCTATCAATGACATATTTTCATCTATGTGACTTAAGCATCCCACTCTTACATTACCACTCTTACTAGTATTATCACCTTGCCTTACTTGTCTTTTATTTTCATTACATGAATCTAAATGACAACCCCATAAGCACCTATTGTTTTGAAATGAAGTTACATTGCAAGTAGGGAATTGCATCCCAGTTGGGATTTTCCCACATAGGATGTTTGATGAAACATCTAGAACACTCAGCTCATGTAATTTAGAAAGCCCCTCAAAAATTGGTCCACTCAAATTATTATGGGCCAAATCAAATTGCTCCAAAGTATATATTTAACTAAGAGTTGCAAGAATTCTCCCTTCCAGTTGATTCCAAGATAAATTCAACAACCCCATATGGTTCTTACTACCTATGCTTGTGGGGATTTTCCCAGTAAGATTATTGTGGGAAAAGTCAAATATAGTATTTGTAGGAAAAATATATGAAAATATATACTCATATGACATATATGTTGTGACTATGAAGCCTTTACTCTTCATCCATTTCACTTGCAATATTCCATTATTTCCAAAGTAGGAATATTTAGTGTGTGCGACCACTTTGAGACAACCTTGTGTTAAGAAAAAATATGGTCTTATGTAATCTTTTCAGATTAATTTGACGTCCTTTTTGTAAATTAACATTTTGTTTATGGCAAATTTTAACTACATTGAAAACCTGTTAGTTTGTCAATTTGCAAGAAATACTTAAAAGTAGTTCTTTCTTAAGTATCTTTTTTATCTTTGGGTGGATTATGGTATTGATAAACTTTGAAGCCAAAGACACATTTTATTTTGCAATTATTGGCATCAAAAGATATCCATGTTGCACAAGTTTTTTGAATGCAAAATTTCATCATTGCACCTTTCAAACTATATCTACTTGCTTCAACCAACAACTTTCATCAATGCCACTCTTCATTGTGTTACCACCTTACGACGTTCCCTTTACAATATGACGTGCAATTTTTAGTAATAATTAATAAGTATTTTGATGTTTATTATAGATTCATGTCGATAGACATTTACCATCTATTTATTTTAGATTGCTAAGGGTGTTAGCATGGAGCTGGGTTGCACTTTTTAGCAAGGGAGGGCATGTTTAGGTGAAAAAAAGATCGATTGAGCATATTAATCACTTGATCATGCCCCGTGAGCACTAAAAAAATTGCTCGATCAAGGGTTTAAAACTAACACTTAATCGAGAAATAGGGATTGATCGAGCTCTAACACTCAATCGAGATTTATGGCTTGATCAAGCGTTAAAGCTTGATCGAGCTCCTATTTTCTATTAAATCGCGCACTCGTGGTCAACGCAGATCATTTGTGCAAAAACCGCAGACATACAGGATCTCAATCAAGTAATTGCGTGATGGAGCAACCCAACGAACCTCACCAAAAACCCCGCCAACGTCCCAGAGGCTCAAGTGAAGGTAGGTTTCCTATCCTTCTTGTCTTTTTTATTTAATTTTTCTTGCAAAATTAAATAAATTAATTTGAAAAAAAAAACCACCAAAACACCTTTCAAAACAACAAAAAAACAACTTAGAAAACCATAAAAGCAAACTAGAAAAACAAAAAAAAAAAAAAACCTAGAAAACCACAAAAAACAACTTAGAAGACCACAAAACCAACCTAGTAAACAAGAAAACCTAAAAAACCACAAAAAATAACTTAGGAAACCACAAAACCAACCTAGAAAATGCTTCAAAAGTGCTGAAAGAACTATAATTTAGGTTTTAATTGTTTTTCTTATTAGCAATGGTAGCATGTTTATTATGCATATTTTCTGATTTTAAATGGTAAAACATTAATTTTTGAATTATTTTAGGTTTTAAAGTTTTTCGTTAGGAATTTATTGAACTAAATTTTCAAAAAACAATTATTTTTTTGTTATTTAAATTTCATTTAAAATGTTTAACAAATTTGACCAAAAATATACCCCAAAAAATTCCAAATTAGAAAATAACCAATAAATAAATAAATTAGAAGGTTGAGATTAACATGATGAATATAGTTGGAAGAATGGTATAACCTTGATCAGGAGAAACTCTTAGAAGTGCCAGCTTGGGTCCGACTATTTTCCCTTCCGGCCAGCTTTTGGGATCCAAATATTTTAGAATGGATTGGAAACTCCATTGGAAACCTTTTCAAGGTCACATATTCCACGCGGAGGGGAAGGTATACCCCTAATGCCTAGATTTGTTTCTACATGAATATAACAGAGCCACTACCTAAATTCATAGAGCTCGAATACCATGATGAGGTGTGGCAACAACCCCTATACTAGGAGCATATACCTTTTAAATGTCGTAGATGCCACAAGTACAAGCACTTGTTTCGTGAATGCCCTCTGAACCAGTTCAAACCTTAAGAAGCCCCCAATGCAAATGGCCAGACCAAAGAAAAAGAAGACGCAGAGGGTTTCCAAGAAGTTCAAAGAAAGAAATGAAACCAGAGGAACCAAGAAAATCCCTACCAGTCTCCAAGCGGTAAAGGCCTACGAAACCATAATTGATATGACATCCTTCAGGAGGAAGAGGAGGGTGTGGAAATCCTTAATGCAAATACGAGCCTGGAAAATGACCCAACCCCTTAGAAGGATGGGAACACAACTAAAAGAAAAGCGGAAGAGGAACCTCAGGAAAGAGAAGTCACCATGCAAACAGTGGATCAAGCCAACATGGAGATCAATAACTAGAAGGAGGATCTTAGCACAAAAGAACAAGTAATGAAAATATTATTGAATGAATGGCAGTATCTAGATGAGTGATTCATTTCGGAGGATCAAAAGCAGCTCTAGAAAGATACATTTCAACAATTAAAATCCAAGTAGGGAATGACACCTATTGACCAACTGTTGCATCTAGGATCCCAAGTAAGCCAGGTTCAAGAATAAGGACCGCAAGGGAAAGGAGTGAAGAAGCAAGGAAGGAAAAACCTGAGTGAATCCATCCAAATGGTAGGAGAAACTTTGGTAAACTCTGGAAGGGTGGTGTCATTGTTAGTGGTATTCCACCAACTTAACATACCCTTGAAATGATAATTACATCCTGGAATGTAAGAGGCCTCAACAACAGGGGTAAACAAAGGTATTTGAAGGATAGGCTTAGAAGAGATAAGCTGAGTATTATGGTGATCCAAGAAACCAAGATTACTGAATTAAAACTTAAGGAAATCTTGAAGAGCTACAAACCCCATTATGAAGTAGTGGCTCAGGATGTTAGAGGCAGTGCTGGAGGCCTGGCTATCCTATGGAAACCTGCTAAAATAATATTTGAGGACTAGGTTAGCCTCCCAAGAATACTCTCAGGAAAATTTCGCCATATTGGCTCCAGAGATTGGGTCCTCTTGACAGGAGTTTATGGGCCTCACATTCTAGGAGAAAAAGGGGTTTTCCTCCAGAACCTCACAAAATTATGACAAGTGTATCTAGAAGATCTCTAGATAGTAGGGGGAGATTTCAACATGATATCATCGCTAGAAGAAAAGAAGGGAGGGATCCATCGAACAGAGGCATACATGGAAGCATTTGGGGATCTCATTATGGACCCGCACCTTGTGGATTTGCAAATGAATAATGGAGGCTACACTTGGAACAACATATGAGGAGGAGTCCATCAAATCACATCCCGATTGGATTGGTTTTTAATCTCAGAGCAAGTAATCAGCAGGGATATCTTCTTTGAGGCCTCGATCCTCTCTTGCATGTGATTTGATCACCATCCAATACACCTAGAGATGGATTTACAAATAGGACATAAGAACCACCCATTCAGATTCAAATCCTCCTAGTTAAGGAACCCCAACTTAGTGAAAAAAATAGAAGGATGGTGGAACAACATTGAAGAGAAAGGAAGGAACCACATGCATACCTTTCAACTGAAGTTAAAGGAGATCAAACATAAGATAAATAAATGGAACCAGGAAAAGTTCAGCCATATCATGAAATACCAACACCGACTAACTAATAAAATCCAAGATCTCCAACAGCAGATCATCCAGCACGACAGATCTGACAATATTGTGGAAGAGGAAGGATGATTAATCAATCAGTTAGAAGAATGAAGAAAGCAAGAATATATACTATGGAATCAGAAATCAAGGGTCAGATGGCTGCATGACGGAGAACTAAATACCTGGTTCTTCCACAAAGCTACGATTCAACATCGGCAATAGAACTAGATCTACTCTTTAAAAGATGAAGCAAAGAATCGAGTGGTCCAACATGAGGAAATGGAAAATATTCTTGTGAATCATTTCAAATCCCTCCTATCAAAGTTGTCCCAAGATCATTCAGAGGCTATACAAAGGATTACAAGGAACATTCCTCATCTTATTTTAAGGGATGAGAACCTAGCCCTCATGAGAGCAGTAATGTTGGAAGAAGTTGAGGAGGTGGTCAAAGGAATGGTGAAAAATAAGGCCCCAGGACCATATGGTTTTATGACGAAATTTTTCCAGGCTACATGGATATTTATAGGGCATGATATCCTAGAGGTGGTGGAAGAATCACGTCGTAACCAAAAGGTATGTCCTAGCCTAAATGCCACATTCATTGCTTTAATTCCTAAATCTTCTAAATATGAAGATCCTCAGGGTTTTAGACCCATTTCTCTCTGCAATGTCATCTACAAGATCATAGCCATGGTTATTGTCAAATGCCTCAAGCCATTGATTCCTAACCTTATATCTCCGGAACAAACTGGTTTTGTGGAAGGGCAACAGATCCTAGACGGATTTGTCACCTCTCAGGAGATTGTGCACTCCCTAAAGCATCACAAACTCCTTGGCATGAAGTTGGACCTCTCTAAAGCCTATGACCGATTAAATTGGAATACCTCAACAATGTTCTCAAGTCCTTCGGGTTCGATCAGAGATGGATTAATTGGATCTATGTTATGGTATCTTCCCGTAACATAGTTACCGATCAAATGAGAAAGTGAACTGGTACCTGTTTTTTGAGATAGCAAAAAATCGCCCGATTTTGAAAAGTGGTGATGCTAGAATACATTTTTTTTTAGCATATTTTTGGCACTTTAAATTTTCTTATGTATCAAGTATGAACATTTTTTTTTTGATGTTAGTGATTTTCATCCTAATTTTCAAAAGTGTTGATGCAACATCAACACATTTTTTTAAATGTTATTGATTTTCATGCTGATTTTGAAAAGTGTTGATGCAACATCAACACAATTTTTTATAGGGCTTATTTTTGACATTTTAATTTTTTTTTATGTATCAAGTGTGAATTTTTTTTTTTTGGTTAGTGATTTTCATCTTGATTTTGAAAAGTGTTGATGAGCATCAACCCTTTTTGTTTAGAGGGCTTAGTTTCTACACTTTAAATTTTCTAATGAATTAAGTGTAGATAGTTTTTTTTTTAAATGTTGGTGATTTTCGTGTTAGTAATAAAACATAAAAAATAATAATAAAAACATGACAAAAAAAATCAAATACAAAAAATATATATATAAAAAGAAAAAAGAAAAAACCTATAAAAATGTAAAAAAAAAAAACATAAAACATAAAGCATGACAAAAATAAAAATAATAAAAACATGTTAGTAATAAAACATAAAAATATATAAAAAAAAACATAACAAAAATAAAAATAAAAATAAAAACATGACAAAAAAATAAAACATAAAACATGTTAGTAATAAAATATAAAAATATAAATATAAAAAACACGACAAAAACAAATCAAATACAAAAAATATATAAAAAATGAGGAAAAAAAAAAAAAAAAAACCTATAAAAGTGTAAAAAAAATCAAAATTAACACGTAAAAACAAAAAAATTGAATAAAAACTTAATGAAAAAAAAAAAAAAAAAAAATATATATATATATATATATATATATATATATATATAAACAATTCTTTTTTCAAAAAAATATATGATTTAAAGAAAAACAAATTGATCCACGCAAAAAAAATCTAAAACATTTTTTTTTTAAGTTAAAAAAAAATAATTAAAAAGAAAAACTCATTACAAAAAAAACTTAAAATAACTACCAAATAAAATTAAAATAAATAAAAAATATTTAAATTAAATAATTTAAATAAACAAAATAAAAAATAAAAAATAAAATAAAATAAAAATTTAAAATTTATTTATTTATTTTTATCTATTTCTTTTTTAAATTATATATATATATATATATATATCAAAACAATTAGAAAATAAAAACAATTAAAATAAAAATTTAAAAAAAAAAAAAAAACAATCACAATAAAAAAAAACAGTTAAAAAATAAATAAAAAATAAAACCAATTAAAAAAACACAATTTAAAAAAATAAAAACAATTAAAAAAAAACAATTTAAAAAATAAGCAATTAAATTAAAAAAAATAAAAAAAATACATTTAAAAAAATTGGGTTCCCCACCCTCACCCCCTTCCTCCTCCCTCCACTTGCCTCTCTCCTCCCTACTCGGCCCCCATCCCACTCACCATCCTCACTTGCCTCTCCCTCCCTTCGCTTCCTTCTCCTCTCACCCACCCAGCCAGCACCCCATCCCCTTACACCCTTCCCCCTTTACCCCTCTCCCCTCCCCGCCCGGGCCCCCAGCCTGCGGCCTCTTGGCTGCTGGCTAGGGGCTTAGGGTGGGGAGGGGAGGGGGGTAAGGGGAGGAGGGTGAGGGTGGGAGGTGCGGTGAGCGCCGGGTGAGGTAGGGGACAAGGGAGTGAAGGGAGGGGGTCGTTGTTGTAATTGGTAATTGTTTTTTTTATTAATTGTTTTTAATTGTTTTTTTTTTTTAAAACTGTTTTTTTAATTGTTTTTTTTTTTTTAATGGTTTTATTATTTATTTATTTTTAATTTTTAAATTTATTTATTTTTTTAAATTTTAATTTAAGTTTTTTTTGTTTTTTTGAATTTTTTTTATAAGTTTAATTTTTTTTAATTTTAAGTTTTAACTTTAAATATTTTTTATTTTAAGTTTTAATTTATTTATTTATTTGTTTTAAATAAAATTATATATATATATATATATATATATATATATATATATATATATTCTTTTTTTTAATTAAATATTAGATATCATTTTTGGGATTCAACTGTGTTAAATAAGTCATTCATCTATGACCATTTCCATGACAGGTAGTCGTAACTGACTAATTTCTCATGATTTTTGAATAGTCCACTTACCACTCATTGCATCGGATGATGCTCACAGGGGTGAAGAAGTGGGATTGAAACTAGTAAAATGAATCACATAGCGTCAATCATCACTTCCGAGGCTTGCACCCAATAACTAGGACTTCCTGGGAGGTCATCCATCCCAGATCACCTCTGGCTCAAGCGTGTTTAACTGTGGAGTTTTCCCCACAATCAACCCCACTTAGCTTACTACCCCATTTGAAAAACCTTAGCAAGTATTGTGTCTCGTGAACCATTCAAGTAGAGTTTCCTTCACTCTTTTTGAATTAAGTATTGGGGGTTTTCGCAGTGCATTATCTTAGATATCATTTTTTGGGATTCAACTGCGTTAAATAAGTCATTCATCTATGACCATATCCATGAGCATCACCTGATGCAATGAGTGCTAAGTGGACTATTCAAAAATCATGAGAAATTAGTCAGTTACTGCAATGAGTGCTAAGTGGACTATTCAAAAATCATGAGAAATTAGTCAGTTATTGCAATGAGTGCTAAGTGGACTATTCAAAAATCATGAGAGTCACAACTACCTCTCATGGAAATGGTCATAGATGAATGACTTATTTAACACAGTTGAATCCCAAAAATTATATCTAATATAATGCACGGCGAAAACCCCCAATACTTAATATATATATATATATATATATTTTAACTTTAATATATATTTTTTAAATTGTTTTGATTTTTTTTTTTGATAATTAGTTAACATTTTTTTAAATGATGTTTTTATTTATTTTTTTAACTTAAAAATTTGTCTTTTTTTAATTTTAATTTATATTTTCTTTCATATATATATATATATATATATATATATATATAGTTTATCTTTTATATTTTATTTATTTATTTATTTTTATTTTTTTAAATTTAAATTTTTCATTTTTACAAGTTAATTTTGACTTTTTTTTTACATTTTTATGGTTTTTTTTAATATATTTAATGAAATTTAATTTATTTTTTGTCATGAATTGTCCCCTTGTAACCCCTCACTAGTTGGGCTTCAGGGCTGCGGGGGAATTTTTTTTTTTTTTTTCCTAGTTTTTACTCTTTTTTTTTTAATGTTGTATTTAATTTTTGTAATTTTTTTTTTAAATTTTATTCTTTTATTCTTTTTAAATTTTACATGGCATGGTTAATTTTTTTTTTTTTTACATTTTATAGTTTTTTTTTAATGTAATTATTATATATTTATTATATTTGATTTTTTTTAATATTTGATTTTTTATTTTCTTTTGATTTTTTGTGGTTTTTTTATTGTTTTTTTTTCAATATTTGAATTTTTGTTTTCATATATATATATATATATATAGACACACACACACACACACATATATATATATATATAGATATATATTGTAGGGTATGTGTCGATGCTTGTCTAGCAACCTGATTCCATTATGTGCAATTTGATAGTTGATTTTAAATTTTTCGTTATAATGAATCGAGTCTGCCCCACAATGTGTTAATTTCATGGTTGGTCTTTAAGTTTTCATTACAATGGGTTGAGCTCACCTACACTGCATGTCAATTTGATAGTTGATTTTTAATTTTTTTCGCAATGTATCAAGTTGTCTTAGGCTAAGATTTCAAAATCGTTATACATTTAGCATTTAAAAAAAATTACTCTTGGTATAATAACTCTTTCATTCAGGTGTTTATTTTTAAAGTTTTTTTAGTCATAATTTTTTTCCATAATGTCATGCTTAAAATATTTTGAAAATTTAAGATTGTTTTGTAGTCATAATCTTTGGTTTTAATTCCATTGTTGAAAAATTGTCAAGATTTTTAATGTTTTTCTAAGTCGTGATATTTTATCTTTAATGTTATGGCTGAAAACAATTATAAATATTTTTTCTTAGCACCATGCTTGAAAATTGTTGGAATTTTAAGTTTTTTCAAAGAAGTGATATTTTATATTTAATGTCATGCTTAAAAATCGTTGGAATTTTAAGGGTTTCAAAGACGTGATATTTTATCGTTAATGTCATGCTTGAAATCATTGGAAATTTAAAGTTTTTCAGAGTCCTGGTATTTTGTTTTTAATGTCATTACTAAAAAATGTTGAAAATGTACCCTAAAAAAAAACGTTATTCTGACATCAACACTTTTCGATTTCAAGGTGTTTGTTGCACCAAACAAAATGACTTTTATTGTTTTTTACTGTTATTTTAAAAAAAAATATTAAAAATTTACTAAAAAAAAAAGGACCTACTTTATTCTGGCATCAACACTTTTTGATTTCAAGGTGTTTTTTCATTTTTTTGGGGATTTTTGGGCTCGAGTACCCGTTTAGCATCAACACTTTTCGATTTCAAGGTGTTTTTTCATTTTTTTTGGATTTTTGGGCTCGAGTACCCATTTTGAGGTAATAGTTCCCGTTTGATTGGTAACTATGTTCCATGTGTACTCCATTCTTGAAGGATATCCATAAAGATGATGGGAAATAAGAAGATTGCTCGAAGAAGGGATTCAAAAAATTGTGACAGTGATATATCATATGTAGTGACAGTTATAAATGTCAACAAATATTCAATTTTGGGAGCACCCTGCTTTCTATTAATAAAAAATGAAGAAGAAGATAACAAAGAATTATTAGGTATGGGATTTTGTTCTAACTGCAGATCATTTTCTTGACTATGCAATAATGATAGTGATGATGATAGTGAAACAACTGAACTTGCACTCATGGGTAAAAGTAAAAGTAAGAACTCTAAAGAGAAAACAAATTCAAAATTGATGCCTCTAGAAGCAGAAGATCAACGACTCTAAAAAAAAATGGAAAATGCAGATGTGCCTATGCTAAGCAAAGATAGTTATCAACAATGGAAAGAAAATATGAAGTCTAATCTAATGAACCTTGATGTTTGGTATCTAGTATGCAATGGCTACACCAAGATTCCTCCATCAGACAAGGAAGTGCAAAAGAACCATAAGGCTTTAAGTGACATCTTTTGTAGCATACCTAACCCAACATTAAATAAGGTTATGCATTGTACAACTGCAAAGCAAGTGTGAACATTAGTATTCAATTGATTATGGATGAAGCAAGAATGGCTCACAAGTTTCGAACAGAGCAAGTGGAAGGCGAAGGCTGTTCTGGAGCTCTTCTGAGCAAATTCCATACACACCTCCCTCTTGGGCGACTGGGCCTCACCTGATTTTGTCCCATTATTCTCATGAACTTTAGGCTTTCTGAGGATTCTCTACCCGGAAGGGTTCGCCACTAAAAAATCTTAGGGTTATACGATACGTCAAGGTTGAAGCCGAAGCTTCTCGGTGGCGTCTGGTTGATCATCAAGTCATGGAATCGATCCTTCAGAATGAGGCAAAGTGCCTAAAGATCACCGAGGAAATAACGTCTCTGCTACTTCAGCTTGATGCAACACAACTCGCTCTCACCTTAGTTTCTGGACCAACAATCCTCACCAGCAATGTCTCTCTTGCTGGTACTATCTACGACACAACAGTGTTCAGATCTGCCACAAATACCACCGTTTCGCTCTTACTGTAAGCAAATCTGGCCATGCATAGGTCATATCTAGAGTCCTCTGTATTTTTTGGCACTATTTCGGAGACAGATCACAACCTATTAACAGTTCCCCTCCCCACCCAATAAGAATATCTATACCTGTATGGGTTATATCTAGTGATAGGCATAGATCTCGACAATTTTCACAGAAGGGCTATTAACTTGGATTCGGTTGGACTGCCCCCCACGCGTCCACAACATGAATCTAGAATTTATGCTCTTGCATGGTCTAATTTTGGCTTCGGGTTGACTCTTTCCCCCACCAAGCGCAACAACATTACCAAATCTGCCAAAGCTCCAATAGATCTGGTCACCCAAAAGTCTGTTTGGATAACCTCCTCTTCAGATCCAAAAGTCAAATCATGTTTGCACTCCGCAAAAGAAGGGCACATGCTATACCCATTGTAAAGATTTCATGGTCCAGATCTGACTAGTCAAGGAACAAATACGATTCATCTCTTCCCAGATCCATCAGATCTAGATCTATTGGTAGCAGACCGATCACTTTCTCAAACAGATCCACCCACTACTGATCCAGAACTGATTCAAATATTCATCAAATCGTTACAAGGAAGGAATATCTGCAGGAGGATCAAGAAGGGGAGGCAGATCCAAGACTTAAAGTACGAAATCCAGACTCACCTAGGCATACCAACATGCATGCAAAACTTGATTTACTCAGGACAAAGTTTACAGGATAAACACACACTACAGGATTATGGTATTGTCTCATATTCGACCATCATCGTCAATTTGAGATTGTGATGTGGATGCTCCAGAACCAACTCAAAGGGCATAGGCTCTTTTAAATATGTATTCAAAGGGAAGGAAAAAGCCTAAACTAAACCCGCATCACCTCCAGAACTACCAAGGCCCTACATTGTGGAACAAAAATCTCAGACTCCTGCCTTAACAATGTCAATGCATGAGGTTTGTATTCATATTTCTATACCAAAGTATTTATATGTAGATTTAATGGTTTTTGGCCTAAATCAGACACTCTACACCAATGGATATTATCTGCATGGACCCCAAATTGTCAAATTCATTTATGTTCCAAGGGGTTTTTTATTGTCAAATTCAACACATTCCAAGATAAGGAATATGTCCTTAATGAGGGACCATGGTTTTTGGGCAATGCAAGACTCTTCATGATCCCTTGGCTCCCAAGTTTTTATGCAAATACAATGGTGGTATCAAAAATGCCTATATGGATCAGGTTACACAAACTCCCACTACACTTCTGGCATCATAGAGTTTTAGAAGGTATAGGGAACTCCTTGGGTAAATTCATCAAGATTGATGTGGATAGACTTACAAGAGGCGTATTCACTTCCGCCAGAATATGCGTCGAAGTAGATCTTAGCCAAGGTCTACCAGATTGTATTATATTGATTCACAATAATATACAGTGGACACAACCAATAGGTTACGAAAATATTGTTTTTAGATGTCGTGGATGTCTACAAACAGGTCACCTCCACAGTGCCCGCCTACAAACTAAAAAAGACCCCAAAAGGAATAAGAAAAAACACAAAAAGCCAAAAGGTTGGCAATGCACAGGGCACCTAGAAGAAGAAGCAGAAGAAGCAGAGACAACAGAAAATAATGCAAAAATGGATGTTCAAAACGTCCAGAACAACACACAAAAGGAAGAGATAGACCTCACCTCTGTGTGCATTCTAAGGCCCAACAACCCTTTATAGCAGCATGAACCCCATACATCAGGAATGGAAATAAGTGGCAACAAACGAACACATGGATCAGAGGGATCTGATTCTGACAAAGAATATCCAGCAAATTCAAAAGAAAATCAGTCCATTGTAACATACACTCCCAACAATGGAGGTTCGTGAAAAGTGGAAAAGAAGAAAGGTAGGAAAGAATAAGCTAGTTGTAATTTTTTAGATTTTTATGTATTGTGTGAAAACAGGATTAGATAATACTACATATGCTCCTTAGCATCTACAACATGTAAGTTTTCTCATTATGAATAAAATTACGTTTTTTCCATGGGAAAAAAAACTGCAAAGCAAGTGTGGGATAAGCTACAAGAAATCCATGAAGAAATCCCAAAGGAAGATTCATCATCAAGGGAATTACCAGGTAATCCCATCCCAAACAATGTTTCAACCTCTGTTATGTCAAATGGAATTGTTGATTCAGAAGAAGACATGTTAGAATAGATTTTTGATCTTAGAACAAAGCTTGATCTTGCTTTGAAAAAAATAGTTAATCTTAAAGATAAGTTGCAGGCATATGATAACAAGGATCATATTAAATTAGTAAATGCCACTGTGGAATCTAAACAATATTGTGAAGATCTTGAAGCTAAGATCGTCTCTCTTAGAGAAGATCTTGAAAAATCAAATAAGAGAAATGAAGAATTACTTCAAGCATTTGAAGAACAAGAAAATGGGTTGAAAGAAGAGATTCCCAAATTAAAGCATCAAGTGGACGAAGGAAGAAGGGTTGAAGAAAGTATGAAGAAACAATATCTAGAAAAGGAAAAAAAATATCAAAGAATGGAGGTTGAGGTAAAAAATTAGAAGAAAAACATAAACATTTGCGATTTCAAGATAGTACCAAGATTTTGGATAATATTCTTAGTAGTCAAAGGTCTCCTGCCATCAAATCTGGTCTTGGTTTTCATGAAACTGTTGAAGGAGAATCTAGTTCACAAGCTGAGGAAAGGAATTTAAAGAGTAACAATGCAAAACCTGAAATGATCAACAAAGAGATAAGAAGTCAACCTGATCAACAACCAAAGAAAGTGAACCTTCAAAGAAAATCCTTTACTCCTAATTATAGAAATGTTAATTGATTCTCTCCTTTGATCAATAATTTTGAATGTTATATATGTCATAATTATTGACATGTTGTAGCCAATTGCAGAAGTAGACCGTTTCAAGCTAATAATTGCCTCACATAAAGATCATCAGCTTCCAACTACTTTAAGGGATATTGTTTTGCTTGCAATATATTTGGTCACAAAGCCATTGATTGCAATAGAAGGAATATGAAACAGAAATATTATGATTCCTCTGCTCATATAAGATGTTATGCTTGTAACAAGTTTGGGCATGTAGCAAAAGAATGCAGGAACATGTCTATGAATCGTCGCAGACAACATGGTAAGCAACCAGTTAAGAATATTGATGTCATAAGACCTGAAAAACATGGATCGACCAACATTTCTCATAATAAACAGAAAGAAGAAGAGCATGTTAGGTGTGGTCTTTCTCTCTGCTCATTTGAAGAAGAAGATGAATGGTACATAGATAGCAGATGCTCTCATCACATGGCTGGATATAAGAGTAAGATGGAGTCTCTAAAGAAAAACCAATATGGTAATCTTATTTTTGGAACTAATGTACCAATAAAAGTTTTGGGAAATGGTAAAGTCAAAATTAATAAACATAGAGGAGCAGCTGATGCTTTATTAGCTCAAGGACTAAAGCAGAATATTCTAAGTGTAGGTCAAATGGAAGATAAAGGAAATATAATTGTGTTTACATCAACCAAGTGTAAGGTTATTGATGAAGAAACTGGAAATGTCATAGCAAGAGTGTATAGAAACCCAGACAAATTCTATGTGCTTGAAGAATGAAATTATCGCATATATGAGGATTCAAACTCAGAGTAAAAGAAGATGGTGCCCATTGCAATACATTATTCTTAAAAGAATACTTCCAACAATGACTATGGAAGTTATGTGAATTACATGACTTCATAAGAAAAAAAGATGATTATTAGGTCCTCAGGATCAGTGATGTACAATCTTAGGGGAGCAATACATGTTTTGTATTGATGATGATTCCTATGATTGTTTTGTTATTCATATTGCTTATACTATTGACAGTGCATCTAGTGTAGTAACAATGAACAGGTACATACAATACAGGCTCATGGGGAGTTGAAGTTATGAAGTTTCAGTTTTTACTTTCTATACACGGATCCTATGAAGACAAGTCGCGTATATACACGATTTCTATCTGAACAATCGTGTATGTTTTTCTATGATGAAGAAACAATTGGACAAACTCAGAAAAAGGCTTTGATATGCTTTACATAATTATTATTTGGTTTTCTTGGTTTGATGATTGATGGTTATAGTCTGTTGATCCTATTTAGAAGTGGTTTTCGCTTTTACAAGTTGTTGATGCCTTGATGGATAACAGATTGATGAAGATACTTTGATGTCCTTACTGATATATGAGATGATATGATTAGATTTGACAATGAACAATTGACACGGTTTCAGGGGGAGCATTTTCTATGCTTATAATAATGCATTTTTGGCATTATGTTTGCTTTAGAATTCCTTGGTACATAATGATGATTATCAATGGTGATGTTGCTTATGTCGTTGAAGTTATTGAATGATAATGCATGAGTTACTAATTGTGGTTGATGCTTATCAACTGTGGGATAGAAAACTCTCTAGCAATGAGCAACAATTATTTGATGATGATGTTGTTGTCATGGATGATGCCTATGTTTCTTACACGAGCTACATGTACATGATATGATGCAAATGGTTTTGTGAAGATATGGTATTTTATTGCTATATCTGTTGGATGATACTTGGAGACATGGCATATGCCTGGTTGATGCATGAAAATATATGTTTCCTTGATGAACATTGATTGAGGCTATTCCTACAAAGGGAAAGAGCAAGTTGACCTTAATAAGGTCAAGAGGATGAGTTGATAGCATATCTTTATGGAAAATCTTATGATGCATACTTGGTCACAAGTTGATGATATTGAAACTACATTGTCTTATATTACATATTGTTGATGAGTTGTTGTTGCTACTATCTATGGTACAGATCCTACATAGTATATGATGGTTGCAGAAGACTATCTTGGCCTCGTTACCTCACTATAGAGGTATTTGGTCTTGGTTATAAATGCCATATCTGTCTCTTGATGTAAAGCTCATGTAAAGACCTACATTATAAATCATTGTAAAATTCAATCATGTATGGACCATTGTGGTCAAGTCATGTAATCCCATATTTTTGGGAATGTAATGTAGTTTGTAACCCCACTGTTTTGGGTGGTCAGTGTAAATTTGAGTCCTTGATGATATGAAATGTCATATTTAGTTGAGTCATAGAGTCATGTACTCCATTGAAAATATTTCAGAAGTTTCAGCATGTGCTCAGGGGGAGCATGGTCAGTATATAGTGCAGATCAACAATGCTCATGTCTCTACAAGGAAAGAGAAGCCTTCATTCAACATTGGTTAGCCCTTTTCCCTTGATGTCAAAGGGGGAGAGTAACTTGGTGCTTGAGTTTCCATCAAGTCCAAAGGGGGAGATTGTTAGCATTATGACTAATGTGTTGTCCTTGATGGAAACCTACTTGATGAGTTTTCTTTTGATGGAAACCTACTAAATAAACATGTCAACATGATGGTAGCAGTATGAGTATTCAGGTCAGTACATATGTGACAGAAAGATTGGACCAAAGAATGTCAGTTCAGAGATAGAGGAATGATAAATATGAAGTTTGAAGAAGTATACACATGTTATATGAAGCAAAGTCATGTACATACGCAGCTATGGGGAAGCAAAGCCACGTATACGTGGGTTATATGAAGAAAAGTAAAGTACATACATAAGTTTGGTGAAGAAAATTCATGTATACGCAAGTTATGTGAAGAAAATCCATGTACACACGTGGGTATGAAGAAGAAAATGTGCATACAGTTTTTGCACGATGGTATTCTAAATACCAAGGGTCTTTACCATGGTATTGACCCATAGTATTGAGCTCAGCAACAGATATTTGATCCTATCAAAGAATACCATCACTATTAGTGTGCTTTTGACTTGTGGTATTAGATAAGGGCAAAGCTATATAAGGAGATGAAGATCAAAGTGCTGGTGTGTGCAAGTGATGAATATTTCATGAATAGTTAGATCTTAAGAAAGTGTGCATGTAATGGGCTATTAATGAGACTAAATATGCACTCGAGAATATGATGATGGATCAGGTCCAATAGATCTTAAATGACTATGTATTGAATAATTTGCTTATGGGTTGATTTTATCTCTAATGATAATGTTTTGACTTGTGATTATTATGTGTATGTCGAGATATGGGTATGTCTGAAGTTTTGTTGTGTAGTGAAGATTTGTGTCAATAATTGTAGATCTATACATGGGTTTGATAATCTGAAAGGAATGTACATACGCGAGCTTAATGCTGGTAAATTGTGTATCAATTTAGATCCATACGTGGGCTTGATTCTTGAAAAGCATGAATACACACGAAAGTGTTTTGAGGAAACCACATATATAATTTAGGATTTTTTCTAAAAATATATCTACTTAGTCTAATTAGTCTTACCGTGTTTCTACTCTCTATCAATGAAATCTTACTCGATGATCTAGGTTTAACAATGACGATTGAAGTTGAATTGATTTATTGAAGAGTGATGATGTTGCTAGCTATATGTGATTGAAGATTTGTGATGGTTCTATGATTATTTCATAATGATTCAGTGGTTCAAGGTTTACCTCAATGTGTGTTTCAGAATAATAGTGATTCAGTTTCAGGGCTTAGTATTTTGACATCTGTATGCAGGTATGCTTCAAGGAAGTCACATATACATGTGGGTTTGCTAAAGTAAAGTAGCGTATATATTCTAATATTTTATTGATCAGGATTTTCAGTTGATGCAGTGTTTGGGTTTATTATTAGTATTCTGGTTATAGTGATTTAACTATTTTCTCCGTTTGAAAATAATTTGATTGATTTAGGTCTCAGTCAGTTTAGTGATTGTTTGATTCAGTTGGTTCAATGATTGAATGATTTTTTGCAATGATCAGTTTCAGTTTTAATATTTGGTATTAGGCTTAAATGATAGTAGTGGGTCCAAACTGAAAATATGATGAAAAGTGGCCTACATATTTTATGTTTTGGTTCAGGTGGATCCAAGGTGAAAATTTATGAAATGTGGTCCACAAAAGTGTTGAGGGTTGGAGCTTTCAGTGAGGAAGGCAAAGCTTCCTTCCAGTGGTAGTTGGTAAATCAGACGAGAGGGTTGAATCTCCCTTCCGGTGTGTATTGATAAACGAGATCAGGGGGTTGGAGCTCCCTTGCAGTGGGTGTTGGTAAATGAGATCAGGGGGTTGGAGGTCCCTTCCAGTGGGTGCTGGAGAACGAGATAAGGTTGTAGCCTTCTGCAGGTGGGTGCCTGTGTGTTGGTATGAGTTTGGATTAGTACAAGATTGTAAGATGTTTTCTTTATAATATAAGATGAAGACAAAGATGACAACAATGGTGGTTTTTTCCCACATTGGATTTCCACTTAAAAATCTTGGTGTTTATGTGTTTATGTGTTTGATGTGTTGCTTATGTCTGATGGTTTATTCTGTTCTTATTGCACATGGTTATTGATTAATTAATGCATGTTCAAGTACTGATACATTGGTTTAAGTTAAACATATGATGAATTAAATGAAAACTTAGCTAATTGGATATACGCTAGTTGTCTTCATAATAATCACGTACATACACAGGTTTCTTTCAGTAGATTCATGTACAGAAAAGTAAGTAAGAAAAGAAAAGTTTAAGAGGTTTTAAAATACTGGTCCCCCCCCCCTTGAAGTTCTTGAATTCATTTGACACATATTCTCCACCATTATCACTTCTGAGAGGCTTCACTTTCTTGACAGTTTCTTTCTCAACAAGTGCCTTAAATTTACAAAATTTAGAGAAAGTTTGAACTTTCTTCTACCGAAGAAAATCAAGCACTTACGTGACAAATCATCTACAAATATTACATAATACCTGTGCTTGGTCATGGAGGCTATCAAGAATGATCCACATACATCTGAGTGAACTCTTTCAAGAATCGCTTACACTTGATTGTCCTTATCATGAAAGGTGGATTTGGTGTACTTCCCCAATGTACACTCGTTGCATGTATATCTCTTCTCTAGTGTACACTTGGGAAGTCTTGTAGAAATCCGTTGCATGATATTCAAAGCTCTGTGGTGCAAGTGACCTAATCTTCTATGCCACAATTCACCGATGTCTCAGCTTTGCACCTTCTTTGATTTTGTGCTCAAAGCAACACAGTCTTATACATCCAATTTGTAGAGGTTCTTCACTCAAACCTCGATCCGCTTCACTTGTCCTAAGGCTATGTGACAAAAGAAAGTTTTTCCTTTTCTAAATATAACATCATAGCCATGGTCCTCCAACATAGCAACTGAAACCAAATTCTTCTTCAGACCTGGAACATACATGACATCTTTTAATGTGAGAGGAGAATCATACTCCCTCTGAAAAGTAACAGTACCGATGTCGGTTGCGTTATACCTTCCATCATCTCCCATTTCAATGTGCATCTAGATTTCCTTTTCCTCCAAATCACTAAATAATTCTTTGTTGCCGGTCATATGGAATGAGGCTCCACTATCCAGATACTACACACTACCCATCACCGATGTCACCATGCAAGCAATGAGGGTGAAATCCAACTCAAATTGTGAAGCAAGAACTTCACCTCGCTCCTCCTAAGGGCTTCTTGCCAGCCTTCTTGTGCAGACACTATGTGGAATAGTGTCCCAACTCATGACAGTGAAAATATTTAATCTTCGACAGGTCCTTCTTGCCTACCTAACTAGAATCTGATTTGGAATGAGATGACTTCCCTTCCCCTTTCTTTTCCTTTCCATCTGAGTTATAGTTCTCCTCATCTTCATGCTTGGATGAGGATCCATCTCTGGTGTTTCACCAAATCTCTTCTTGCACCAAGTCGGACCAAAAACACTCCCACTTTGGTAGCTTTTCCCTCCCATTTACCGAATCTCGGTAGTTGTGCCAACTCTTGGGAAGGCCTAAAGTGCTAGGATGACCAAATCATCTTCAAAAACTATAACACCAACACTTCCAAGATCATCCTGACATTCAGTGAACTTGGTCAAGTACTTTGGTATTGTGTCGCCCTTCTCCATTTTGATTTACTGAGCTTGTCCTTCAGTGCCACCTTTCTATGGTCATTATTGTTCTGAAACAGGTTTTTCAAGTCTTTCCACATTGCATATGGAGTCTCCTTCCCATGGAGGTTCGAGACAATATGATCTTGAACTCCTTATAGTATGATCCTTCTCGCCTTTGCAACACATTTCCTCCACTCTGTCAGATCTTGAGCATTGATTATTGGAGGCTTAGGAATATCTTTGTCTATGAATTCCTTCAACTTGTTGTCTTCCAACTCTGCCTCCATCCTATCCTTCCAAGTAATATAGTTTGAACTACCCTCACATTAGGGGAATTTTAAGGTCTAAAATGGGTCTCCTAAGGAAATTATAAAATAATACTGGAAATAATAAAATAATATTAGATTACATCATCAAATTTTAGAGGGAAAAAAAGAAAAAACTATTTTTTCAACTCGTATTTTCAACTTATCTCCCTATGGGTTTACTCAAATTTTGAACAGAAACACTCATTGGATGTAGAATTTGATTCCTTGTCCAAGGAGTACCCATGTTTAATACTTTCAATGAACCGTGCTACATGAAAAATGAGAAATACATGAAAAACGTGATTGCAATGTTATGCAACCAACTCACAAAAAGATAGAAAAGAAGGATCAACGCCTTAGAAATCAGCCTCTTCGAGGGGGAAACCTCCTTTACATTACACAAATGAACAATTCTTGGATGATACAAATGACAAAGCCTCCTTTTGTTATAGATCTAACCCAAAAATATATGATAATAGAAATAAACCCAAGAAATAACAAGATCTGAATATATATAAATGCTTCTTTATTAATATCAAACCCTTAAGGTAGGGAAACACCATACATTCACTCCTTAAGGAAGGAGAACAATCCACAAGCCATATGCCTGTTCATACAATATTCCTTGACACCTCTCAATATAGAGTCCCTAGCCTCTATATAGGCCTCATACATACAATACCATGGGTCATTACCATGGTTCCCTCAATACCATCTATCTAATACCATGGGCCCATTACATTATTACTAACTACTTGTGGTCCCTTACATGATATGGGTTAACCACCTTATTTATTACTATGACCCATCCCATTATTAAATTATTACCTTGGGTACCTCCCTTTGTACCCCATATTATCCCCCCTAGGTATATAACATTCCACCCCCCTTAGCATGTTTCGTCCCCGAAACATAAGAAGAACACAAATAATAAGATCTACTCAAAAGAGTAGTCCACTGGTACCATGCACATGCATCTAGCCATCCAAGAAAAAGGTGAACCCTCGATCTCACTGGTGCCTCACTCGCTTGAGATGGAAGTTGACCATGGTAGCTCTTCTGTGTTGATGTGTAGTAGGTGGATCTTCGCTCCTCTCTATCTATCCTGTGGGGGTTGTTGTCCTTGTGGCTAATTGGTTGCCATATTGTTAGTTGTTGTCTTGTGGGGTGATGTGGGTGATGATATGTTGAAGTTTTAACCCACGATGTCTTTTTCTTTAATTCACCCCTTACTGGAGCCTGACTGTTATGTTGTGGTGCCTGTTGTGGTGTCTTATTTTCCAATATTACTTCAACCACTGAGCCCTCATCTAATGTATCAGCACCTGTAACCTTTTATGCTTCAGCCTCTGTTTATGTTTGATTGTCAATCATCACTGGCTCATCATCTGATATGTTTGTCCCTAGAAAATCTTCTGCTTCAACCCCCTTGGACTCTATCTGTTTATTGATGGAAATATCATGTAATGTAATTTTCTTCTTTTTATACCAAAGCTTCAGGAATTTCTTTTGCACGTTAATATTTATAGTACCCACTGATTCCATCCACGGGTACCCCAAAACAACATCCATATTATCCATTTCTGAAGTATAAAAATCACCATGCAACACATAGTTATCCATAGAAATCTTCAAATCCCTATACACTTGAACGTCCTCATCATCCACCTGTGTGTTTTCAATGTGTTTTGCTGGAACTTGCAATTTTTTTTGCCAAATTAACATTGATAAAATTATGCTTGCAACTAGGATTTATAGAAACAATGATCTTCTCTTTCTGAATCAATCCATGAACCTGCAAGAAGGAGATACCAGCAAAAAATAACCCTTTAGGTTGCTTGGTTTCCTTCTTTCCTGTAAAAATAAAATCTTTGCTAGGTTGTGTGTCTATCTGTGTGAGCTTATCCACAAGATTAGATTTATGGTCAAAGTGGTCACAAATATTTTTTGCGAACATCTGCTAAGTAGTTGTCATTGGATGGCATTTTTGATGACACTGCCACCATTGCCATCTTTCGTGGTCCAAGTACATTTTTCCCACACTCAGTTGAGTCGCATCATCATAGATGTAATTCAATTTGAAATATTTCTCCATTTGTGCTAACCATTTGGCTGTATGAGAGCCATCAAATTTATACAAGTCCCTCAAACTTTGATCTAGGCCTGCCATCACAAAAAAATGGCGAAAATTTGAAATGTCACAGTTTAGTCAATATTGCTCAGAATCCCTATTATGACCTATTTTCGGAAATAGAACAACCATTATGCATCTGCTCATGTGATAGAAATCCTGATCCAGGCACTGGAATTTCAGATATGCGTTGCAACTCTCCCTCCGTCAATAAAAAGTCTGAAAAAATAGTTGATTTTAAATCAGCAATATCTCCCTCATCCGGACTGCGATTCAACTGATTTTTTTTTTAATTGGGCATTTTTTCACAAAGAATCCAGATCTGCAATTATATTTTGCAGATCTTGCACCAGGACGTCTAGATCTACGCTGCAAACTTGCTGCCCCGAAAAATATCTGCAACACCACTGATTTTTAGATCAGCGATATCTCCTTCATCTGGACTCTGATTCGGCCGATTTTTTTTTTTGAAATCAGGTATTTTTTCACAAAGAATCCAGATCTACAATTATATTTTGTAGATTTTTCCCCAAAACGTACAGATCTGATCTGCAAACTCGCCGCTCCAGAAATCCTACAAAAAATAAAAAAATTCTCCACTTTTGCCCAAGAAAGTGCTCTGATACCACTTGTTATAGATCTGACCCAAAAATATATGATAATAGAAATAAACCTAAGAATAATTACCAAAAGTAACAAGATCTGAATATAGATAGAAATGATTCACTTTATTGATATCAAAACCCTTAAGGTAGGGCAACACCATACATTCACTCCTTAAGGAAGGAGAACACTCTACAAGCCACATGCCTATTCATACAATATTCCTTGATATCTCTCCATGTGGATTTTCTAGTCTCTATATAGGCCTCATACATACAGTACCATGGGTCATTACCATGGTTCCCTCATACCATCAAACTAATACCATGGGCCCATTACATTATTACTAACTACTTGTGGTTCCTTACATGATATGGGTTAACCACCTTATTTATTACTATGGCCCATCCCATTATTACATTATTACCTTGGGTACCTCCCTTTGTACCCCATATTATCCCCCTAGGTATATAACACCTTTCTATATATAAGAGTCTAAGGGGTCACAATATAATCAAATTCGACATAACAATAATAATATAAGGGCACAACAATAACAATAGTGGGCTTCTATGGGGCACAATAATAAAAATATGGGGACATTAGGGGCACAACAATGACAAAAAGGGATACAATGACAATATTAATGGGGGAATCACTAGGATTATAGGGAACTAACATGCCCCTCTCCTTCAAAAAAATGTTGTCCTCAGCACTTGAGTAGTTCTGGATGCTTTTGTATAAAATTCTCATCCTCCCATGTGGAATATTCCGTGGGAAAGTTCTTCCATTTGACAAGATACTATGAAATTGATCGATTTCATAGCTGTCAAGTTCTTGTTTCTGTGACTGCTTCAGGTTCCAATATGATTTTTCCTTCCTCGAAAAGTTTTGGCAATATTGTTTGAACTGGGAGATTGTCACCAATAACCTTCTTTAAGCATGAAACATGGAAAATTGGGTGCACTCAGGAAGCTGCAAGAAGCTCCAATTTGTATGTCATAGTACCAATCTTTTGCAACACCTTCTATTGACCGTAATACTTTGGTGATCATTTATTATCCTTCTTAGCTTGCTTGAGGGACATTTGTTTATATGGTTGTAGCTGTAGAAATACCCAGTCACCTATATCAAAGCTTCTTTCACTGCGATGTTGATCTTCCTGTTGTTTCATTCTATTCTGTGCCAAAGTTAGGTTATACTTTAAGAGTTGGAGAAATTCTTGTTGATGCTCGATGTGATCTTCCATAGCTTGAACCTTAGAATTTTCTCTTAAATATGATGTGATGGATAGTGGGTGATATCCATAAAGTGCCATAAATGGGGTCATTTTTGTTGCAGTATGGAAGGACGTGTTATACCACCATTCAGCCAAAGGCAACCATTTGACCCATTGTGTTTGTTCATCAGATACAAGGCAACGAAGATATCCTTCCAAACATTTGTTTACTATCTCAGTTTTCCCATCAGATTGAGGATGATAAGATGAGCTATGAGCCAACTGAGTACCAAGACAAGAGAATAATTATGTCCAAAAATTTCTAGTGAAAATGGGATCTCTGTCACCTACAATAATCTTTGGGTTTCCATGCAGATTTTGAATTGTTTCCATAAATGCAGTGGAAACTGTAATGGATTTAAATGGATGGGATACTGCAAAAAAGTGTGCATACTTGGTAAGTCTGTCAACTACCACCATGATGACACTCTTTCCTTCGGACTTGGGTAAACCTGTGATAAAATCCATTGAAACATCCTCCCAACGTTGACTTGGAATGGATAAAGGTTGTAATAGGCCTGGGGTCTTAATTGTTTCAACTTTATTTTGTTGGCAAACCAAACATTTCGCCACAAACTTTTGAATATCATATTTAAGGCCATCCCAAAAAAACTCCTTCTTAACCCCGTGGTAAGTTTTTAAAAATCCTCAGTGCCCTTCTAACAGAGAGGAGTGCAATTCCATAACAATATTTTGTTTGAGTTGGGAATACTGAAATAGGTATTAGCGATCTTTGTACCATAATGAATCATTTTTCCAGCTAAATGTATCAAATGTACTGAGATCTTATTGTATCTTTTGAATGAATGCCCACACTTCTTCGTCATTCTTCCATTCATCCCTTGCTTTGTTTATCCAATCTGGTTGGATAATAGAAATGGCACAAAGCAATGCTTCCACATCCTCATCCTTTCTTGAGAGTGCATCTGCCACAACATTTTGCTTCCCTTTTTTGTGTATGATTTCAAAGTCATAACCCAACATCTTTGTAACCCATTTTTGTTGCTCTTTTGAAGATAAGCTTTGTTCTAAAAATTATTTCAGACTATCATGATCCATTTTTACCTTGAAGTGTCTTCCCATTAGGTAGGGTCGACATTTCTTAAGTGAATGTAGTATTTCCCACATTTCATTCTGATAAATAGCTTTGTGTAAATACTTTCCTTTGATTGGACGACTTTTGAAAGAAATGGGTCTTTCTTCTTGCATTAAAATAACACCAATTCCATTTCCTGAGGCATCACATTCCACAATAAAGGTTTTTGTCAATTTTGTTGTAGCTAAGACCAATGCTTGGCATATTGTTTCTTTAAGATGTTCAAAGGCCTTCATTGCTTCCGAAGTCCATAAAAATGCATCTTTCTTCAATAATGTTGTTAGAAGTGCTGTTATTCTCCCATAATTCTTAATAAACTTGCGATAATACCCTGTCAACCTGAGAAATCCTCGCAAATGCTTTATGGATGTGGGGATTTTCCATTCCTTAATGGATTTAATTTTGTTAGGGTCTACCTTAATACCTTCATGAGATACAATATGGCCCAGATATTCCACCTCTTGTACTCGAAAGAAACATTTGGAGCTTTTTGAATATAATTGTTTCTCCTCCAATAGTTTGAGCACTCGGTCAACATGTTGAACATGATCCTTGCAAGACTTGCTATATTAGTATATCATCAAAAAATACTAACACAAATTTTCTAAGAAATGGTTTGAAAATGGAATTCATCAAACCTTGAAATGTAGAAGGTGCATTGGTAAGGCCAAAAGGCATGACCAAAAATTCATAATGACCCTCATGAGTTCTAAATGTTGTTTTCAGAATGTCTTCAGTCTTCATTCCGATTTGATGATATCCTGGATGAAGATCCAACTTGGTGAAGTAAATTGATCCATGCAATTCATCCAATAGTTTATCAATGACATGAATGGGAAATTTATCTTTAATAGTGAGCTTGTTGAGCTCCCTATAATCCGGACACATGCACCATGATCCATCCTTCTTGTGCACCAATACTACTGGAGCAGAGAAAGAACTTTGATTAGGTTGAATTATACCAGCCTCTAACATTTTTGCAACCATATGTTCAATTTCACTCTTTTGGGCATAGGGATATTTGTAAGGCCGATGTTTGGAGGAGAAATTCATGGAATCAAATGAATAGCATGATCATCATCAAGAATAGGTGGGAGTCTCAAATACCTTGGAATGATTGTCCAATACTTTTTGGAGATTAGGAGAAATAGATGATTTTGATGTGGGAACCTCTAGTGAACATAATTACACAATTACGCCTTGTTGTTCTTTCTTTAGAAACTTTGTCATTCCATTAGAGCTGATTATATTTATTGGTTTCCCTGCAATACCTCTTAATTCTACTTCCTTTCCTTTCGAAGAAAATTTCATGAAAAGTTCTTGAAAATTAAAAGCTATTGTACCCAAGGATTGTAGCCATTGGACTCCTAGTACAACATTAGCACCACCCATTGGAATGGAAAGAATTGGGCTATTCAATACATATTCTCCCATGGATAGCTTGATATTATGGAACTTTCCAGAGAAATTTATGGTTCCTCCACTTGCAACCATCACTTGACACTCTGGTGCAGGATATAAGAAGAAATTCAGTTCCTTGGCTGTATTACAATGAATAAAGTTATGGGTAGTGCCTGAATCAATCAACATTATTACCTTTTTCTTCTTGATATGTCCTTCTATCTTGATAGTTTGAAGAGTGGTAATTCCAGACAATGCATTACAAGATATGGTAGGATTTATTTCTTCTTTCTCTAGGGTTTATTCCTGGTGTATATCCTCTTCTTTGGACGTTTCTTGTTCATTTTCTTCCTCCTCTTCACAATCTATGTAAAATAATTTATTCTCAGCACACTTATGACCTTTAGTGTATTTTCTATCACAACTATAACAAAGCCCTTTTGCTCTTTTCTCTTCCAATTGTTCGGGTATCAACCTTGTAGATTGTGGAAGGCTAGGGGAAACAACACTTCCATCCTTATAGTTGTGAGTGGTAGGCTTCCTTGTTGCCATAATTTATCTTTCCATTTTCTTGCTAACATCAATGCCTTCTCCAATGAGTCAAGTTCCCAAAGGCGAACCTCATGTTGGATGTTATCCTTTAAAGTCCCTATCAACATATCAATCCTATGCTCCTCTGGAATATTTTTTACCCTTATATTCAATTTTTGGAAGTCCTCAATGTGCTCCATCATTAAACCCTTTTGTTTGAGGTTTATCAATTGGCTAAAAAAAGTGTTTCTTTTTGTATCCTCATAATGTGCTATCATTTCTTCCGTAAAAATTGCCCAAGTGACAATTTTTTTACGAGAGCAAAGTCATCGATACCATACAAATTGATTTGGTTCCAAATATAAAGTTGCAATGCATACCTTTTGTGTGTTTTGCACATTATGGAGATCGAAATATTGTTCCATCTGTAGTATCCATGTTACAAGATCTTTGTCATCAAAATTCCTCATATCTATCTTTGGAACATGATGGGTCTTCAATCCAACATTAGAGTCTATTAAATCATGATTAACATTTCTTTTGTTCTCATCATGAGTTTCCTTTACTACCCTTTCACCATTAGTAAGCGTTTCTTGTAGCAACTTAGTCAAATCTATCTTCAAATCTTTCATCTTAGCGTCCACTCCATTCATCTTAGCTTCCATGCCATCCATCTTAGCTTGCATGCCATTCATATTAGCTTCCACGCCATTCATCTTAGCTTCTGTGTCTTTCTTTAAACCATCAATCTTAGCTTTTGTTACCTTTTGTGAGAGTGACATTTGTTGCACTTGGTCTTGTAATTTTGATATATCATGTTTCATTTTTTCATCTTCTTCATGAGTCATGCTAGAGATTTCAGGTTGCTTATTAGGTGTTTCCATTTTCTTTCTTTGGGGCATCAATTAATGATAATTATGCTTCACTATGCCCTTTGAACTTCAACCTAATTTTCCAACCCAAACTTATGCAAAATTTTAAAAAGACTACACACCTTTTTTCACTTTGTATACTGAATTTGTTGTATCTCTATAATTGCAGGTCTCCAAGGTCTGAAATTCCCCCCCGCGCTAGCTCTCTGAGTCCTCTTTCTAATGCCACTAGTATGATCAAAATTGGATTCTCCAAGAAAGAGTATGCTCAATCTCCCAAGATGGCTTGAATATATAATGTTTCAGTAGAGTGAAATTGTACGACATGCCATGTGTCACTGTTCCGATCTTCGAATCTGAAAAACATACACCGAAAACCACAGTCCGTCCTCTTTCTATAACTTCTTATGAAATTTCAATATGATACTCAGAGAGAAAGTTATGACGATTTTCCCCTAAGGTTACCTGTTTGTAATGTAATTCAGAAGTCTACGAAAACCCTAACTTCCTTAGATCATATCTCTGACAATATAGTGAAACAAGATTTGAACTTCTAACCCTAGGTTCAGAACGATTTCGGCTCAAATGGGTTTTTTATTTAGATTCTGAAACGTCATAGAAAAAAAGTTATAGCAGAAATGCCATGATGACCTGTTTAGCGCAATGAAACCCTAGAATCCAACTCTAATACCAAATGTTATGAAACCAACTCATAAAAAGGTAAAAAGAAAGATCAACACCTTAGAAATCAACCTTTTCAAGGGGGAAACCTCCTTTATATTACACAAATGAACAATCCTTGGATGATACAAATGAAAAAACCTCCTTTCTATATATAGGAGTCTAAGGGGTCACAATATAATCAAAGCCAACATAAAATAATAATATAAGGGCATAAAAATAACAATAGTGGGCTTCTATGGGGCACAATAATAACAATATGGGGACATTAGGGGAACAACAATAACAATAAGGGTTACAATGATAATAATAATGGAGGAATCACTAGTATTATAGGGACCTAACATGCCCCTCTCCTTCAAAAATGTGTTTTCCTCAACACTTGAGTAGTTTTGGATGCTTCTATATAGAATTCTCATCCTCCCATGTGGAATCTTCCACGGGTAAGTTCTTCCACTTGATAAGATACTCCGAAATTGATCGTTTTCGCAGCTATCGAGTCCTTGTTTCTACGACTACTTCAGGTTCCAATATGATTTTTCCTTCCTCGTCAACTTCTGGAAATATTGTTTGAACTAGGAGCTTGCTGCCAATAACCTTCTTTAAGCATGAAACATGGAAAAATGGGTGCACTTGAGAAGCTACAGGAAGCTCCAATTTGTATGCCATAGTACCAATATTTTGCAACACCTTGTACAAACCATAATACTTTGGTGATCATTTATTATCCTTCTTAGCTTGTTTGAGGGACATTTGTTTATATGGTTGTAGCCATAGAAATACCCAGTCACCTATATAAAAAATCATTTCGCTGCGATGTTGATTTCCCTGTTGTTTCATTCTATTATGTGCCAAAGTTAGGTTATCCTTTAAGAGTTGGAGAACTTCTTGTTGATGCTCGATGTGATCTTCCAATGCTTGAACCTTAGAATTTTCTCTTAAATAAGATGTGATGGATGGTGGGTGATGTCCATAAAGTGCCATAAATGGGATCATTTTCGTTGCAGTATGGAAGGAAGTGTTATACCACCATTCAACCAAAGGCAACCATTTGACCCATTGTGTCTATTTATCAGATACAAAGCAATGAAGATACCCTTCCAAACATGTTTTTACTATCTCAGTTTACCCATCAGATTGAGGATGATAGGATGAGCTATGAGCTAACTGAGTACCAAGACAAGAAAATAATTATGTCCAAAAATTTCCAGCGAAAATGGGATCTATGTCACTTATAATAATCTTTGGGTTTGCATGTAGCTTTTGAATTGTTCCCATAAATGCAACAGAAACTGTACTAGCTTTAAATGCATGAGATAATGCACAAAAGTGTGCAGACTTGGTAAGTTTTTCAACTACCACCATGATGACACTCTTTCCTTCAGACTTGGGTAAACCTGTGATAAAATCCATTGAAACATCCTCCCAACATTGACTTGGAATGGTAAAGCTTGTAATAGACTCGGGGTCTTAATTGTTTCAACTTTATTTTGTTGGAAAACCAAACATTCTGCCACAAACTTTTGAATATCATATTTAAAGCCATCCCAAAAAAACTCCTTCTTAACCCTGTGGTAAGTTTTTAAAAATCTTGAGTGCCCTCCTAAGTGAAAGGCGTGCAATTCCATAACAATATTTTGCTTGAGTTGGGAATTCTAACATAGGTATTAGCGATCTTTGTACCATAACGAATCATTTTTCCAGCTAAATGTATCAGATGTATTGGGATCTTGTTGTATATTTTGAATGATTGCCCACACTTCTTTGTCATTCTTCCATTCATCCCTTGCTTCATTTATCCAATCTGGTTGGATAATAGAAATGGCACAAAGCAATGCTTCCACATCCTCATCATTTCTTGAGAGTGCATCTGCCACAACATTTTTCTTCCCTTTTTTGTATATGATTTCAAAGTCATAATCCAACATCTTTGTGACCCATTTTTTTTGCTCTTTTGAAGATAATCTTTGTTCTAAAAATTATTCCAAACTATCATGATCCGTTTTTACCTTGAAGTGTCTTCCCATTAGGTAGGGTCGACATTTCTTAAGTGCATGTAGTATTTCCCACATTTCATTCTAATAATAGCTTTGTGTAAATACTTTCCTTTGATTGGACGACTTTCGAAACCAATGGGTATTTCTTCTTGCATTAAAACAATACCAATTCCATTCCCTGAGGCATCTCATTCCACAATAAAGGTTTTTGTGAATTTTGGTGTAGCTAAGACCCATGCTTGGCACATTGCTTCTTTAAGATGTTCAAAGGCGTTCGTTGCTTCCGAAGTCCATAAAAATGCATCTTTCTTCAATAATGTTGTTAGAGGTGCTGTTATTTTCCCATAATTCTTAACAAACTTGCGATAATACCCTGTCAACCTGAGAAATCCTCATAGATGCTTTATGGATGTGGGGATTTTCCATTCCTTAATGGCTTTATTTTGCTAGGGTCTACCTTAACACCTTCATGAGATAAAATATGACCTAGATATTCTACCTCTTGTACTCCAAAGAAACATTTGGATTTTTTTGCATATAATTGTTTCTCCTCCAATATTTTGAGCACCCTATCAACATGTTGAACATGATCCTTCAAAGACTTGTTATAGATTAGTATATCATCATAAAATACTAACACAAATTTTCTAAGGAAGGGTTTGAAAATGGAATTCATCAAACCTTGAAATGTAGAAGGTGCATTGGTAAGGACAAAAGGCATGACCAAAAATTCATAATGACCCTCATGAGTTCTAAATGTTTTTTTCAGAGTGTCTTCAGTTTTCATTCTAATTTGATGATATCCTAAACGAAGATCCAACTTGGTGAAGTAAATTGATCCCTGCAATTCATCCAATAGTTCATCAATGACAGGGATGGGAAATTTATCTTTAATAGTGAGGTTGTTGAGCTCCCTATAATCCGGACACATGTACCATGATCCATCCTTCTTGTTCACCAATAATACTGGAGTAGAGAAAGAACTTTGACTAGGTTAAACTATACCAGCCTCTAGCATTTCTGCAACCATACATTCAATTTCACTATTTTGGGCATAGGGATATCTGTAAGGACTGATGTTTGGAGGAACACTTCCTGGAATCAAATGAATAACATGATCATGATCAAGAATAGGTGGGAGACCTTTGGGAGTCTCAAATACCTTGGAATGATTGTCCAATACTTTTTGGAGATCTAGAGAAATAGATGATTTTGATGTGGGAACCTCTAGCGAACATAATTGTGCAATTACTCCTCGTTGTTCTTTCTTTAGAAACTTTGTCATTCCATTAGAGATGATTATCTTTCCTGGTTTCCTTGTGATATCTCTTAATTCTACTTCCTTTTCTTCCGAAGAAAATCTAATGAAAAGTTCTTGAAAATTAAAAGCTATTGTACCCAAGAATTGTAGCCATTGGACTTCTAATACAACATCAACACCACCCATTGGAATGGAAAGCATTGGAATATTCAATACATATTCTCCCATGGATAACTTGATTTTATGGCACTTTCCAGAGCAATTTATGGTTCCTCCACTTGCAACCATCACTTAACACTCTGGTGTTGGATATAGGAAGAAATTCAATTCCTTGGCTAGCTTACAATGAATAACATTATGGGTACTACCCGAATCAATCAACACTATTACCTTTTTCTTCTTGATATGTCCTTTTATCTTGATAGTTTGAGGAGTGGTAATTCTAACCAATACATTACAATATATGGTAGGGATTCATTTCTTCTTTCTCTAGGGTTTGTTCTTAGTGTATATCCTCTTCTTTTGATGTTTCTTGTTCCTTTTCTTCCTCCTCTTCACAATCTATGTAAAATAATTTCTTCTCAGCACACTTATGACCTTTAGTGTCTTTTCTATCACAACTGTAACAAAGCCCTTTTACTCTCTTTTTTTCTAATTTTTGGGGTGTCAACCTTGTAGGTTGTGGAAGGCTAGGGGAAACAATACTTCCATCCTTATATTTGTGAGTCGTAGGCTTCCTTGTTGCCATAATTTTTCTTTCCATTTTTCTTGCCAACCTCAATGCCTTCTTCAATGAGTCAGGTTCCCAAAGGCGAACCTCATGTTGGATGTTATCATTTAAAGTCCGTATGAACACATCAATCCTATGCTCCTCTGAAATATCTTTTACCCTTATATTCAATTTTTGGAAGTCCTCAATGTGCCCCATCACTGAACCCTTTTGTTTGAGGTTTATTAATTGGCTAAAAAAAATGTTTCTTTTTGTATCCTCATAATGTGCCATCATTTCTTCCGTAAAAATTTCCCAAGTGACAATTTGTTTACGAGAGAAAACTCATTGATACCATACAAACTGATTTGGTTCCAAATATAAAGTTGCAATGCATACCTTTTGTGTGTTTTACACATTATGGAGATTGAAATATTGCTCCATCTATAGTATCCATGTTACAAGATCTTTTCCATCAAACTTCCTCATATCTATCTTTGGAACATGGTGGATCTTCAATCCAACATTAGATTCTATGAAATCATGATTAACATTTCTTTTTTTCTCATCATGAGTTTCCTTTACTACCCTTTCACCATCAGTAAGCGTTTTTTGTAGCAACTTAGTCAAATCTATCTTCAAATCTTCCATCTTAGCGTCCATGCCATTCATCTTAGCTTCCATGCCATCCATCTTAGTTTGCACGCCATTCATATTAGCTTTCACGCCATTCATCTTAGCTTTCACATCTTTCTTTAAACCATCAATCTTAGCTTCTGTTACCTTTTGTGAGAGTGAAATTTGTTGTACTTGGTCTCGTAATTTTGATATATCACGTTGCATTTCTTCCTCTTCTTCATGAGTCATGCTAGAGCTTTTAGGTTGCGTACTAGGTGTTTCCATTTTCTTTCTTTGGGGCATCAATTCATGATAATTATGCTTCACTATGCCCTTTGAACTTCAACCTAATTTTTCAACCCAAACTTATGCAAAATTTTAAAAAGACTACACACCTTTTTTTCGCTTTGTAGAAGCTCTATATTGAATCTGTTGTATCTATGTAATTGTAGATCTCCAAGGTCTGAAATTCCTTCCTATGGTAGCCCTCTGAGTCCTATTTCTAATGCCACCAGTCTAATCAAATTTGGATTCTACAAGAAAGAGTTTGTCTCAATCTCCCAAGATAACCTGATTATATAATGTTTTAGTAGAGCAAAATAGTACGACGAGCCATGTGTCACTGTTTTGACCTTTGAATCTGAAAAAGAGACACAAAAAACTATAGTCCGTCCTCTTTCTGCAACTTCTTACGAAATTTCAATCTATTACTCAGAGAGAAAGTTATGACGATTTTCCCAAGGTCACCTGTTTGGAATGTAATTCAGGAGTCTGCAAAAACCCTAACTTCCTCATATCATATCTCCGACAATATAGTGAGACAAGATCTGAAATTAGGACCTTAGGTTCATAATGATTAAGCTCAAATGGGTTTTTTTTTTAGCATCTGAAACGTCGCAGAACAAACGTTATAGCGGAAATGCCACGATGACCTGTTTGGAGTAGCGAAAACCTAGAATCCAAAGCTTTGATACCAAACGTTATGAAACCAACTCACAAAAAGATAGAAAAGAAAGATCAATGCCTTAGAAATCAGTCTCTTCAAAGGGGAAACCTCCTTTGCATTACACAAATGAACAATTCTTGGATGATACAAATGACAAAATGTCATTTTTATATATAGGAGTCTAAGGGGTCACAATATAATCAAATCGACATAAAAATAATAATATAAGGGCACAACAATAACAATAGTGGGTTTCTATAGGGCACAATAATAACAATATGGGGACATTAGGGGCACAACAATAACAATAAGGGCTACAATGACAATAGTAATGGAAGAATCACTAGTATTATAGGGACCTAACATGCAATCACATTTTTTCATGTATTTCTCATTTTTCGTGTAGCAGGGTACATAGAAAGTATGCAACATGGGTAATCCTTGGATGAGGAATCAAATTTTGCATCCAACGAGTACTCCTGCTCGAAATTTGAGTGAAACCTTAGGGACATAAGTTGAAAATACAAGTTGAAAAAGTAGTTTTATTATTTTATTATTTTTTAAATTTTTTTCTTTTTTACTCAAAAATAGTGAATCATCCCCCATGGTTGACATCATCACCTTGAATTCTATTGGTTCTCATAAATTTTATTTTGGTTGCACATTTTTCTTAGGAGGCCCATTTTAGACCCCAAAATTCCCCTAGTGAGGGCATATTCAAGTCCCAATCCATAGAATGACATCCTACTAGCTTTGAAGAATGATAGTGCAAATTCAATTTAACTAACTTGTATTCTCCTCTTCTAGAGTGATTTGTGCTATGATACCATGTAGAAATTCTCTGTAGATTCAACCTGCTAATTGTAATTTACTAAAGCAATAGACTTGAATCTACTCTACTCATCAACCGAAACAATTCAACGATCACGAAATCACAAAGCATACAAGAGAAATAATTCGATCAACACATTACACAATGATTTCTTGGGGAAAGCCACAACAAAAAATCCCTGCTATCTGTATATTGCATTAGTTAGAAAATATGAGAAGATTACAATGCTTTTCTCAAGTCCAAGCAACCTCTGCACTACCTCTATCTGTCTCACCGCTTCTTAGACATCCCAGGTCAATACTTAACCAAATTTTGGCTTGCCCAAGTCCCTATTTCCTTGCGTTGTTTCCTTGGGAATTAGCCCCCTATTAACTAGGGAAATTCCTCAATATGAATTGCGAAAACCTCAAAGGCCTTCCTCTGACTGCATGCATCACGTGTACAATTTAGATGATTATACAACTAATAGTACATTGTCCCTGAACTCCAATCTCAATCGAGTAACTCTCAGATCTGACATGCATGAGTTATTTATGATTGAATGATCAATTAACTAGTTGAACACATGAAGCAACACCCTATGGTGTGACCTCCTATAGTTCCTCCATCAATTGGAACTAGTTTAACTGACTTTAACTCAATTAAACTAAATTAATTAATTACAACTCAAAATAAACTCAACTAGGGCTCATATAATGTAGGAGACACTCTACATGATTCAAGTTAGACCCTCAACTCGAATTAACTTATCCAACTAAGTCAATTTAACTTAGTTAACTCATACAAGTTGTCTTGTGATGTGGAATTACAATTTTATTCCTAATCTGATTCAAGGACAAAATTAAATTAGGATTTTCTTGTTGCATTTTCAAAAAAATACATAACGAATATAGAGGCTTCTTCTCCACCCAAGCACACATAGGGAATCCAAAGGCCAACTTCCTTCACCCAAGCACACACAGGGAATCCAAAGGCCAACTTCCTCCACCCAAGAATGACAAGGTTGTTTAGAGAAGCAAGTCTCCACCCTTCAAGAAAAACACAGTGGTTCCACCCACTTTGGGTAATCCAGAACTCATTATAAAAATCAAACAACAAGAAAGGTTTTAGAGGTCCTCTATCCAAGAATCCAAGGAACAAGCCTCCACCCTATCCATCAAGGGAATCCAGAGAAATCCCATCTCCACCATATGGATATACAGGGAATCGATAGGTCATTGTTCCTCACTAAGGAGAGCCCTTCATCATGCCAGTCTTTCCAACTGAACTGGTATCACTATCTTCTTTTCTCTTCTGCAAAACTCCTTGTTCCTCCTCTTTTGTGATGTTTTGTGTCTGAATCCAGTTCAAATTCCTGAATGGGGGTCGAAACCCTTATTTTCCTATGCCCTCTCTTTTATTTCATGCGAAAAGATTGACTTTCATTGTCCTTGCTGATAGCACTATCCATCATCATAAATTTCTTGTCCTTCTTGCCTTGCAATTGTTTCCCAAGGCAACATGGTCCTAATCCTTCTCTTTCAGTGCCATTAATTTCATAAAACCAATCCATTAAACATACACACACACCAACCAGCCTTTAATGGCTTCCAAAACAGTTCAGATTTCTTGCAGCAAAGAAACCTCATACATCCCAAGCAAGCAACCTCCTCAACTCTGGAATATGTGTCCCTTTGACTCAGCCCATTTTTAATATTTTTTGTATAAATATTTACATTGCATTTGCATGAGGGAAACTTGAGTTGGGGTCATCATAGTATAGAGTAGCACCTCAACATTCCACCCCTAGTTGGTGGCAATCCCAACAACAACTAGGACCCCATCCAAATCGTAACTACATATTTTGATCCTGTTACTTACTCTTTTGATATGCTCATAATTTTATTGCTTTTTGGTATTACTATCTTTTCATGGCCAATTTGGCCTGATTTTTAGTGTATGTATGGTCATATTTGGTCTTTTTTAATACTACATTATCCTATGTATGACTCTCTATAGAGAGTGAACCTCTGGTTATGATTTGGTCTTCCTAGTGAGTGTCTAGCCTAAGCCATCTAAAATTTCTTTGTATACTCCTATTTAGAAGGTAATACAAAATTTACCATATATTTCAATGTGGACCATAAATAGACTATTTCAATCTCCAGCATAGTATTTTATATCAACTTTATAGAGAGAGATAAGGTATTTCAATGTAAAAATTTTCTAGTTAAACCAATTGTTACTTTCACCTTTCCATAATGAGTGAGATGTGTAATTCCTTTAACATCTAATATGAAGTTGACACATGGAATTTAAAAAAATGTTGATAACAAAAAAAAATCAGTATGGACCATACATAAAATATTTTAATATCAATTTTATATGTATCCATAAAGTGAAAGTTAAGAAAAAATTATGGTTAAAAAATTTCAGTGGTGTGTTGTTTAGGATGAGGGAGATGTGTATTTCTTGCTTAACATGGACTTGTGTACTTCCTTCCTAATTTCATGCATTGAGAGAGATCAAGTCAATGGAGGTAGAAACTTTTTTTTAGATTAAAAATTTTGAAGAACGGTTTGCACCTTGAGAGCTTTGATCCCTCTGAACACCTGATAAATTAAATATTAAGATAATTCTTTGTTATAACATTTTAATAATGTGTTACTCAATATAATGGAAACTTGTAAAGAACATGATAGATTCAAGTTACAATGATCTTTATTAAAACATTTCAATAGTGTGTAATCAATATGATAAAGATACATAATTTATTTTGTACTCAACATGCATTTATATATATAGAAAAACTTAAAATAGAATAAGTCACTCAATATGAAAACTTTCTTTAATTAAAAATATGTGAGAAAAATAGCAACTTAAAAATTTGAATCCTCTAAACATTAAAAGAATCAAATCTCTTCAAATAAAAATATTTAAAAAAAATAAATAAACCTAAAAAAAATATCTTTTAAATTATAATAAATTCAACGTGAGAGCTCACTTCATAACAAGGGCTACATAGTAACTAGTACTTGCCACTTAAATTATATATAGCTTAATTAAACTAAAAATAATAAAAAAAATATTTCAACACAAAAATAAAACAACTAATAAAATATTGCACTGTTGAATGTCATCACCAAAAACTAAGAAATATGATTAACTAATATTGTTTATATTAACATATATACATTTGAATATATATGTTTATTTTATATATATATATATATATATATATATATATATATATATATATATATATATATATATTTTTATAATTAAATTTATTAAAATATGTTTGTAATATAATAAGAAGAATCTTAAATTGAAAATATGGAGGAAAAACTAAAATTCATGAAAATGAAAAAATAGAAAAAAGAAAAAAAATCAAACTAAAAAAGTTAAATAAACTTAAAAACAAAAAAATAGTAACTAATAAAAATAAAAGTTACTAAATAATTCATTATAAGACTTTGACTAATTACCTTGTAAATAAATAAATTTAAATAGTAATAAAAAATAACAAAAATTGAATTCCAATATTAAACTATAAATAACTAACAAAATCTTCGATTAAAAACAAATAAACATTCCACATAAAACATACTATAAAACATACCTATCACTACAACAGATATAATAATACTTGAATACTTACATATATATTAGTACTTAAATACTTCACATGAATTACATATAACCATTTTCGTCGTGCATCACTTAAGTTCACTATTTTCGTTGTTGTGACACACTTATATCGTGCTTGGGAAAAGAACCGCACAATAACTTATATTGAGTCTCATTCCTTTCCTTTTTCTATGTTCTTTTTAAATTAACACGTTCTAATTTTTTTACATTAACATATTTCCCATATAAATAAATTTCCCATTTCATTTATAATATCTAATATGGATTTTAATTATGTTGGCAAATTATGAATCTTAATTATGTTGGCAAATTCTCACGTACTTTGAGAAAACATATTCAACTAACATCCCAAGCCCATGTAATGGAAAGTCCCTCAAAATCATGAGATGTAATACGAAGTTTCGTAGCTTTTTCTAAGTAACATCAACCATTTATTTTTGTAATGAATGAATCTGGGGTAATTGGTTTAGTGAAGGTATATAGTTTTTAAAAATTAATTTAAATTTATTATTTTTTTAAGTTAAAGTTTTTTCATTATTCAAAAAATATGTATAGAGAAGTCAAAATGTATGTGGCTTTATTATGACTGAGTTTGTTGATTAATATTATTATTATGTTACATACAAAAAAATAAAATATTTAATTGAGAGGTTCATAATTTTATAGGTCTTACACACCAAGAAACAAAAAGAACTATCAAGACAACAATTATCATAATCAATTATTAGAAGTGACAGAAGCAAGATTGTCTGGCCCTGTTCCTGGAGGAGGAGGACGGGTATAGACAATGGACATGTTGTTCAAAGTGAGCAAGCCAAATTTCCAACTTCTCGAGCTTCTCTATTAGCATATTTTGGACATGCCAAAAAACCACAATTCATTCATGAACGTGGCATTGAAAGTACTGGATTTGCTCCAACTTAGCCATAACCGCCTCGTGTTCTTCCTTCCGAACCCTGTCATGAGATTCTAGCGTGTCCATGATGGTTGGAACATCTCTTGTTGTGTCGAAGTTCTCCTATTGCGACCAGCAGCAGCGCGTCCAACTAACCCCACGTTTCTCATCCTGCCACTCCACCCTCGTGAGCTCGAACTTTGACCACGGTCTATGCCCCTGCTCCTATTGCCTACTCCATGATCGCCCTGTGTCAGGATCCTGCAACCCCTGCCGCCCACAAGAACAACCAACGATCTTCTCCCACCGCAAACTCCATGACCCCCACAAGCTTTGCCTCACATTATTTCCACATCCTGACTACTCTTATCAGCACCAACTTCCACAACACCACCCCGAGCACTAGCAAGCTCAGTGGTCCCCTCTCCCAGCCGGGAAAATTTTGACTTATCCAACACAGAAGCGTGTGAGGAACATGGAACTGACTTCATCTTGGTAGCCTTGTTGAATCTAGAGTCTTGTAACGAACCCAAATCGATGCCAACATCCACCTAGTCAAGCCCTGAACCACGCCACCAATAACTACACACCCTACCAGCCAGCGGGCTGTCACTTGAGACCCTTCACTCCACGCCACAACCAGAATAAGCAAAATGTTCCAACCTCACAAGTCTCCATTGTTTGAATTCTCCACAAATATATCAAAGACCTAGACTAACACTGCCAAACGACCCCTAACTTGGAGGGTCTAAAGGAAAACCGCCCAGCTAAACACGGAGAAGGCAAAACACCCTGACTCCCAGAAAATCAATCAACGCCAAAACCACTAGGCTTCCCCGAAGGAATTCTTTGTCCAGCAGCACCAGGAAAGAAAAACCAGACAACGCCAATCACGAAAAACCAATATATAGCTTGCTCCAGGGCCTCAGCACGAGCAAAATCACCGCCACCAGAAAACCTGACACCACTAGCAAAAGTGCCAACCACCTTACACAGGGAACCAAAGCATCACCACCTGAAATACCAATGCCAGAATCTACCCAGCCCGAGACATTTACTCCCAATACCAACCACTTCTCCAACCAGTAGACCCTCCAACTAAAGAATGAAAAAGAGAGTTTCACCCAGAATGTCAATGAGAGATTTGTTACCTTAATAATCCCATATGAGGAGTGACGGTTGGAGGTCCTCCACCATATCCACACGACCCAAAGAGAGGGAAACACAGACAAATTCGCATCCCATAGAGAGCCTACTACCATCCGGAATGCTACATGTTCAACGCTACTTAACCACCTTATCACGGACGCCATGAATACCTGAGGTCGTCTTACTCCCTCTCGCACAAGCAAGTGCTGATGTTTCACATGTTTTGAGGCAGAATCATTAATTGTAGCATAATGAGAAGGCAGATTGCCTGCCATCCTCCACCCATACGAAATGTGAGATGTCATACTTCGCACATTGATGAGTTCCAAATTTCCACCACCCCATCAGAGAATGGTCCTGGTAATGAACCATACTTGTTAATTCGAAACGCGTTAATCAAAAATTTCTCTTATATGATTTTTATTGAAAAACTTTACTTAACTCATTATAAATCATAAAAACTTAAATACAAAAAATAATTTTTTATTTGTTATACTAAATTTCTTTGAAGAAAAAATATGTTAAATATATTTTTTAAAATAACTTATGTAACGTATTTTCTATTTAAGATTATTTAACATATTATTTAACATTTAGTTGATATTACTTTGCTTTCAGTTTAGTTGACATTACTTTGCTTTCTAGTTTAGTTAATATTACTTTTCTTTCTAAAACTTGATAACAACTGAAACTGTACCAACTTTAAATAAATTTTAACTGATGATGATGATGATGATGGTTAACGTCCGCTGAGACCAAATAATGGTCTATCGAACCTAAAGAAACAAATTATCTATTTTGATTTAACTACCATTCAAATTGATATAATTTGATATCAGAGAGGAACCATAAATTAGATCACGTGAAATAATACCAGCTCAGAAAGAACATTAATGTAAATAGGAACCATAAATTAGATCACGTGAAATGATACCAGCTCAGAAAGAACATTAATGTAAATCCAAATCATTAACAAAGGGAAACATATTGTATCAAAAGTCTAATATGCACTCAATTTTAGAGGCGTACTAAGGCTACAATTTCGCGTTGATCCTAATTTTTTCTTAGGAATTTAGGGATATTTTTTTTGGAAAATCTGATGGTTGGAGTATTAGAATTGTTTTTTTTTAAATGATAGAAAGGAATAAGCACAATCAAGAATCCCTCCGGAAAGGAAACTTGCGGGTATAACTTAGATATATAAAAAAATCTTGAATCCCTTGACTTCTAAAATCTTAAAACTTAGGGGTATAATTTATATATATAAAAAAAATAATAATCCATCGGTTTTTAAAATTTATTAATATAATTTAAATATTAATTTTTTTCAAAATCTCACAATAATTATCATTATTTTCTGAGCGAAATTGTGAAAATTGTGAAAATTGTGACCTCTTACAATTTATGAATATAATCAAAATATCAAAAGAAAATAATAATAAAATTTTGTCAAAATCTCACCACAATTATGAGCGAAATTGTGACCGATTATCTTCTGAACGAAATTGTGACCTCGAATTTTACATGATATCCCTGAAATAATTTCAGGAAAGGCGCCTGCACAGCGTCACTCCATCCGCAATTGGGATCTGGGCAATCTCGATACGAGGATCTGCGGCAAGGGCCTTGTTTACTTCCAACGTATGCTCTCTGCTATATCTCATGAGTTCGCTCATGGGAGCTTCTGGAGTAAGCGCAACGGATCCCAGCCACAGAGTATTATCATACGCAATCACTCCTCCCACCTTCACCAGATCTATCAGTCGCATATGGTAGTTCAGATAGTTGCATTTGTCAGCATCTACAAACGCGAAATCAAACGATCCGTGCATCTCCTCCTGCACAATAACCATTTCATCATTTTATTAAGCCTTAATCAGCTATCCCCAAACCCTTAAATTGTCCCTCATATTTTACGTACATTCTTAAGCATTTCATCCAGAACTGGCAGAGCAGGGCCTTCTCTGAAATCAATTTTGTGGGCAACTCCAGCTTTCTCGATGATCGGTCGCCCCATATCATAATTCTCTCTGTTAATGTCCAACGCTGTTATCTGCCATGCCAGCCTTCATTAATTAATTGGCCCACATACAAACATTAAATTCCCCTGTTTGGGAATATCTACTGTTAATACAGGCATATAAATGTACCTTTCCATCACTAGGTAAGGCAAGGGCTGTGCTGAGAAGTGAGTAACCAGTGTACACCCCAATCTCTATGGTGTTCTTGGCGTTCATCAACTTCAGCAGGAGGCCCAGAAATTGACCTTCATCCGGAGGAATAGCCATCATATGCCTGTCACAACAGACAATCCATAGTTGCTTTACACCATGAAAACTGGTTTGATAGCACAACACCTATTTGTATCTAGATTTAGCGAATTTAGAACAATTAAAGAATTTAGAATAGTGAGACTAGCTAATAATTCGAAACATCAAAATTTGAGAGACATTTGAGAGACTGAAGTTGGTGATAGAATTTGCTTTCATATTGTTTGTATCTTTTTACAGTATTGGTGTATGGGTCATGTCTCCAGAAATAAATTTAAGGAATTTAAAACAATTAAGGAATTCACCCAATAAATTAAGGAATTTAGAACAATTAAAGAATTTAGAAGAGTAAGACTACTTGCAATTGGAAACACCAAAATTTCAGAGACTGGAGTTGGTGATAGAATTTGCTTTCATATTATATCCTCTTAGACTACTAATGTATGGTTCATGCTTCCAAAAATTTTAACACATTTAAAACCACTGGCAATTCCATTCCAAACCCCAAAACTCCATATTAAATAAAATAAATTATTTAGAAAATTCCATACAAAATAAAATAGAGAGGTGGAGCTTACTGAGGATGTTTGGAAGTCGATTCCCGGAGCTCCTTCAAGGGCTCGGGCTCACGAGGGTGTACGCTTGTTTCCAATATATACTGCAATATTCACATTATTAGCCATTCCTGCATGACAAGTACATGAATACAATCCATTAACTTAATCCATCAATGGCTCTGCTAAATTTATGTAGCTCAGTAAAGGTGAGAGTAACCTGATAGAGGGCATCGCTCTGTAACAGACTCTTGTGATCCATTTTCTGATCGATCCCAACCTTACTCTGCTCCTGTCCTAGGGGGTTAAGTCCACCTGCACGTCTGCTGCAGCTAGGTGATGAACATCTGTGCCTGCGTTATTTCCTTACACCTGCAACACAGCTGAAAACAGATATAATAACAACTAAAACCATATAAAATTAAACTCAACAAAACAATTCCATCGGAATTCCCCAATCGGCTCTATGCAATTGGTCTGCAAATTAGATATTGTATGTATAATAGACACTGAAGATCCAACTATCCAAGCTAATCTACATGAAAATGCCTACAGGTGGTCTAACTTCCAGGTGGTCTGACTGGAAGTTACGACGTGATTAAGTTTGTATAGCTTCGAAACCCCAACCCCACATCTACCCACTGGATACGAATGAACCTGGTGCATGTTCTATTTGATTTTTATTGTACAGAAATACCCTTAATAGTCCATACCCTTAGCCAAATGACAACTGTAACTTCCTCTACAGAGCATTTCCAGAAATGAAAGAAAAAAAAGGCCTAAGCCAAAATGCATCCACCCTCGGTCAAAATCGCTCAGACAACCTAACCGATGAACGAAACAGTGGCCGGATCAGATCAAACACATGAACATTAAAATTCTGCTGTAAAGATACAAGTCAGCATACCCTAAAACGCAAATCTCACACCTCTGAGAAAAGAATTCGCCCCAATAAATGTGTAGTGGAATATTACTGGTGGATCTAAATGTGAAGTGGAATAGTAATTGACCACAAAACCATCAAACCCTACTGCAGTACGGGTTGTTAGTTTGGATGTAATAGGCTTTCTATCTCCCTATAATCCTACAGCTACTTGGTCACTTAACTCTGAAATCCGTGCATGCAAGTAATAGGTCAAATTCACACATTAACTCTGAAATCCGTGCATGCAATTAACAGGTCAAATTCACACAGCAACCTTTAGTGAGATATGTGTGGTATCCCTGTAACAGGTCAAATTCACACAGCAACCCGTAGTGAGATATGTGGGGTATCCCTGTAACAGGTCAAATTCACACAGCAACCCGTAGTGAGATATGTGAGGGTATTTCTGTGATTGAAAAAAAAAAAATTAATGTTCACTAAAATAAAAATAGCTTGAAGTAGCATATAAGACAGATTGTTTCTTTGTCTGATTGATGTATTCCTTTTTTCTTATCATTAATGTATTCAGCTATTTTCCTGTCACAATTATTGTCACATTTATTGACACAGCTATATAGAATTAGAAAAAAAAAAATTGGAGTTGTCTATAGTGCCATTTTTGGAGTTCCGGTGCCCGAATTCAGTGGAAAAAATTGAGGTGAAATCTTTATTTGTGTTATTTAAACTAGTTTTTTGACTATATATATAGATTCAGCACGATGAAAAACCCATAGGGCACTTCTATTGTGCATGGTTTACCCATAAGCTTGTGATTTCAATGAATTCCTCCCAGATTTTAGAGAAATTAGACCGGAAAAAGCCAGAAAAGCTTCCAAAAAATCGCACTACTAACAATTCCCTTTTTTTTTCCTTAATAATTTTAGTTTTAACTGAAATTAGATCAGAATTGTAAGGTTCTTCTTTGGGAGTTTGTCATATCAAATTTGGAAATAATTTTTTTATTTTTTTTGGTTAATTTAAAAAATAAGTTAATAACAAGTCGTTTAATCTAAAAAGAATAACATGTTTAAGAAAATAAAAATAACAAGGTGTTCTGTTCACCAACAAAATAGTATATTCTAAAAAAATAACAAGGTGATCGGCCTTTTAATGCTTCTGACGTAATAATTAAATTTAAAAAAATATCTTGTCCACAAGTGACACGATGATGGATGTAAAAGCTTTGAGCCTTCAATATATTCCTCATTCATAATACATATCAAAAGTATGTGAAAAAATAAAACTAAAATCTAAAATAATCTTGGTAGTCATGCAGATATCAGATCCAGAGTGTGGATAGTTATGCATGAATAAATATATATCATCCAATTACCAAAATTTGCGAGATTTTAATGGAGTAGTCTATTGAGGCAGAGGAATTTCTGGACGGCTACAAGTGGCCGGAATCCGGGCAAAAAAGTTTCAAAAATTCTTGTAGAGACAATGTTTGAATCGTGTTTTTGATGGTGGAAATGGGTTCAGCGCCATCAAAAACGTCTAGGACACCTTAAATTTTGAAGTTTAACAACTATAACTTGGATTTACAAAATCCTTGCCGGATTTTCTCTAAATATGACCAGAATTTCCATAACTTTCCGGGCAATTCCTCCGGCTAGTTAGACTACGACGATTTTAATCATATATAAATCGTTTAAGATGTTATTTAAAATAGAAATTGATTTTCCGAGATGGGTGACCAATGAGAGAGAAGGTCATTGCCACCATCTCACCTGGTTAAGATGTAGTAGCACGTGGTAACACACTCCCATGAATAATTAAGGCTAGCCATACCATGGAGGTAATTGAACTATAAATGAGTTGTTTACCACTCTGCCTATAGTCTTCAATCGTGTGGGTCTAATGTGAGAAAGGACTTTTCCATGGCTCTAAGCTCACATCCACATTTTGAGTTTGTTCTTGTGGTAGGTAGCACGTAGGGTTATTCAAGTTTGCAGCCTGCAGGGACTAAGACAATCTCAACATGGTGCTATCTGCAGCTAGACCTTGACGTGGTTTCAATTGCCAAAAAACTGTCTTCTAATCTAAGAATCCAACAATTTAGGGGAGTTGGTACCCTCTCTACTCTATGGCAATGCTTTGAAACTGCTAACATGATTTTTAATGCAAATTTGATATTAACTCATATTATATGTTCTCTTGCAGGTTGGTCAGCTCATAGTCTACATTGGTCCATAGACTTTCCGCCTTTTTTTTATTCCCACCTTCTTCCTGCCAGTTTCCTCTAAACATCCCCCCAGTAGTTCTTGTTTTCCTTAACCTCCCTTCTTGTCCCGCTCCCCTTTCTCCTGTCTTCAGGCTCCCTTGTTCCTTCGTAGTCTTTCCTCTCTATCTTCCTTCAGCCTACTTCATGTCACTGAATGCTTTGACTTATGAGTTTGCTCAACACAAGCTCCTACTTTGGTGTATTCTGGTTTGTTTCTTGTCTGGACTTGGTTTTTATCCTCCCCCTCCCTTCGTGTCAGCACAACCTGCGTATCTCATTGTAGGTCCCTTTGGTTGTGGTGATTCTCTGGCTGGTACTTGAGTTACGTGGTGCTCCTCCTGGTTCCTTGAATCCATGAGCTTGTTCTAGTCTATGCTCGAGCCTTACCTATTTGCCGACCTTTCCTCCATGCCTCATCAATGGGCGCAAATTTGGAGGGGTGACTCCTATTACCAAGAGCGGGCCCACAGGGGTAGTACACACATGCATCATCATCTAGAGGATGATGCCTCTCACTTTCGTGACCTCATGCCAAGACCCATTTAAGAAGAGCTCACTCGTGTTGAGGGGGAAGCTTTTCATCATAAAATACCCCTATCTAACATGGAGGTTCTTAATGAGTGGGTGGATTAGATTTTGGACACAGGGCATACGAGAGGTATTTTTAACTAGTATATGCAAATACTTGATCTCTACTGGCACATGAAATTTCTATTGGGGTGCACTGTCTTAGACCAGAACAAGCATCACACAGATATTCTCAATTCCCTTTAGCATTAGCAACGTCATATGAGGGACTTAGATTGAAGGACGAAACGAATTAAATAACTCTCGACATCCCCCCTCAGCAAGAGGAATCTCCAAAGATACTAAAGACCCCACCTAGATTGTTGTCTCAGACTCGGACCCTTCTTCCTAGTTTCTAGCATGTCTATGCTTTATGGTTCCTTTGTTATTGTTGCTTTTCTCCATTTCCTCTTAGGCCAAATTCTTTTTTTGTATGCTAAATTTTGTATCTTCTAGTGCTCAGTTACCTCTCACCTCTCTGTAGAGAGTAAATTTTGGATTTGGTTAGATCTCCCTAGTGAGAGATTGGCTTGACTTTTGAGTTTATCTTGTAATTTTTGGTTTTGAAAGCAATACAATTTACCCCAAAAGAAAATGAATTTAATTAGATATTAGTTGATGATAATTATGCTGATGGCTAAAATTTATTAAAATTAAATATGACTTTTTTTGTTTCTTAACAATGTAAGAAATTATTTGGATTTTTTAAAATTTTATTTCTATGCTCATAAAGTATTAAAAAAATTCCAAGATCACCATAATTTTGTTGAGTTAGAAGGTTAAGAAGATTGGTGATTCTTTCTTCTCATCCCATGGTGTTTTGCGAATTGACATGGAGCTCATGACAATTTGTTCTTATTTTAATGGTGGTTATTTTCTTCTTTATATTAGCCAAGACAAAGAAATACATTTGATTTTCAAGATTTGAATTCATCACCTCCTTATAATAGCTTAGTTACCTTTTTCCTACTCTTTATCACCCATGATTTCTCCTTAAATTTTGAGGTAATAATATTTTTATTATTGTCCTTAATTTACAAAATGATCTTCTTCTTTATCCCCTAATGGCCTAGCTAAGATTGGGTATCCTTATGTCATCCACACTTGAGCCAAACATGGTTTTGGCTAGAGTTAGAAACTATTTTAGGAACTTCTTGTCTTCCATGTTGTTTAACATCTTCTCATACATAAGATACCTAGTAATAGTCATGTTTTCAATAGAATAAAGGCTTGCCTTGATGAGAAAGATATGATAGGGTGCATTTCCTTTAATCTTGAGATTATAGGCTATACAATATTTTTGGATATGTTCTATCTTCCTCCACAACTTTATGAAGATATTGTATCTCAAACATCATATCAAAAGACGAGTTTTTTTAATCTCATATCTAAAGATCAACTGGGTTAAATTATTTTCAAGTCCATAATAGGATTTTCGTACTCCATCTATAATTTTATCAATGTATATTCTCAATTGAGTTTATGATGGATATCAATTCCAAGATATTTGTATGTAGGAACTATCTCCAAGTTATTGTTGTCAGATATGAACGTATCATATGTGATTTTTATGAATTTAATTATCATGACATTCATTTTGTTAGTATTAATAGTTATACCCATTCTACAGGATTCTTAGTTACTTATCAAAGATTGTAAGGACTTCTTGCCAAAAGAGCAAGATACTCATCATAAACAAGAAGAGTGATGACTGTATTTGTGAGATTAGACCCAACACAACTTGTTTCTTTCAATTACTCTTCTAACTTATCAATGTATATGTTAAAAAAAATAGAGAAGTAAGAGTGGACCCAACACACCTTGTTTCTTTCAATTACTCTTCTAACTTATCAATGTATATGTTAAAAAAATAGAGAATAAAAGACACCATTCATCATAAACAATAAGAGTGATGACTATATCAGTAAGAGTGGACCCAACATAACTTGTTTCTTTCAAATACTCTTCTAACTTATCAATGTATATGCTAAAACAAATAAAGAATAAAAAACACCCTTGCTTAACACTTACATATGGTAGTTAAATTCTTTCCATCAAATTTCAATGATGATAAACTTTCAAATCACATTTTTATTTTTGAAATGATAAAATTGTATTTTAAAATGAAGGGAATAAAACTTAACATCTTAAAGAAAAACATGTTCCAAAATAATATTTTAATTAATATTTATGGTAATCATGAATACTTTATCTCTCAAGGGATTATTCCATATAACACATTTAAAAAAAAAAATTAATAATGCATCTATGCATTTGGTGTTATTTATGATGCTACATATTTATGAGAATTTGGTATAAAAAACTTCTAAAATTGATGTGTCTTTTTTATAAATTATTTTTTTTAACTGCATCATGAGACGCTCTATAAGCCGGAGAGATATTGTAGTGTCATAAATGAGTGTAAATGTTGGCTCAATATGAGAGATATTGTAGTGTCCACAAATGAGTGTAAATGTAAATGTTGGCTTAATATGAAAGGGATATTGTAGCATTCATAAATGAAGTTTTTGATCAAATAATAATAATAATAATAATAATAATAATATAATGTCACCTCAATTTAGAAATCTAAAATTGATTCAATTCAATTTATTACATTGCAATTATGTTTTTATTGACAAAATTACAAACATATTTTCAAGAACTATAAATAATAATGATTCATGTTTGTAACCATGATATTTCATAACATATAACATATGATTAATAAACATATAAAGTTTTACATTTAATTAATAAACTTCATTAAAAATAAAAAATATATATCCAAATATAAAAATATGAAATATATATTTGATATAAATAGTAATTATAAATTAATATCTATACCATATAAATTAAAACAATGATTTATATTGAATTGAGACTTCTGTGATCCATATCAAATTTTTGAAGATTCTTCGGCGAAAATCACATAGAGAAATTTTTGTCGACACGTTCTCTATGTGATTTTCGCCGAAGAATCTTCACAAAATGATTTATATTACTATCCACGAAATTTTAGAACTTCAAACTTAAATTTAATTAAGAAGCATAAAAATAATTCAATATTCACAATAACTTTTTTTACCCAAAGAAAAACTATAAAACTATAATTTCATTTATCAATGTAAACAAAATTACAATTTGTATATACACATGAATGTGTATTCAAGATGGATTTGCCTCAATCCAAACAATGGCCAAGTAAAAAAATAAACTAAACTTTCCAAGACAAAATATATGCCAACTTACATCAAACGCATGCCCTCTCAAATAGCTTTAAGAAAGGTCAAAGTTGCAATACTCAACCTCAATCTTACCTAAAGACACAGTTTCTAGCCATATTGGCTACATCAAAAAATTCATAACTAGACAACATGATATGCAAATAAAGATATAATAGAGAGAAATAGGAACTAAATTTGACCATCAAGGTCATCCATAAAAGGATGATGATAGTAATGATAATGTGCACCATTTAGGACCTCTTCAATAGACCAAAGACCCTAATCCAGTTGAAGGCCTTATTTAGATAATTTGTTTTCCTCCCTGTGGTAGTCCCTGTAAATATGAGTACAAGAAAAAGATACATAAGAAAGTTTGAGTCTCTATAAATCCCCCGAAATATGTATAAGGTGTAAACCGTGATATTGTTGAATTTTGTTAACCTAATTAGTGACCAACAAAGAATCACCAAACACTTGAAGCTAATCACAACCCTTCTCCTGAGCAAAATCCAACAAGGAATGACAATATAAGAATTCAGCCATATCGTTTGTACCCCTCCCCAACCCCATACTAACTTTTAAAAAATGTTGATCAAATAGAAAGAGAATGAAGGCACCACCAGAAGTGAAGTTTCCCCCTTGCTCTACCCCATCAAAATGCCCCAATGGGTGGGATTTATTAGGCTCCTCTAGGATCACAACTTGATGCTTAGAAGAAACAAAAGGATGAGGAAAATGAGAGAGAATGGAAATTGCTTCAGTTGCCACTCGATCTAGAGAAGACTGTTTATTTTGGAAAATTTCTTTCTTTTTAGCTAACCATACACCCCAATAAATAAGTAGAGGCAAGGTTTTATATGATTTTTTGATCCTGCTTTAGATCCAAGACCACCACATTTCCTTAAACAAGGACCTTTCCAAACACATCCATGAACAAACACAACACTACATAAATTCTAGATCTGACAGCAAAAAGGGAAATCAACAAATAAATGATCAATGGATTTAACATTAAATTTATAGAGAACACACCATACATGGCCTATCATTTGATGCCTATGCATATTATCCCAAGTAGCGACCTTTTTTTCCAAGACACACCATAAGAAAAGGAATGCTTTAGTTGGGCATTTAACTTTCCAGACCCCTCTCCACCACCACTCATTGACCTCCTCCGCATCTATCACATGAAAATGTAGATACCCCATCTTTCGGGTGCAAATAACCACAGGAGAGTGACCCCACACAATTCATCATCGTTTTGGGAAATCTTGATATGAGCCATAGCAAGGCCATCAAGATAGCCCCTCCAATGCTCACACAATTTATGATCGGTCTATAAATCCTCAACATAGAGCTATCATGGGTGCCATATAGAGGTCTGATCAGGGTTGTTTATATCAGTTAATATTGTAAAACCTCTATCTATGAGAGAATCAATAAGTACCTAAGGAAATAGATGAGCATATGCATAACCCAGCCAAGGGTCCTAGCCTAACCTAACTTTAAGTTCATTTCCAACCTTCCAAGTCACCCTGAACAATGAGATCCAATGAATTAAGAACGACCCACCAACTTACCGAGATATTTGCATGTGGTTTTTCCCTCAACCTCACCTACTCCTCTATAGAGTAAGGATGAATGTATTTTTGATATACAACCCGATTCAACAGGGTATGAGTTGATAAGAGTCGCCACCCACATTTGGATGCCAAAGCTTTTGAGAAACAAAATATATTTTTGAGGCCCAAAATACTTAGCAATTTGGGAATCACTATACTATTCCATTTAACTCAAGAAATGATGAAATGATCCTAAGAAATAGCCCATAAAAATTTGAAACATTTTCTTCTCCCTAAGGGATCCAAGTTGCAGACATCCAAAAAAATGGATTCACTTCCAAAACCTATTTAACTAAAACAAGCCTCCCTACCCTTGACAACCACCTTAAGCTCAAACCCTTTAATATTTTCTTAATATTTAATATTAGCCATGCCCAATCTTCCTTCCTGTGGGAATCTAGTTTTAGTTGGAAACCCAAATATTTTAGGCCCACATCCAATTGAAGAAAGGGAAAGGGAAAATTATTCTAGAGATTTATCACTTCATGGCTTGCAATATTTTAAGAAGTAATAGAAGATTTATTGTAATTAACCACCATGCTTGTAGCTTTCCCAAATAGGTCAATAATATTCGGCATTTAGCCACAATACTACAAGCACCATTGCAAAAAAATAGGATATCATCAACACAAAGTAAATGAGTAACTGCTAGATAGTTTGCAATAACAACTCCCTGAAATTCACCTTTGTGCTTAGCATCCACCAATAGATGAATTATACCTTATGTAACCAAAAGAAACAACAAAGGAGACAGGGGAAAACCTTGTCTTAGACCTCTTTGGGCATGGAAAAAAGGAAATCAAACTCGTTTATAGGAACAACAAAAGATACAAATTAGATGCATCCCATTACCTGATTCACAAAATCAATCCCAAAACCTAGATGAGTCAAGAATATTATGATATATATCCATCTCACATGACCATATTATTTAGAAATTCCAAATTTGATGATAGGTCCTTTTAATCTAAGAGTTTTTATGCTATGAAGCTTGTCTTGGGCCACCACAATTGCTTCATGAATCGGTTTTCCTTCAAGGAAGTCGAATTATTCATTTGATATAGAATTTGACAATACATGTTGATATCTTTTGGCGATAACTTTAGAAATAACCTTGTATATGCTATTGCAAACGGAAATAGGGTGAAATTCCTCAAAAGAAGAAGGTTTGTATAATTTGGGAATTATGGCAATGAAAGTTGTGTTTAAAGAAACCAGAACCCTTCCCTCCTTTTTGGATTCATTTACCATTGCCAATAATTGCATAAAACCCTTCAAAGAAATAAATTCCCCACCCATCAAGACTTGGACTTTTGTCTTTTTGAAAGCTAGCTAGGACAACCTTCAATTCTTAATCAATGACTTTCTCCACCAAAGCTCTATTCTTTTCACCCTCCCTGAACCTAGGAAATAATTGAGCAACCCTTATAGCTTCGACAATACTGGCCCGACCAAAACTCTTTGAAAGACTTTGAAAATGAGCACACCCAAGAGAGGCGAGGCCCTCAAAATTTGAGAACTCCCTTCCCTTCTTGTCTGAAGGCTCCATATTGTATTGACCATCTTCCTTCCCATTGTGAATGCCGGAAGAATTTTGTGTTTTCATCCCCACTTTCAAGCCATATGGCTCTACTTTTTAGTTTCCATGCTGCTTCTTGAGCCTCCAAAATAGCCTTCCTTTGGGATTCCAATTGAACCAAAGAATCTCTAGCTTTGGCATTTAGGAATCCCCCATCCCTAGAATCTGAAATAAAAAGAATTTCACTTTAAATATCATAGAGCTCCTACTCCACCCTTTGCTTCTTCTTCACCTAAGCCACAACCAAACTCTTTTCCCATTTGATATTTTCTTCAAAATGTTGGGCTACTGAGATTTCATAATTGGGGGGATAAGAGGACTAACCCTCCTTGAACAATTTTACAAACTCTTCAAGCTTTAATCTAGGAGGTGTTTAGTTTAAAATGGAATCCAAACTTGAGCCTAGGGGGTCTAATCTATAGAATAATGGGCGAGTGGTTAGACTCACTCCCAAACCCAATCAACTGACGGATATGGTTGAGACATTCCACCATCACTTCAACTACTAATAATATATTAGTCCTTTTAGCCATTTGACCATCCCCTATATGATGGTTTCACGACAAGGGTTTTAGTTTTGAAGGTTAAATGTCCAACAAATTTTTATCTATAAGTTTTCTAACAAAAAAATTAGAAAGATTATCTACTATGGCTCTTGGACCCCATGACTTAGGCACCCAAAGAAGAATTTAAATACACACCAATGATTGAATTATCAACCTCCAACATCTTAAGCTCAAAAAGGTGGTTTCAAAACTCTAGACAACCTTCACATGGCCCATAAATATTAATACAAAGGAGGGATTCCCCCAATTTCGAAGAAAAAATTCAAGCCCCAATCCATAATTAACACTCCAGAAATTCAAAACAAAAACATTTTGAGTATCCCAACCTATTGTAAGACCTCCAAATCAGCCATGAAAATTCAAGGAGATGAAACACCATCTTCCCGACATAGACTCCAAAGTCTTAGAGACTGTCTCCCTAACCCCTAGGTTTTGCTGAAGGAAAATGACATTCGGTCCCTCAACCTTGACCAATCTCTTCAAACTAATCTTTTGAGAGGCACTTGCCAAGCCTCTACAATAGAAATATAAAAAATTCATTAAGACACCATGCCTTGGATGTTCAATGCTTTGAGCACCCCAATGATAGATAATTTCGTACTAGCAACCAAATCCTCTTTGGCTCTTTCTTTGGCCTTAGACAAAGTTGATATTCTCCCATGATATTTTGGATTAGACAACCCAATTTGACATAAGTCCCTATACAAGGCTTTAAAAGTGGGGGGAATCATATGATAATAGAGCCTAGAGGTTATAAGGGATGTCACCAACATCGAAATCCCAAAGAAACCATATTTTCTAGAGGAAGTAGAGGATCTCGAAGAGGAAAAAGCCAACAATTGAAGGGGAATAAGGAAATTGACCTGAGTAGGTGAAAACCTAGTTACAAATAGTGACAAACTAGAATCCAAACCCCTAGACTCATGATTCTAATCAAACCCCAGATTCAAAAAATAAATAGCAAGGGAAGAGACAGTAAGAGGGAGAGAAAGAAAACTTGGAGGATGTGCAGCTAGAGAAGACATCTCGCCAGGAGCCTTAGAAGAGAGCTCAACATCCACACATTGTTCCTGATCTGACAACCCTGATACTGGTAGGCTAGAAGTAGAAGGAATCTCATATTAATACCCTTCAACCTAGGATTAACCAACCTTTCCATCGAGCTAACCCCCAAATTTGACCCCTGAGCCACCTTAATTTTCTTCTTAGCTCCTTCATGTGTCAAGATTTTTTTAGAAAGGGAGTGAACAAAGGTGGATTATGTGCCCATATTTTTGGCATTTTTTACACCTAAATGACATCCCTTCATAGTCCAGAATCTGAAGATGCTCATAGCCTCTGCCAATATTAATAGTTTCATAGAGACATTTTCTCAAACCAAGACTGACCAAAATCTAGGCAATTGACATATCTCTTGTTTCTTTGAATGAATAATTTATTCCCAAGAAAACCCCAATGTTGTTTCCAATATCCTTGAATCTCATTTCGTTCCACATGTTTGATGGGAGCCTAGGAAACCGAAACCAGATCGACACCACATCTAACCATTCCTTACTCACTTCGAAAAGTGGTGACCAAAAACTAAACACAAAAGGGGTAGAGTCAGTAGACCAAACTTGCTTGGTTATAACCTTCGCCTCCTCATGAGAACCAAAGTTGAGTTGAAGGTGAAAACCTTTCTTCAAGTCTTCCATCAAGAAGAGGTTTCCATCTTGAAACATTTGATCTTTCTAGACACTTGTAGCTCTAGAATTAAAATGGATTTATATTGGTATATTAGATAGATCTAGACACTCTAAAGATGAAATTGTATTTTTAAGATGGTGAGAGTGTAACTTCAATACTTCCACAAAAAATAATGTTAGAAAAGAGATATGTTAGTTAAGACCCTCTCTCAAGTACCAATGCAACACATCCATTAAAAAAATTAATAAAAAAATACAACATATTTATATTGGTATATTAGATAGATCTAAACACTCTAAAGATGAAATTGTATTTTAAGATGGTGAGAGTGTAACTTCTCTCTCAATTACCAATGCAACACATCCATTAAAAAAATATAACATATTTATACCGATAGGCATGTGCATGTCTATTTTGGAATAGGGCTTCCATAATTTTAATGTAATTATCAATAATTAGTAGATGAATTGTAGATATTTAGCATCCAAAAAATATTCTAAAATGTTCTTAGTAGTATACAAAACTCAAAGGTTGAGATTTATCCCCAAGGTAGTTATGCCCTTATTGCTCTTTTAATTAAATTGATTAATTAAGAAAATTCCATATGAACAAGTGTTATATGAAGTGAGTTATGGTTTTTTCAGCATCCAGAATTGATAACCATGTTATTGTAACAAAGCCTATTTACAGAATAAGAATATCCATTGTAAAGTGAGAATAAATATCCATGTGTAAGAATCTTGTTCCATGTTTTTTGAAATGTATATATGTTTAACTTATATACCAACCTAGATCCATCTTGACTCTGGTCTACCAATCACCGAGAGGGATCAAATATCTTTTCACTCTAAAAATAGGTTTGCACATCAAGAGATTTGATCTCATTAAGGGCTTGGTAGATCCAGAGTTAACATGGATCTAGTCTGGTTTAATTTCCCCCTATAAATAGGCTACATTCCCCATGAATACCATGGGTTCTCAATACCATGCGCTAGTTTTTTTTTTTTAAAGGGTTATTTTTGTTTCTTTATTTTTATTTTATTTTGAACGAGTTAAAATGTTTACATTACATTAATTTTTTATTTAATTTTATTTTTAAAAATTTATTTTAATTTTATTTTTATGTAATTTGACTTAATCAAAATGTTCAACATTGCATTGCAATTAATTCTTTTTATAATTAATAATAATAGTAATTAATAAGCGTTTTGATGTTTATTATAGATTGATGTCTTTAGACATTTACCATCTATTTATTTTATATGGTTACACTAGTTAATAATGTACATAGATATATAAATATATTGATATATACATCTAAATACACAATGCGTAATATGATAGTCATAATTACCTCTTTCAAAATATTGTAAAGTGGTCAATTCCTTGTTTATATTGCTTTATCTTGATGAATTCATTAATTGCATTAGTTTTAAGGTTATGAGAATGTAAATTATTGATTCAAAATGGATCTATACTAGTATATTAGATAGATCTAGACACTCTAAAGATGAAATTATATTTTTAAGATGGTGAGAGTGTAACTTCAAAACTTCCACGAACAATCACATTAGAAAAGAGAAATGTTAGTTAATATTTAGTGCAAATATGAATATACTCTCTCAACTAACAATGTAACGCATCTATTAAAAAAATTAATAAAAAAATATAACATATTTATGTTTATATGTATGGACATGTAGTATACACAAATTCAAGGTAGTTATTGTTAATCAAGGTTGTCACTGATGTCAATATGGCATTGTAGAGATGGAAAATATTATTGTGATAAATAACCCTAATCTAGACTATGCTACCCTAACCCTAAAGCTATGAAACCCTAACCCTAGCCTTGTTGGAAAACGCAAATCCTAGTATATGAAACCCTAGCTAATAGCCTAACCCAAATTTGACATTTGAGGGATGATCAAAATGAAGGAATATACCAAATACTTAAAAAAGTGGGGCAAAAATCACTAGACATATATATACATCTATTTATATCAAATATACATATATATGTTATATTTATATGATATAAAATATATAATAATAAAAATGTATTTACCACATACATATGAAACCATGCATGAATACAAAAAAAAGAGATACATATTATTTATATAATAAACAAACAAATCGAATTTACTATCGTGGCCCCCTTTTCAAAACTCAGCTTAAATTCAGATGCATTATCGTGGCCCACATTGGATAAATTACGCGACTGTTCAACCTACTTGTTATCATTGTAAAAAGTTCTAAAATTTTGGACAACTGGTATGGTTCCAAAGTTTTATGTTAGTCTTAGTCAAGTTATTTTTATTGTTTTGCTTAAGGAGTCTAAAACATAGAGTGGAGTCTTGTTCCCATTATCAAATAAGGTCAACAATCTTGTTTTACCTATCATTGATCCCACATTGATTGTGTCATGTGTTAAGGCTGTTTCAAAATTGATATGCGCTATGAAATCACCTAGGAGTTTTTGCAGCGCAAAACTCAGAAAATGAACTATATGTGCTACAAAATCGGGGATTCGTAGTTAGGAGTTTTCATAGCACAAAACCCAGAATTTGCACTACATGGACTACGAAATCACTGAAGCAACCTTTTTTAGTAGAAAAATTGTTTTAAGTAGTCAACTTCCAGGAGGTTTTTTGAGCAACTGAAAGCATATTTTGGAAAAGTGTGTTATGAAACCAGCTCAATAAAAAGATAGAAAAGATAGATCAACGCCTTAAAGTTCAGCCTCTTCGAGGGGGCAACCTCCTTTACATTACATAAATGAACAATTCTTGGATGATACAAATGAAAAGACCTCCTTTTTATATATAGGAGTCTATAGGGGTCATAACATAATCAGAGCCGAAATAAAAATAATAATGTAAGGGCACAATGATAGTAATAGTGGGCTTCTATGTGGCACAATAGTAACAATATGGGCACTACATGGGTACATCAATATAATAAGTGGGTTGTACTAATAACAATAAGGGGTTACACTAGTAGTATAGGGGCCTAACAAAGTGAAAGAGGTTTTTATTCCTAACATACTGAACTACAAAAACCTCTTTCAGTTTCTTCAAATTCATTATGATCTTGGAAAAGTTGATGACTCAACTTGCGCTATGAAACTGTTGTAGGAGCAGTTTTTCAGAAATCACAATTTCTAGTTTACACCTGATATTCAAAGACAATTTCTGGGTAGTAGGAAAGGTATTGAAAAAAACCAATAGAGGTTTGTGTTCAGCACAGAGTGGTCTACAAAAGCCTCCTTCATTTTTTCAAAATACATTTTTGATGAGGAGAAAAAAGCTCTGTCCCAACACCTATTGTTCAACCAGAACAGAGCAGGGGACAGTTTCCTAGTTTCCAGGGTAGATGAAGGAGAAGCTATTGGAAGCCAGCTGAGGGTTATGGACATCACCAAGTTCAAAGTTAAGAAGGAGTAGCTATCAAAAACTGAATTTATTCCACATCCTAGGTTGTTGCTAGCATAATAAGGAGTTACACTCCTAGTTGTATTAGGACTCTAGGACTATTAGTTAACAACTAGTTGTAATTAATAGTCTGTTTTAGGTATGAGTAGGTGTCAGGTCAAGAAAATCCAAATTCTCTTGATGAAGGATCATGGAATCCTTATTGTAAAAGCTATATATGAAGAAAGAGATGAAATTAGAAAGGGAGGGAGTTTTCATTAGTAAAGGAAAGATTGTGTCATTGTAAAAACTGTGTTTTTTCATACTTAATACAGTGATTAGTTTGACTACTCAAGATTCACAAGGAGTTTATATGTTTGATGTTCTTATGGAATTATAGAATTACTTATTTGCTGTGGTATGAGCTTGTGATACTTAGAATTCATTGGAAAATTCTCTAACTTCCTTCACATGCTTGTAAACTGTGTTGATTCACTGTGTTACAGTTTTCTTTATAAACCTAAACTCTAAGTGCCTTGATTTCCATATCTTGTTGATCATGTTGTTTTGTTGAAGACAATTTTGACTCCATAGCTCAATAGATGTTTTTAATTGTACTTTCAACCAGTCAATAAGTTATACTTCCATTCATTTTGTTCCTAGAGTTAGCCATCTAATCATTAATCAAAAACCCTAAACCTAGTGAGAGAGCCCTCTTAGGTTGAGGAGGCTAAGCCTCAGCCAAAAGATTGGTTTGAAATAGTTACACTAAGATTGACTTGATGAGCAGCCTATCAAGGTCTTATTTTGGTGTATCTACCAGGAGTCTGAAGATTATTCATTCCCGAAATCAAGAAAGTTAAACTTCTGAAGGTAGCAGGAGCTCAGAAAGTTTTCGAGGTTGCAATCTAGCTTGGCAACTCCACACATCAAATAAAAAATTGGAAGGTGACTCCACTGCTAGAAGATTAGTATCATGATGAAGTTTCAAGGTGAGTTCCATTGCAATAATTAATGCCAAGTATGCCCCAATGAATCGGTCTCATATCCCTGGTTTTCCAAATCCTATGCCAAAGGTTGATTGGTTAGATGATCTTCCAATATTCAAAGATGAAAAGAAAGACAATGCTGCTCTTCATTTGGTTAGGTTCCATATGCATGTACGTAGTCTTAAGGTTCAGTTCCCTGAAGATTGTCTCATGAAGATGTTTATGACCACTTTAGAAGGAAAAGCATGGTCTTGGTATAAAAGCTTGGAAAATGGTTCATTATATTCTCTTGCTGATTTCCATGATGTATTCTATGACATGTATAAAGAGTGTCATCCATCCTTATTGTTGGTCAAAGATTGCTGTAAACATTCTGCGAGTTTTATTCAATATTTGGAGGATTGTTATGATGATGATGAATTCATGGATGAAGAAATTTTAGAGGCTCTTCATAACAATACATTTCAACACCAAGAAGAAAGGATAACATCCCATGAAATGCAGCATGAAAATCAACAGGGGTTTACTTATGAAAATCATATTACATCCTCCGAGATTGATGTAGAGATGCAGCAGACTTGTCAGTCTTCGGATCATAATGAAGATGAAAATAATTGCAAACACCAAGAAGAAATACTGGAAGAAATTTTTTATAACCCTCAGGCAGAGGAAAAGGTTGATCATTTATGTAATTCCTTGCAGTAGATTACTTCAAAGAATGATCATAATAGTGAGGAAAATTACATTGTCTATGGGAATCATGCAGAAAGGCAGTTGGATAGCATATCAAAGGAATTTTGTGTGGCTGAGAATCAGTTTTCTGAAGATATAGAATGTTATGGGAATCATCAAACTAGTCATGTCTTTTTTGACCCTATAGCTGATTACATGGAAAATATTTGCTGTTCAGATTTCCAATTATATTTCTATCTTGAAGATCAGTTACATCTCATGCTGACTCGGTTATTTCAGTATCATGTTTATTTTTGCTTCAAGCACAGCCAAGAGATTCAAGTGTCAGATCAGATTAATGACTGGCTTCATTGGAAGTTTCATGTTCCTTGAGCTACAAATGGAGGTTGCAGTTGATAGGGTAGGTAGGAATGTGCAAATAAGCTCAGGGTAGGTTGACTGAGCATTTTTTAGTAGATACAGATTTGTTTCTTCTACAGTGATCATCAATCTTAAGCCCGAGGTGAAGGCCCAAGTAGCTTGAAGGGGATGCTTGTCAATCAAATTTTTGTTTTTATCATAAGTGGACAAAGCACTGGAACTGCAGGTTCTTAGTGTACCACAAGGGTACACTATCCCAAGTGGAGCCACTATTATCACTGTAAAAAGTTCTAAATTTTTGGATAACTGGTATGGTTCCAAAGTTTTATGTTAGTCTTGGTCAAGTCATTTTTATTGTTTTGTTTAAGGAGTCTAAAACATAGGTTGGAGTCTTGTTCCCAATGTAAAATAAGGTCAACAATCTTGTTTTACCTATCATTGATCCCACATTGGTTCAAACGTGTCATGTGTTAAGGTTGTTTCAAAATTGACATGCGCTACGAAATCACCTAGGAGTTTTCGTAGTGAAAAACTCATAAAATACACTATATGCACTATGAAATCAGGGATTCGTAGTTAGGACTTTTCATAGCGCAAAACCCAGAATTTGCATTACATGTGCTACGAAATCACTAAAGCAGCCTTTTTTAGCAGAATTTTTTTTTTAAGTAGGCAACTTCCAAGAGGTGTTTTGAGATGGAAAATTGAAAGAGGTTTTTATTCCTAACATATTTAACTACAAAAACCTCTTTCAATTTCTTCAAATTCATTATGATCTGGGAAAGGTTGATGACTCAACTTGCGCTACGAAACTGCTGTAGGAGCAGTTTTTCAGAAATCACAATTTCCAGTTTACACCTGATATTCAAAGACAGTTTCTGGGCAGTAGGAAAGGTATTGCAAAAACCCAAGAGAGGTTTGCGTTCAACATAGAGTGGTCTACAAAAGCCTCCTTCAGTTTTGTAAAATACATTTTTTATGAGGAGAAAATATCTTTGTCCCAACACCTATTTTTCAGCTAGAACAGAGCAGGGGATAGTTTCCTAGTTTTCAAGGCAGATGAAGGAGAAACTATTGGAGGCCAGCTAGGGGTTATGGACATCACCAAGTTCGAAGTTAAGAAGGAGCGGCTGTCAAAAACTAAATTTATTCCACATCCTAGGTTGTTGCTAGCATAATAAGGAGTTACACTCCTAGTTGTATTAGGACTCTAGCACTGTTAGTTACCAGAGAGTTGTAATTAATAGTCTGTTTTAGGTATGAGTAGGTGTCAGGTCAAGCAAATTCGAATTATCTTGATGAAGGATCATGGAATCCTTATTGTAAAAGCTATATATGAAGCAAGAGATGAAATTAGAAAGGGAGGGAGTTTTCATTAGTAAAGGAAAGATTGTGTTATTGTAAAAACTGTGTTTTTTCATACTTAATACAGTGATCAGTTTGACTACTCAAGATTCACAAAGAGTTTACATGTTTGATGTTATTATGGCTTTATAAAATTACTTATTTGTAGTGGTATGAGATTTTGATACTTAGAATTCATTGGAAAATGCTCTAACTTCCTTCACATGCTTGTAAACTGTGTTGTTTCACTGTGTTACAGTTTTCTTCATAAACCTAAACTCTAAGTGCCTTGATTTCCATATCTTGTTGATCGTGTTGTTTTGTTGAAGACCATTTTGACTCCATAGCCCAATAGATGTTTTCTAATCATACTTTCAACTAGTCAAAAAGTTATACTTCCATTCATTTTGTTCCTAGAGTTAGCCATCTAATCATTAATCAAAAACCCTAAACCTAGTGAGAGAGCCCTCTCAGGTTGAGGAGGCTAAGCCTCAGCCAAAAGATTGGTCTGAAATAGTTACACTAAGATTGACTTGATGAGCAACCTATCAGGGTCATATTTTGGTGATAACACTACTTGTCGGCCCCTCCACAACGTCATGTCTCATATTAAATTCGTATAAAAAAATATGAGCTTCAATTCCAATAAAGTGAGTCTTGAGTAAACAAAGAAGAAGTAGACGTCGTATAGATAAACAGGAGATATAAAAAAAGAAATTGCAGGGGCAATACATATTGAAAACCTGGAATGGAGACAACGTTTCCAGAATACATATCGAAAGCTGGAGAATACATATCGGAACCTGAATAAAAAGTCAAGGTGGTGGCAGTTCAGTTTTTTATTTGCAACAAAGGCATATGTTGTTTTTGACAATCTCGAACCACAAAAACCTGTAGCCTCGGACCCCAGAAACCTATAGTCTCTTTATTTAATAATCATTTTTGGTGGAATGCAAATATTCTAACCTGTTTCAAGAACATACCCGTGATAATGTTATAGTAATCAACAAATGGATTTGGACGCATAGATTGAGATAAGCCACTGAAGTTCACCACAGTCAGCTCGGTCACCTACAGGAGTTTGGAACAACAAGCTCAAATTGATCACAAAAACTAGGACTTGGGCACAAAACCTCAAGATCTACAACAACTTGTGGTGCCTCGGTGTGTAGATAGTCTTAAGCTCAACCTTGTTAAAGATACAATCACAATTGGAAGCTCAGAATTTCTTTGTGATAAATCATTTGTTGTGGCTCAGATTTGTAAACAAAACCTCAGATCTGCAGTGTCACCTTGAAGTTGGAAATAGGAACAATCACCTAGGCTTTTAGTTCATACTGAAGGACAGTTCACTGTATCACTTACTTAAGACAGTCAGCTCAGATCATTTGATTTGGACCTGTGGTATCAACATTTTGATTTGAGGCTCGTTCACCTTTGAACTTGTTGCAGCCTTGACCTGTGGTATATTGCCTCATACTTGTGAAGTATAGCTCAGACCTATGGAGACTCATAAACTCTAGATAGTAAAGAGATCATGAAGAATTGAACAATGGAACAGTGATGAATTTGATGGGATAAATAATTTATTTTGAACAATGAAGTGAAAAGTCTTGGAGCAGTGAAACATTAGCTATTTTGGAGATTTTGGACAAGTGAAGTACTTGGACAGTGAATTATTTTGGAACTCTTGGAGAGTTGTTAGGGCAGCATATTAAATATTTCTTTAATACATCTTGGAGACACCCTTGGAGACATGATGCTTTGCTGAAGCCCTCATGAGGTGACTTTGGAGAAATTGTTTGGGTACCATGAATAACAATAGAGACACCTTCATGTGAATATCAAGGTTTTCATTGATGACATGACGTGGAGACAAAGTTAAGGCATTGTTGAATATTGACAAGGCTCGGTGAAGAAGACCTTGGGAGCCGTGAAGTACAAATAAACATATCTTGATGAAGCAAAGCTTAGGGTTGGAGCCTAAGAGGTTGGAGCCTCTAAAAGACAAGGTTGGTGCCTTGGAGGATAGGGTTGGAGCCCTAGAGGATCAGTTTCCTCAAGAAACCGGGTCGAAGCCTATACTAGAGAAGGGTTGGTGCCCTAGGGGTTGGAGCTTCTAAACACAAGGTTGGTTCCTTGAGAAGATAGGGTTGGTTCCCTAGAGGTCGAAGCCTCACAAAAGTCTAAGTTAGTTCTTGGAAAAAGGTTGGAGCCTAGGAGATTGAAGATTGGTGTCTTCATCTGGGATTGAAACCCAATATACATTGTACTTATTCATTGTAAAGATTATATTAATAAAATCATTTATTCCTATTATTCATTTTGTGTTCTAAATATAAGTGATCTAACTGGTAAAAGTAATAATTGAAAATAAATACTGATTCACCCCCCCTCAGTATTTCCAACAGTTATATTTCTCTTTTATTTAAATTGATTAATTAAGAAATTGTCATATTAACAAGTTGGTATATGAAACGAGTTATGGTTTTTTCAATTGTCATATTAATAAACCATGGTATTATAACAAAAGTTGTTTACACATTAAGAATCTCCATTGTAAAGTGAGAATAAATATATGGTTAAGAATTATGTTCTATGTTTTTTTAAATGTTATATGTTTAACTTATTGTTGACGGTGTTGGACCCGCCAACATGTCAAGGGATATCCCCGTTAAAAAGTCCCAACTAGACCTCAAACCATTTGGAGTAGGAGTCCCAATAGTGGGTAGTAAAGTAGTGCCTTGACTGCGGTAGCGCACAGAGGTAAGTATGATAACTTTGTTGGAAGTAAGTATGTGACCTTGCAGCGAGTCAAGTGAGATCCATGGGAGTTATAATGTACAGAGGGGAAAAGGAAGTGTGTCCTTTAGAATCCTGTAATAGTACACAGCCTGAAAGGAACACACGAGCATAATGACATCACATGTTGGAAGCAGAATAGTCCACAATCCAAAGTGACATGTTAATAAAAAAACACATCTTCAACAAGATTCATACATTTGCATACAAAATAGTTCATACAAAAATTCATAAGTTAAATAAAATACATTGCTAAAGTAACCAGAATAGTCGAACTACACTAACAACATATGCATGAAAATGTGTTGGCTCAGTTATATTATTAAGTGAAAGTTTCATCCATACATCATTGATAAACACTAGCCCCAATAGTGGAACATTACAATCAGCACTGCATACTCCTCCAGAGAGATGTACTCGCTCTACGTTGTGGAGAAGCCAAGGCTCATCATAATACTCTCCAAGCCTTCTCTAAGAAATGCCTAGCCAAAATCTTGGCTCCCAAAAGATCTATTCTATGAGTTATGAGGTTCTATTTATAACAAAGGGTGGGGTGACCCTTGACATTCCCCTTTGACTCTTTGACTACCCTCCTGACTCTTCAACTTCTTTACAGATAACTCTTTACATTACATAGTGACTGTTCACATTCCACTAGTGACACTTGGAATTTCACTTACAACATATTTACTAATAATATGCATTTTGCATATGTACCCATGTGAGACAAAATAGGCTAGAGACAGCATAACAAGACAAAACACTATGACTCCGGAGTTTGGGGAAGACCAACTCGACAACCTCCACTTGATGCTACTCGGTCACATACTGATGCCAAGCTTGGTACTGCGTGATGATGTCCCCAAACTACTTGATGGTGTCTTCCTGGTAGCGGACTCTTGCCTTCATAGCATCCAGGTATATGGTCTTGGAACCTGTGTCCATCTCATCTTGAAGCATGTGCAACGTGGTGTAGACCATGACAGGACCACTAGTGTGCTTCTACATGTTTGGTGCGCTCAGCTCCAAGTCATCCCTGGTGGCCTCTCACCTTAGTTTCTCCATGTACCTGTCGACCTCTAACCGGACTTGGTTCTTGTGCTTAGCTTTGGTGATGGAACCTACATCTGTTCACTCTCTTCCTCAGTTGTTGGATGTTCCATCTCATCAACCTATATTGGCGTTGTTTACTAAGTCATTGTTCCTTTCCTTTGTTCTTCTTCCTATTTTTGGTTCTTCCCATGTCCTTTCCTTATAGACTCTTGTTCTTTCTTTGGTTCTTGTTAGGCTTGTTGTGATCTCAATTTTGCTACTTGCAAGCTCTGCTCTTCTCTCTTCCTCTGCTTTGATGTCTGTGTCCCCTACTTCCTTTTGCTTTTTCTGTCATATCTACTTGCATGAAGATGAATCTGCTTTCCCTCTACAACTTTTTTCTCCCTTTACTATATCAGCAATTTCCTCTTTCGTTGATCTTGTACTGGCTTGCTGCCTTCTGCCACAGCTGTTGGTTTTTCTGCCATGTTATTGTTGATTCCTTTTCTATAAACAGTTGGGCATATGCATATATTGGCAAGTAAACTGGTGCTTGCTCAACTTCTTCCCTAGTACTACTTTCGATAGTCTCTCTTGAAGCAACTCTCTTTGGTGCCATGGTACAAAGACTACTAGAGATAAGTGCTTCACAAGTGTGGTACCTGTGGGACAAAAAGGACACTCACGGTAAGAAAACATTATCTCTTACAAATCTAACTTCACAACATGATCAAGCAGTAACCAGGGCATATAATGAGAGGAATTGAACAATTTTTTACTGACATGGGTGATAGACTGATTGTGGGAACTAAGCATTGCGTAGTACTGATAATTAATGTGGAATCTTGATGACTGGAACTGCGTAATGCAAGTTTAGTCTAGGTCAAGGTCTGGGAGAGACTGTCCATTGCGCAGTCTCAGTGACCAAGTTGGGAGACTGGATCCTGGAACTGCGTAGTATGCAGTTGGAGCTAGCTAAGGATAACCTCTGTGTAATTCCAAAAGCTAAGGCAGAGGCCTTGAGCTGCCAGATTGCATAGTGCATGCAAATGTGAGATTGGGGCCAAGGGAGCCCAGACCGGTTCATGGAGAGTGTGCAAACAAGCATACATGAAGGATGATGTGAGGATGAGAGAAAATCCAATGAAGTGTAGATGTATGCATGTAAAAAAAAGGCAACAATGGATCAAACTGAAGGAACATGAAGCATGTGAAGGGAGTCGCCGCAACAATGACCGTTGGTGAAAAAATGGGAAAACTCATGCGACACTTGAGAAAGGAAATCTATAACTTCAAACAACACTTCTACAAGTTAAAACATGTTAAAACCACAACATTCGTTCAAAAAAAATGATTGAAACAACATTCTCACAAGCTAAAAAAAATAAAAGCAACAGAAAAAGCAGCAACAGGCGATAAAAGCAAAACTCACACTGAAAAGTGATGATAATGCTCCGAAGGCTCCCTGATCACCCAAGGAAGGTAGAGCTTGATGATCAAATTTTTAAGTGAGCTCTAGAGGCATCCATTATACAGAGTTGAGAAAAATGGAGTTCATGACGTGTAGGCTTGAGATCAAGGACAACATCGACACTTGGAAGAAACTTCTAAAGATGGCAATGTGTCACCTTCAGGAAACTAATAATAGATCCCTACTTCCTAGGGATTATTTTCCTCTTAGCTTCCAACTCTTTTTAGAAAAATTCCATGCACTGCCTAGAAAGATTGCACAATTCTGGGAAGGACTGGGAAAATCCTCTGGTTCATGCATTGAGCAATTTCTAGGTTGAGGAGCTCTGAGCTATCTCTCAATATCTGCGCAATTTCCCAGCTGAAGGCAAAATATCAGCTGGCTCTGTGCAATTCTGGAGCTGAAGGCTCACTTTCTGGCTTGGACTGCTCTGCACAGTTTCCTAGCTGAAGATAGAATACCAGCTGGGTTTGCAAAATTCTGGAGCTGAAGCTCACAATTGGCTTGAACTATGCATTTCCTTAGAGCAAGGTTGGTTTCCCTCTAGGACTGCACAAATTAGCAAGGTAGTGCGAGAAATGGTTTGCAACCAAGTGAAAGGAGGTCAACTTGTGGTCAGAAAACAAAGCAAGTAAGCAAACACAAATTGTACAGTGAAAGATAAAACTCAAATGAAAGCACAAGTACCTGGGCAATGTTAGACAAACTACTGAGATTTTAGTAGGGAGGCTCCAAAACGAAGCGAAGGAAAAATTTTGGATGGTGGTTGTAGCCGCTACAACATTGGAAACACTCTGGCAGAACTTCAGCTCTCTGTATGGACCTTATCTCATTTAAAGCGAGTCTAACTCCTCCAGAAGTATTGTTTGATTCTTTGATCTTCATGGTTCCTTCACTAGCTTGAGTTAAAGATATAGTTCCTACCATTCTCTAGATCGGTCAACACATATACTAAGCCAACTCAATTGAGTTGTTTCGATTGGGGTTGAGGGGTATATTGATGCACAAGTAATATAGGCTGTCAGAGTTTAAGTTTCATCTTTGGTGTTGCTCCACTGCTAGCAGGCCTGGATTATACCTCGACAGAGTCACTTCAGGAACACAAGCATCGCTCTACTGCCAGCAAGCCTGGATAGTACCTTGGTGGAGTTACTTGCTTCACCTCTTTGCATAAGAATCCTTTCTCCTCTTTCACCTTTATTTTATTTTTTTCATTTTTCAAATAACTATGTATACGCACTTATTTATTTCATGAGGTGGAAGAGGGATCCCCAATTATTGAGAGCAGAAGAGGTTGTCCCTTCAAAGAAGGATATTATATATACCTCTGACATACTTGTTAAGTTTTCCCCCCTCACCTTACCCTACTTGACTGAGTTGAAAAGTGTTAACCGAAAATAGAAAAGCGAGTAGATTAGGTGGTACTAGTTAAAAGTGCAAGCATTGTGTTTTCACTAAGACTCACTCTTAAAGGAATGTATTTTCTATTAGGGTATCATCGACTGAAACAATGTAAGATATTCACAAAGAGAGGGAATAGACAGATAACCAAATGTTGATAGTTGTACAAGTCCTCTTGGATTTCACCTTGCTTGTCTCAAGAAGTCGAACACAGTTTCATGTGAAACTAACCCTACGGGTGCATAAACAAGAAAACAAACAAGGAAGAAAAGGACAAAAGTAAAACGAAAGAAAAGCAATTAAGTAAAGCAAAACATGAAATAAAATAAAACATGAAAGCAACGAAAACAAGAAAGAAAACACGACTCCTACTCCTGAGCTAAACAATACATGGGCCTACTCAGGTGAAGTGATATTTCCAATGCAGCCACTGGCGCATTGGTTGTCCCATGTAGGTGAAGGCATGGTTAGCAAGAAAGATATTTAGGCAAACCAACATGCAAGAAAGATAAAATAATGAAAACCAACACACTCGAAGTTTGAATGCATCCATAGAAAAGAAAAGAGCAAAATCACATGAAAGACACTCTGTGGACGTACCATGGTGTTGCATCACAATGTGCATAGATGACAACCATGCACACTCTTTTGATCTTTACAAATGAGCAAACATTCAAAAAGAAGAAAATTTTTGTTTAGCAACATGACATGCTACATATGACTCCTCCAGTGCATAAGCAATAAGATCGTTTGATTCTGATGGAGGATGTGAAATCTGTGGATCAGGTTGATTTTCAATGCAAACATGAGAGTGATGAGGAGCTTGGGCTGATTCAACGGAGTTTTTATCGGAAGGGGAAATGTCCTTAGGGTTGTAAGAACCTTCCATAACCATCAACTCGGGATGAAGTGTTTCGACAGCTTGAGGGGTTTCCACTTCATCAACAAATGTTTCATCAAAGACCGATGGCTTGGGATAATCAACAACAAGTAAATCAGCATCGTGATTGAATGAGTGAGTGAAGATATTGCGAAAACCACGATCATAAAATTTAAGATGTGCATTGACATCCTCATAATCTGACGAATCATACAGAGGGGTTGATGAGAAACATAATTTTTCTCCCTCTGAATTTCTAGAAGGAAAAGATGGCAGATTGAGTGGATTTGAAAAGAAATAATGGTCCTCTCAACAATCAAATGACGGACTAACATCCTGTGTGTCCTATGAATGATCGGAATTAGAAACACCTGGGAATGATTTTTCACAAGAAAAAATAGAAATGGTAAATCAAAAAATATGTCAGGAAAAAGCGGATGAGGTGCGGACAGAAGGAGGTCATCCTTCACTATGACTTCTTCTTCAGATTCCCACACATACTCATAAAAAATGAAAACGCAATTTTGGCGGCTCAACACCAACTCCGTCGACAACTTGATCCTCGTGAACAACATATGTGGAGTCCAGAATGGATAAACACAATGCAGTACAATCTAGAGGATCAAAGGAACCAGAGGATAGAGGTTGAGAAGACGAGACCTCGAGACAACCATAAGGGTTGTAGTGCAAATATGCATAGATATTGAGAGCAGGTGGGGTGGGAATATGTGACAGTTCAACAGATGGGTTCACAACTTCTCCCACCTCGTCTTGCGGAGCTAGAGTTGTTTGATGAGAAGGGGATGAAGGGTCCCTTGTGACAACAACCTTGTCCGTCTTAGATTTGGAATCTCTAATTACACCGAGGTATGCTAGGATGGGTTCGAATGATGCTAACCCATGCGGATTTTCAGATACATGAAGAAGATAGTGAAACCTTTCTTTGAGAAATTTCCAATCAATTTCATCTTTAGGGATTTGAAAAGCGAGATTATAGAAGCGGTCCCAAAATTGTGCAATACATTCATTAGGTTATTTTTGTAATTTCAATTTTTTTTTATTGAGTGCTTTACGGTCATAACAATAGAAAGCATGGATTAACTCTCCAATCATGTGATCAAATGAGTGAATAGAGGTTGTGGGCAATGTGTGACACCATTGATCAACATGCCCTTTGAACATGTAAGTGAACAACCCATAGGAAATGTTGTCTGAGGGGACTTCATTCCTATCACAGAAGCCTAAGAAGGCAACTCCATGTCTCAACAAGGCTACTCTGCCTTCACCGTTGTACTTTATTTGAGACAAGTCATCAATGACATCCTCTGACACTTCAAAATCATGTGCATGAGAAAAACATGTCGGAGTTGAGATTGTAATGTAAGTCATCAATGATGTGTAGAGATTCAAAACAAATTTTGAGGGCTCAAATTGTCATATGGCCCTCCTTCTAGCACCAGATAAGTTGGCAATGCTGGACCAGCCAACATGTCAAGGGATCTCCTCAATAAGAAGTCCCAACTAGACCTTAGACTATTTGGAGTAGGAGTCCCAGCAGTGGGTAGTAAAGTAGTGCCTTGACTGCGGTAGCGCGCAGAGGTAAGTATGATAACTTTCTTGCAAGCAAGTGCGTAACCTTGCAGCGAGTCAAGTGAGATGCATGGGGGTTATAACATATAGAGGGGAAAAGGAAGTGTGTCCCTTAGAAACCTATAATAGTACGCAGCCTGAAAGGAACACACGAGTGGAATGACATCACAAAATGGAAGCAGAATAGCCCACAATCCAAAGTGGTTGGTTAATGCAATAACACATCTTCAACAAGATTCATACAATTACATTCAAAATAGTTCATACACAAATGCGTAAGTTAAATAACATGCATTTATAAAGTAACTAGAATAGTCGAACTACAATAACAACATATGCATGAAAATGTGTTGGCTCAGTTATATTATTAAGTGAAAGTTCCATCCATACGTACACCATTGACAACCACTAGCCACAATAATGAAACATTACAATCAACATTGTCTACTCCTCCTAAGAGATGTACTTTCTCTATGCTGTGGAGAAGTCAAGGCTCGTCACAATACTCTCCAAGCCTTCTCTAAGCAATGCCTAGCCAAAATCTTGGCTCCCAGAAGCTTGTTCTATGAGTTCTGAGGTTATATTTATAACAAAGGATGGGGTGAAACAATGTAAACTTTGAAACGGGAACTATAAACTCAAAATGGGAACTCTGGCCAAAAAACCCCAAAAAAACATTAAAAACAGTGCTAAAAACGAAAAGTGTGTATACTGGAATGATGTTTTTATTTTTTAGGCGAAAATTTTGAACATGTTTTAAAAATGGCAGTGAATACAAAATTTAC